>BSBN01001835.1:600000-1159517 GCA_027924645.1 Cunninghamia lanceolata | reverse complement strand
ATGTCAAGTCTTTACATGCATGTTCTTTACATTTTCCTTATTTCGGATTGAATTACTTTATCATACATTATCATACATGTTTAAAATAGACACATTTCCAATCAAGAAAGCAACCTACAATCTCACATGATGCCATGTATATTTTCTACACTTGGGCTCTTTAATAATTATGTGTAATAAACAAACCTTAGTTCATACCATGATGTCAAACTATACAAGAATAAATCCTTACAACATAAAAAAAATACAATCCCACTATTATCATGTATTCATTTCTTAGGAACTAATATTGGTCTCTTTATCATGCTACAGACAAATTCTCCGTCATGCCGAGGAAACGATCAAGAATTAAACCAACACAGAAGAGATAGAAGCTAAGAATGCAAAGAAAGCAATGGCTATGAGGGAACTTCGTGAGAAGAGGAAATTGGACACGATAAATGAAGACATACCAATTGAAGAGGAACCACAACCATCACAAAGAGATATGGTATTGGCGGCACAAAGAGAACGAATGCAAAAACTTCGTGGTACGAGAGATTTAAATACCATAGTTGGAGACACATCCTTTATCGCAAGACAACATGTAGGGACACCATCTACCACATCTCAAGTTGAGAGTACATCATCACTCACATGTGATGAAGGAGGTACGCCATCGTTCCCACCTCAACCTCAAGGTATGTCATCTATTCCATCTTCGATCGAAGGTATGCCATCTAACCCATCTCATTTAAATATTGATGAAATTCCTAATGTTCAGATGAATTTACCTAACTTGACACCACCTAGAATTTTTCATAGAAAGCCAAAGTATTTGATTGATATTGATGAGAATATTTTGTAGCCAATGGAAGGTAAGATTCCAAAATGCACTTGTAGAAGATCTGCTAATAAGATTTGGAGATTGTTCTTTGAAAAGTTAAATGAGACTGCAAGATGTCAACTATTCGTTGAAATGATGCGAAGTATAAAGTATAGGTCTATCATGAAGATTCTTGGGTTGAGAACATCAGAGGCTTCAAGTGAAAAATCTATTGTCAAGAATCTAATGAGTGCAAAAAGGCAGCAATCTTTGACGAGATGTTACTCAAAAACCATGTCACTTAGAAACATTCCATCTAAGGCAACGGGATCATGTAGAGTGCCTCTACAATAACCTCTCTCGGTTTTTTATAGCTCTGAGGCATTTGCCCATGATGAAAGGTTTTCTGTTGCCCCAAAAATCGTCAAAAGGAGGCAGTGTAAAGTTGCAAAGGGGTGTAACTTTCGTCCTGCTCCTGATGCGACCAAACTGACTATTCCAACGCGTCTGAATGGGTACATTTATGCTAGGCATGGTCCTATTTCTCACCCCAACATGTCGAAATAGTCGGAGCTACATTGTACCGACGATATCCCTGAAGAGTCCAAAGTGCAAAAAGGCAGCAATCTTTGACGAGATGTTACTCAAAAACTGTGTCACTTAGAAACATTCCGTCTAAGGCAATGAGATCACGTAGAGTGCCTCTACAATAACCTCTCTTAGTTTTTTATAGCTCTGAGGCATTTGCCCGTGATGAAGGTTTTCTGTTGCCCCAAAAATCGTCAGAAGGAGGCAGTGTAAAGTTGCAAAGGGGTGTAACTTTCGTCCTACTCCTGATGCGACCAAACTGACTGTTCCAACGCATCTGAATGGGTACATTTATGCTAGGCATGGTCCTATTTCTCACCCAAACATGTCGAAACAGTCAGAGCTACATTGTACCGACGATATCCCTGAAGAGTCCAAAGTGCAAAAAGGCAGCAATATTTGACGAGATGTTACTCAAAAACTGTGTCACTTAGAAACATTCCGTCTGAGGCAATGGGATCACGTAGAGTGCCTCTACAATAACCTCTCTCAGTTTTTTATAGCTCTGAGGCATTTGCCCGTGATGAAAGGTTTTCTGTTGCCCCAAAATTGTCAGAAGGAGGCAGTGTAAAGTTGCAAAGGGGTGTAACTTTCATCCTGCTCCTGATGCGACCAAACTGACTATTCCAACGCGTCCGAATGGGTACATTTATGCTAGGCATGGTCCTATTTCTCACCCAAACATGTCAAAATAGTCGGAGCTACATTGTACCGACGATATCCCTGAAGAGTCCAAAGTGCAAAAAGGCAGCAATCTTTGACGAGATGTTACTTGAAAACCGTGTCACTTAGAAACATTCCGTCTAGGCAACGGGATCACGTAGAGTGCCTCTACAATAACCTCTCTCGGTTTTTTATAGCTCTGAGGCATTTGCCCGTGGTGAAAGGTTTTCTGCTGCCCCAAAAATCGTCAGAAGGAGGCAGTGTAAAAGTTGCAAAGGGGTGTAACTTTCGTCTGCTCCTGATGCGACCAAACTACTGTTCCAACGCGTCCGAATGGGTACATTTATGCTAGGCATGGTCCTATTTCTCACCCAAAACATGTCGAAATAGTCGGAGCTACATTGTACCGACGATATCCCTGAAGAGTCCAAATTGCAAAAAGGCAGCAATCTTTGACGAGATGTTACTCGAAAAATGTGTCACTTAGAAACATTCCGTCTAAGGCAACAGGATCACGTAGAGTGCCTCTACAATAACCTCTCTCGGTTTTTATAGCTCTGAGGTATTTGCCCGTGGTGAAAGGTTTTCTGCTGCCCCAAAAATTGTCAGAAGGAGGCAGTGTAAGTTGCAAAGGGGTGTAACTTTCGTCCTGCTCCTGATGCAACCAAACTGACTATTCCAACGCGTCCGAATGGGTACATTTATGTTAGGCATGGTCCTATTTCCTCACCCAAACATGTCGAAACAGTCAGAGCTACATTGTACCGACGATATCCCTGAAGAGTCCAAAGTGCAAAAAGGTAGCAATCTTTGACGAGATGTTACTCGAAAACCATGTCACTTAGAAACATTCCGTCTAAGGCAACGGGATCACGTAGAGTGCCTCTACAATAACCTCTCTCAGTTTTTTATAGCTTTGAGGCATTTGCCCGTGGTGAAAGGTTTTCTGCTGCCCCAAAAATCGTCAGAAGGATGCAGTGTATTAAGTCAGGATGAAAGCCTATTCACTCTAGGCGCCTGTTTTTGACCAAATCACACATGCGCCTTGAACAACTCTGTCTTCAAGGCACTTTTCTCTAATCTCTGTAACTCTCCAAATCCACTAAGGCACAAATTTTACCTCTTGGGCTCAAGATATAGGTTCTTCATCCAAGCGCCAGAATGGTCCAAAGGCGCATTTCACCTCTAACCTCACCTCTGACCTTACTTGGAGGCGCTAAACCTCATCTCATTGCTCTCCTCATTATAAGCGCTCACTTACCTCAATCTTGGGCGCATACCAACATCCCAACATCCAAATCACCTAGGCGCTCAAAACCTTCAAGACTCAAGGTGCATTTTATGATCAAACAAGGTATCTCCTAAACAAGGCGCTCATAGTCTCATCAGGGTGTTAATCATCATCATGAGCACTCATATTGTTCTAGGCGCACAGTTATCTCTGGAATGCTCAAGGCACACATACCCTTCTCTAGGCTAGTTTACACTTATTCAAGGCGCTCATTCCAAACTTACATGAACTCCTCATTACAAGACGCACAAACTAGATGATCCTAGGGCATAAGGGCGCTCATAGGAGTTGTTATGTGTCATTTTGGACAAGGTTTTCTAGAGCAGTGAAGACATTAGGAAGGGGATGATCGTTTGGATAGTTTTGAATGCTTTATTTCTCCTTGTTTAAACTAGCACTCACTGAGGATTGGAGTAGCCTTTGCACCCTCACATCACGTTAATCGGTGTTTCAGAGGCAATCATAGTATAGGAAGATTTGCGCCTTGAAGAAGAGAGTTATCTGGTGAGTGCTTAGGAGTTCTGGCGCCTAGGGGAAAGGTCTAGGTAGAGTGCCTTCAGACTTTGATAGTGAAGTGCCTTAAGGAGTTGGATGATGTTTTTGCCTAGAGTGGAGATGATGTTTTTAGCGCCTTAAGGATGATGATGGAGCGCCTTGGAGTCAGGTTAGTCTGGAGCACCTTAATGGAGCGCCTTTGTGAGCGCCCAGTGTTTGAAAGCTCTTTGTGTTTGGTGCATTAAAATGAATTTGGCACCTAAATAGTATTGAAACACTCAACTGAGCGCCTAAAGCCCATGAGAGAAGTGATATGCGCCTTGATAGGAATATCATGGAAGATGAGTTTACTGAATGGCGCTTGAATGACTTGGTTGATTAAGTGTTTTAGCGCCTAGATATGGGATGAATCATTGAGCGCCTTTGGTTGAGATGATGTCAGCACCTTTGAGATTATAACACCTTGGAGTCAAGTTCGAAGGAGCACCTTGAGAAGGTAAAACACTTCAAATGTTTTCAAGGAATTGGAGAAGTCACTTAGTGCCTAGAAGGAATTCCAGAGTAAGAGGGTTGGAGCACCTTGAGCTTCAAGTCAGATATGCGCCTAGACCTCTACCCTTTAGCAAGTGAAGCCCTCTGAGCCTTTACAACGTGAGAATGCCTTATAGTGAATATGCGCCTTGGGCAAGGTTGAATACAAAGTTGAGGAGTATATCATAATGAGTAAGTGCACTGTAGGGTTAGATGATAAAGACTAGTGCCTTGAGTGTCTTGGTCAAAATTTTGACGTGAGAAGTCTTGCAAGATCAAACCCTGGAGTGCGCCTTAGAGAGAACCTATTGATCCTTTGCTTTGACAAGATTTGGGCGCCAGAATGATCCTTAATAAATGGAATGTATCTACACCAATTTTGTGCCTTTAGGGAAGTGATGGTGGCCAGAATGATCCTTAATCTCATGTTTGTGCGGCCTAGGTCTAGAAGCAAGATTTGAGCGCCTTAGGATAGGGTTTTTTGCACCTTGTCTTGGAGAGTGAATTTGCGCCTTGGATGATGTTGAAATGCCTTGGGATGAAATGCGCCCAAACTTATAGAGGGCCTTTAGTGAGGGAGTTGAAGAGAGTGCTTAGAGGAAGGATAGCCTTAAGATCAAACTAAGTACTTAGAAACCTAAGATTAGCGCCTTATTTGAAGTTATACACCTATTCTGGTGCCAGAGAGTGAGTTTAAGTGTGAAGAAGTGAATGTCTGCGCCTTGAAGGGGATACAAAGGAAGATAATGCACCTTGATGGGTTGATGATGGAAATTTGCGTTTTGGAGCTAAATGTGCGCCTTGAATCTAAATGATATTTGAGTGCTTAGAGGTAAATAGGGGCACCTTTGAGAATCTTTGTGCTTTAAGGAATGGATTGTGGCCTTTGGACTAAGGTAAGTCCTAAGCACTTCAATGATTTTAAGGAGCGCCTTGAAGGAGATAGTGCATAGAGGTACAATGAATCTTCCGGAGAACATGGATAGACAACTAAGTCTCCAACTGAGTCTTCTAAGTGAATTGGATAATGAAGAGAGTCTAGTCATTTTGGGCGCTAGTATCAGGATGAATCATCCAAAATGGGGTGCCTAGAACTAGAAGGCGCCAATGCATGAGTTCAAGGATCCTCCATTGGAGCGCCTAGCCCAGATGGCTATAGATTGAAAGTTTTAAAGCTAAGTGATGTCTCTTACGTGAATTCCTAGCCCAGGTGCATGTGTTGGGAAAACTCTTTGGCTCTGGCGCCTAGAATTGGAGAGCTTTGTAAGATGCACCAATTGATGAAACATTTCCATTTTGCGCCTAGAATAGAACTCTCTCACATAGTTGAAATTGACTTGATAGAAGGAGATAAGTCTTAAGGACTAGTTTGGTGCCTCACTTGCCTATCTCACCTTTGAAATGCGCTTTGGTTGATGATCATCATTGATGGAACCTAGTGAAATGTAAAGCTATTTGCATCTCCAGAGGATCAAAATTGGATTAGGAGATCATCCTTGCAGTTGAGATTGACAGAGAAGTGTTAAAGGAATCACTTCAAATGGGAACCTAAGCTAGTTGAGGCGCATATCAATTCCACTGTAACTCCAGACTGACGCTTAGGATCCAATCATCTCCTAAGGTGCAGTTCCATTCACCCATGACCTCGCTTGGTGTCTAAAACTTGGAAACTCCTTTGGAAAGCTCCTGTTGCGCCTAGAAGATGAGTTTGGGATATCAACTTGCAAAAGGCTTAGAAACTCTTCAAAGATGTTAGGCACAATCCCATGGCACTGGAGCTCAGTTTTGGCACCTTCAAGGAATAGCACATGAAGGAACTTGGGAGGTCAGGTGCTTGTAAAAGGGAACACCTTGGAACATCTTCCAGGGGTTGAAGTAGTAAGAAAACATCAAGTGAGTCTAGGCACACTCCCTTGTGTGAACAGTTTAGCTCTGGCGCCTAGCCACAGAGTGAGCCAGAAGAAGTAGTTTGGACATTAGAAGATAGGCGCTCATTCTACAATGAAGCATTCCACCTTCCTAATCAACAAAGACTTGCAAGAATTGACAAAGGAAGCTAAGGCGCACCTTCTACTTGTTTCCACCTCCAGAATGCGCCTAACCTTGAAAGGGGGTTCAAAGATGTTTGTTAGACCTTTTCACTCAAGGCACTCACCTTAGGCGCACTTTCTAAGTCCTTGTCACCTCAAGGAAACACCTAGTTTGGAAGGCGCTTGCCTGTTCTCCACTCCTTTCTATTGGCGCCTAGAACACAGAATGCATGAAAGGAGCGCCTAGACTCCAGAGGGCTGATTTGGGTGCCTAGCATTTAAAACACTTTCATAATGATGATGTTTTGGCGCCTACTCTTGGAAACAATCCAGAGCATCCATAAACTCTAATTGGCACCTAATGTTGACAAGGCGCAACTTCAGGAGGAGGTCACCTCAACTTGGCGCCCAAGTCAGAAAAACCTGTAAAGCCTTCAAATATGCGCCTACCTTGTGAGGTGATGAGTTGAACGTTCCAAATCTTCAAATGTTGCTCAAATAAGGAAGACATTGTAACATCAAGGCTTCAAGGCCTGTCCTTGTATTTCCATTGAATGAGTTGTACTTCATGCTATTGAAAGCATTTTCCATGTAATAAGACATTGCAAGTTGATTGAATCAAGTAACAAGACAAGTACCCAACTCTAATGTTGTTTCATTCAAATAGTTATCTTGATGTATATCTTATGTTATTGAAGTAGTTGATGAATTGTTAGCAAGTAAAAGTGTTTAAGTAAGGAAAATTTTTCGTAGAACTAGTTGGGTATCTTACACTTTACACCATGCCTATCCATCAAACATCACAATGCAATCAAAATCCTAACACATGCCCATGATCCAAGATCAAGTGCAATCATGCAAAGATATTATCAATCACAAGCCTATTAAGAATGAACTAGAGTCTTCTAGTACCATACTTTTCCATCAAAACACCATCATGTAATCCATGCCTATCAAGCCTATCAAAGAAAATGCAAACATCCTATGTAATACAATCAGACTTTAAATATTTGAAGTAGCCATCTACAAATATCCATTCAAAAGTGATTTATAATGCAAGTATGGACGCCATCAATAAAAAAGATTTGTATTAACCAAATATCCATATACGCATACATCAATATCTGTCGATATAAGTATAACATATATACAAAATAGCCATACAGGCTTACAAGAATGCCATATAGGCATACAATGTCAACTATGTACAATACAAAATATATGTCCACAAATGCCATATAGGCATACAACAGAGGAACACAATAAAAAGTCATTCCCCTCTAGCTGGTGAAGAGAATAAATCACGAGCAGCCTTTGATCTTCTAGGGGATGGAGACATGCATGTGGGTGGTCTACTACGAACCCGAGGGCTACTCCTCCTATTTAGTTCTTCCTGCACCTTTACCTGTTACAAAAAAAAGTATAGATATTAATATATAGAAATTACATGTTATAAAAAAATGAAACATTTAACAAAATAATCACTTACCGCTAACATATAATCTGTCTGCTCGCTTGCCTCAGTAGCAGGAAAAGGCCCTGGTGATGTCATGTCCTATAGAAACCATCTAGATAGAAATTAAACTTCAAATCAATAATCTTTTGATTTTTCAAAAATAGACAACTATAACAATGAATGTAAATTGAAATTTACTAATCTGTCTCATACCCCTATCAATGCCATAGAGCTATGAATCGCAGAGGCCACACCCTGCTCCATTGCCCTATGAACATGAGGAGGTGTATCCGCAGCCTGCATCATCTGGAAATAAAACAACATTATTCAATTACGAAAACTATAATAGCGATGCAAATCATGGCTCCTAACATACACACACGCTCATCTAAACATGGAAGTACACACAATAAAACACACAAATCACATACAAAAATTTAGTAAGTACAATTCATTCATTAAACTATTTATTTTATTACCTCCGTAAAGCTTTGAAGTCCACCACCGCTGGCAGGTGTTGCCATGAAATCTACAGTGTTAACCTATTCAACATCCAAAATCAGAAATTAGAATACCATTCATATAACGATGCTATTCACATGTAATATTTATAATTGTTTACTAGTTACATACCTCGACAGTAGATGATCTAGTGAAAAATGTAGGTGGAGAACCACTGAAAACTGCATCGACGCTATGACCCTGAAATTTCATTAAAATCATCAATTTAAATTAGTTAATCTTATATTTCAAAAATAAAATTTAATAAATTAAATTCAATAAACTTGCTAATATTTACCTGAGTATCAAGGCTGAAAGTCTCACTCAGGAGGGTATCTGTCATCACCATCTGCTTAGCTGCAGATGTAGCCTGTGCACCTGCGTCCTGACTGTCCATGGGGTCATAACCACAGGCTGACCCGCAAGCCTGGCAAGCATGTGGTGGGACCCTACTCCTTGCACTATCTCCCAACCCACTCTGTGTTGCAGGATCGGCATGCTCTATGATGCTCTGGGTCAAGGCACTAATCGACCTCAGTGTATCGACCTCAACACTCTCCTTCACAATGGAAGGAATAGAAACATGCTCATGGGCTGGTCTGCTGATTACTCGTCTCACTACCCGCTGTGGGTCAAGACGTGCCCCTGGTCTATCCTGTGCTGAGCCCCCACCTCTACCCTGGAAGTCCCGCATATCAAAATAGTTTGGAACTTTATTGAGGACAAACTCGGAGTAGAGTTTCCTCAAAAAGTATTGCGGGACCTCATTGTTATTGCATGGAGGATGGTCAAAAACCATCCACCACCTCTGCCCGAAATTGTCCCTTATCGCTTGGTTGTTGCACCAATGGATAGGGAACCTCTTGCATGTAATGGGTGGAGGTTGATTTGTTTGTGGGTTTGTGAAAATTGAACACAAGTCTACTTTTGTAATTTGTAATTTTTTGACATCTTGGTATGACAATTTATCTGCATAGTAATCTCTAAACTCTCTCTTTTTATCGGTCCAACTAGTTATTTGCTTGCTAATTGAATTTACATTTGATAACATAGACTCAAGAGATTCGGCAAGCGTGGACCTATGCAAGGTTGAAGTGGAAGGATCTTTCAACCTTGCAATTATATCTTCAATTTGTTTTTTGTTGTTTTTAATTTCCCCCATTATATTATCTTGTGTTCCAGGGGCATGTCGAGGAATGAATGGAGGAGGTTGTTGTTCTGCAGGTATTTCTTCCTCAAGATTTTGTGGATTTTGAGGAGGAGGAGGAGGTGCATTAACATTTCCTACAATTAATAAAATATACATCAAAAATCAACACAAAACCTACCTATTTAGGAAGAAATTCAAACAAAAAAACAAAGATAACTCACCCCTTTGGCGTGCTCGACGTCGCGGCGGCATTTCGGCGATGAATCGACAAATCTTTTGTGTTGAATGGTGATTTGTAGAACGCGAGCACGTTTTTGAAGGGTTTTAAGCCGCGGGCGGAGGAAAAACTCACAATGAAATCAAATAAAATGAAATGACAGTGTTTTTTTTTATATATAAAGGACTTTATAACGAGAGCGTGTTATAACGCGCTGGCGTTATGGCTCGGCAATGACGAGCCTAAGGCTTGTCATTGCCAAGCCATAACGCGAGCGCGTTATGCCTAAAATTTTTTTGAAAATTTTTTGGCCACTTTTTGGCCCCCCATCTTTTTGCACTTACCCTGGTGTGTTGTTCGAGGAAGATTTGGGTCCCAGCTATGTTTGGCTGACAGTATATTGATTCACATTAAGTCAGATGTTTCTAGTGCCGACCTTGATGTTTATTCCAAGGTTGATGAAGCATATAAATATGTGTGATTGAGTTGTGGAAATGCATCCTTGTGTGAAAATGATAAGATCCTAAGAAAGGAAAAAGGTAGAGCAGAGAAGAGGAAGAGCAGAGGAGGAAGAGCAGTAAAGATGAGGAGGAAGTAGAGAATAGTTTGGAGGCAAAGCATAAATATTGCGAGCTTTAAAGGAACTAAACCTTGGCATGAAGTAGATGTTGTTTCTTAGTGTAATCTTTTTGTGTTAATCATATAAACATTTTGTAGACAATGAGTCTCTTTAAGAAGTGAGCTCTAGGCAGTACACCTGAAGGCAAGTGCCTTCCCATTTTCTATTCTTTTAATAGAGAATAAATCTTGTGGGTTAACCACCATCGTGGTTTTTCCCTTAACCGAGTTTCGATGTAAAAATCTTAGTGTTATGTGTGTTGATTATGTTTCTGCTCATGTGTTGTTGATTCATGCTTTCATGGTTATATCATTCATATGTTAATAAGTGGTAAAGAAGTTTAATTGCAGCAAAGGATAAAAGTTTTTGTGACAATTGATTCGCCCCCCCTCTCAATTGTCTACCCTAATTTCAACATAGGCTTCAAAAGCCTAGAGTTATCTTCCTCCAAGAGGACAGAGGGAATGCTGTCCAACCAGTGGTGGAGCATTATTTTTGTTAATCTTAGAGCAGACAACTGAGAGGGGGGGTGAATTAGTTGTCCAAAACTTTCTTCCAATCAAACACTTAAATCCACTTCGTAATTTAGTAGCATAATAATAAATCAATCATGGAAACATAATGCATTAAATCAAGAGCAGGAACACATTAACACACAAGACACCAAGATTTTGACATGGAAAACCTAGTTAATGGAAAAACCATGGGGTGATTAACCCAAGATTGTATTCTCTATTAGAAGAATAGAAAGAACAAAATGGCACATGCCAATTAGGGCTCACTTCCTAAGCACACTACTCACAAGAGGCTCACTACCTACAAGAGACACACTGTCTATAGAATAATAAGTATCACATACTTGAACTGGAGAATAGCATCTTCACCATGCTTGAGTTAGTTCCATTTAAGCTCAATACTTCTGCTCCTCTCTACCACACTCTCATCACCACAAGATACAACAAGATACGTTTGAAATGACTTTACAATTCCTTATTTATACAAGACATTGACTTAGGGATAATCATCCAAGTCGACATACATTTCAAAGAAAATACATAAATACAACATAACTAGTTACAAAAAGACTTCACGCAGATCAACACACTATCAGCCACACAAATCTGAGACTTCAATCTTCACTTAGGAACACGCCAATCTTCACATAACATCTTTAGGATCATCCGTAGGATGTGTAACTCATCCAGTCGGCTAGACTTAGGAAGAACACCATCATCTGGAAGTTATTCTTCAATTGTGAGCTCAGACTCCAATGCAAACCACCAAAATGAAATGGACATGATTCAAAGACCTCCACAATATTTTTTGAATCACCAAGAACATCCACAGTACATCTGCTTTTTGGAATCATTCTCTCCTTCATCCGGAACCTCAAGAACACAGTCTGTCACAACTGTCATAATGGAAAAGATGCTTGCGGACCTCCAAACCACTAACCAATTGAGTTGACAATTCACATTGACTTCCTAAACACTCCACTAAATCTACAGAACAAGATATTTCATTTCCAGATCTCACCAGACCTTTCTGTATCACTCTGTCACCTCTAAACTTCTTTCAAAACTGGTTTTACTTAAGTGGCTATAACTTCTTTAGATCTTCATGTGGACCTTTGAAATCCTTATTGGATCATCTTAAGACACATATCTACAAACCCTTTGAAGCGTATCATCTGATCTTCATCTTATCTAGGATCTTTAGCTCATTGTCTTCACTATTCTTCTCTATTCCTAATTGGGACTAATTTTCTCAATATCCTCAATACATAGCTCATCCAATCCTTATTATCAATGCAACAGGAGTATGTTGACATCAATGACAACACCGGTTAGGCCCATACTTGCAACAATCTCCTCCTTTGTCATTGATGGAAACATATGATGTGAAAAACTATTTTAGTCATCAAGACAAAAACTTTTCTTTACTAACACAACTCCCCCTATCACCAACAACCATTCACATGTCTTCTCTTCCTTTACTGCGCCCCCTTGATTAGTAATCACTTGTTTTTCACATGTCTTCTCTCCCCCTTTGACATCAATGGCAAAGGGCACATACTTGCAACTATCTCCCCCTTTGTCATCTCCACCACTTCAGAATCATACCAGCTGCTCCCCCTGAGTAGCAACTCCCCATCATCAATCCGGACCACAAGATATGACTGTGATATCCACCGAATTGATGTACATTAGTGCATCTTAGTTCATCACTGGAGGGGTAATAACCCCTAACTTCTCCCTGAGATACTCAAAAGAGTCCTTAGGTAGAGGTTTAGTAAAGATATCTACAATCTAATCTTTGGAAGGCACAAACTCCAATCTAGCTTCATTCTTGTTCACTTGCTCTCTCAAAAAGTGAAACTTGATGGATATATGTTTAGTCTTTGAATGCAACACCGGATTATTAGATATATTTATTGCACTTGAATTATCATAGAAGATTATGATAGGATCCTCATACTCCACTCTGATATCTCTTAGCATTTGCTTCATCCACAAAACTTAAGTGCAACTACCTGTTGTTGCAATATATTCTACTTCTATAGTGGACAAAAATATTGCCTCTTGTTTCTTGCTTAGCCAAGAAACCAATCTTTTCCCCAAAAAGAATGCTCAACCACTGGTACTCTTCTGGTCATCCAGATCTCCTGCCCAATCTGCATCTGTATATGCATGAAGAGAGAAATCATGATCTCTAGGATACCATAGACCATACTCAGCTATCCCTTTTAGATATCTAAAATTCCTCTTGATTTCCATGACATGAGATTCTCTAGGATCAGCTTGGAATCTAGCAACAAGACCAACAACATTCATAATGTCAGGTCTAGTTTGAGTGAGATACAATAGTCCTCCAATCATTGACCTGTACTTTTTCTGATCAGCCTTAGGAGAGTCATCATCTTTGCTTAATTTACATCTAGTTGCCATGGGAGTATTCATTGGTTTTGAGTCTTCCATCCCAAATTTCTTCAACAATTCTTTCACATATTTGGTTTGAGAAATGAAGATTCCTTTCTTTGTTTGAGTGATTTGTAGACCCAAGCAAAAATTTATTTCCCCAAACATAGACATCTCAAATTTGCTTTTCATTTGATTTGTAAAGGTTTTGCACATACTATCTCTTCCTCCAAAAATGATATCATCAACAAACACTTCAACTATCAAGTTGTTTTCATGATCAATTTTGAAATACAAATTACTGTCAGCAGTACCTTTGTTGAAACCAATCTTCAAAAGATGCTTATCTAATATTTCATACCAGGCTTTTGGGGCTTGCTTCAGTCCATACAGAGCTTTCTTCAACTTGTAGACCATATCACTATGATCAGATAATTGAAATCCATCCAGTTGCTCAATGTATACTTCTTCTTCTAAGTCACCATTCAGGAAAGTAGATTTTACATCCATCTGATATACTTTGAAATCCTTGAAGGCAGCAAAAGCAAGAAATAATCTGACTACTTCAATTCTTGCCACTGGTGCAAAAGTTTCTTCAAAATCAACTCCTTCTACGTGGGAGTAACCCTTGTAGACCAATCTGGATGCAAAATTAGAGTGATTAAGTCTTACATACGTGGAAACTTTAGGAGTTTCTTGCACTCCTGATTCTTGAATAGGTTCATTCAAACTTATCTCTTCTTCCTGATTTACCAAATTAGTATGGATCTGAATCTTAGAAGGGGTTTGGACTCCTTGGATCAAAACATCATCCTGATCATCTTCATCACATTCATAAAACCTTGAGGGTTTTTCAATCCCTTCATCAACCTTCACATTTGTACTTTCTATAATCTTCCTCAATCTATTGTTATAACACCGGTATGCTTTTCTTTGAGTAGAATAACCCAAGAAAATTTCTTCATCACTTCTAGCATCAAATTTGCCTAAATATTCATCTCTCTTAATGTAACATTTGCTACCAAAAACTCTAAAATACCTCACTGTGGGAGTGATGCCAAACAAAAGTTCATAAGGAGTCTTACCAGTATTACTTCTAATTTGTACTCGATTGAGAGTATAGACTACAGTGCTTTCAACTTCTCTCCAATAGATCTGAGGAACATTTACTTCCATCATCATGGTTCTAGATGCTTCCTGGATGGTTTGGTTCTTTCTCTCTTCTATTCCATTTTGTTGTGGAGTCCTAGGAGTAGACAATTGTCTCTTTATTCCATGTTTCTTACAGAATTCCATGAACTCACCGGATGTAAATTCTCCACCTCTGTTGGACCTCAGACATTTTAAATTTAATCTAGTTTCATTCTCTACCATAGCCTTGAATATTTTAAATTTCTCAAGAGCTTCTGATTTCTCCTTTAGAAAAGTTACCCACATCATCCGGGAGTAGTCATCAATTAACAACATGAAGTATCTATCACCTTGCACACTTCTGATTCTTGCCAGACCACATAAGTTAGTATGAACTAAGTCCAGTAATCCGGTGGAAGATTGTTCCTTGCTTCTGAATGAAACTCTGCTTTATTTACCCAACTGACATTCTTTGCACAAACTATTTATATGTTTTACAAGTCTTGGAAGATCTCTTACAACCTGAGTGTTGCTTATCTTGATGATATTACCAAAATTCACATGACACATTCTCCTATGCCACAACCAACTCTGATCCATTTGAACAAATAAGCAACTTTTACCAGTACCAACCAAGTGGAAGATATTACCTTTAGTTTGAGTACTAGATGCAATCTCTATTCTAAAACTTTCAAAGATCTTGCATTTTCTATTCTTGAATCAGAGATCATAGCCTTTGTCCACCAACTATCGAACACTGAGAAGATTGTGTTTCATACCTTCAACGTATATTACATTACTGGTTTTGTTCGTTCCATCAAAAGAAATAGTTCCTCTTTTTCTGATTCTGCCAGCAGAATTATCACCAAACTTTACCACTCCTCCTTCATACCTTTCCAAATCTATGAACTTATTTTTGTCACCTGTCATATGGTAAGAGCATCCATTGTCAATGACCCAATCATCCTTTTCTTCAACTTGGGCAGCCAGAGCTCTTTTCACAATTTTATGATTGATAGATTCACAGGGTATTGGATCCTCTTCCTTGATGGCAATAAACACCTAGTCATTTTCAGATTTGTTTCCTGTCTCTGATTCATTATCTGTTACTCCTTTATTATCATCATCTTCATGAACATAGTAACAATTCTTTTAGAACCTTGATCTGTTAGGATTTGGCCTTGAAAATCTTTCCGGACACCTTGAGGCAAAATGACTAATCTTATTGCAGTTAAAACACTTAAAAGGCAATTTTCCTTCATACTTACCGGATCCTCTTGGTAGTCTTTTTGCAATAAGGGCTTCAATTTGAGTAGCTTCTGCTTCATCTTCTTCTAGGTCTTTTCTAGCTTTTTCATACCATGATAATTTCCTTGAAGAGTTTTCTCCCGGATCAGACTTTTGTTTTCCTTTAATAGAGGAACTAGCTTTGAATGCAAATTCAGTCTTGGAGGGGCATCTCCAAACATAGTTAATTCAAATGTAGCCAATTTACCAACCAATTGATCTCTTGTGATACCTGAAATAGATCTAAATTCCTCAATAGCAGCAACCTTGTACTTGTAAGAGTCAGGAAGGGTTCTGAGAACTTTTCCAATGATCTCATCTTCATCTAGGACTCCACCAACACATGTAATGCCACAAACAAGCTCATTTACTCTTGGCATAAAAGTAGTGATATTTTTGTCTTCTCTCATCTTTAGATTTTTGAATTTTCCTTTCAGACTTTTTAGGTTGGCACATTTAACATACTTGTCTCCCTCATGCAGAAGTTCCAATTTTTCTCAAATCTCAAAAGCAGTTTGTAGGTCAACAACATTTGTTAGCTCTAAATCAAACAAGGCACTTAGAAGAGCTTCTTTAGTTCACAGATTGTTTTCAGAATCTGAGATTTCATCTACGGTTTTCAGACCATTCTATGGAGGAGTATACTTCTTTGAAGCCATGGTCCAATACTGCATTCCCATACATTGCAAGTGACATTGC
Organism: Cunninghamia lanceolata; assembly: GCA_027924645.1. Taxonomy (NCBI): domain Eukaryota; kingdom Viridiplantae; phylum Streptophyta; class Pinopsida; order Cupressales; family Cupressaceae; genus Cunninghamia; species Cunninghamia lanceolata. Next base: position 1,143,136 of record BSBN01001835.1, on the reverse strand, counting down.
ATTCGACTTTTCCAAAGAGTAAAATTGGTTCCATCAAACTTCAGACTATCCTTCTTGTAGGACGACATCCTGGATCTCTTCAAGCAGTTAAGCTCTTTTAGAGGAACTTAGCTCTGATACCAATTGTTAATCTTAGAGCAGACAATTGAGAGGGGGCATGAATTAGTTGTCCAAAACTTTCTTCCAATCAAACACTTAAATCCACTTCATAATTTAGCAGCATAATAATAAATCAATCATGGAAACATAATGCATTAAATCAAGAGCAAGAACACATTAACACACAAGACACCAAGATTTTGACGTGGAAAACCCGGTTAAGGGAAAAACCATGGGGTGATTAACCCAAAATTGTATTCCCTGTTAGAAGAATAGAAAGAACAAAATGGCACATGCCAATTAGGGCTCACTGCCCGAGCACACTACTCACAAGAGGCTCACTACCTATAAGAGACACACTGTCTATAGAATAATAAGTATCACATACTTGAACTGGAGAATAGCATCTTCACCATGCTTGAGTCAGTTCCATTTAAGCTCAATACTTCTGCTCCTCTCTACCACACTCTCATCACCACAAGATACATTTGAAATGACTTTACAATTCCTTATTTATACAAGACATCGACTTAGGGATAATCATCCAAGTTGGCATACATTTCAGAGCAAATACATAAATACAAAATAACTAGTTACAAAAAGACTTCATGCGGATCAACACACTGTCAGCCACACAGATCTGAGACTTCAATCTTCACTTAGGAACATGCCAATCTTCACATAACATCTTCAAGATCATCTGTAGGATGTGTAACTCATCTAGTCGACCAAACTTAGGAAGAACACCATCATCTCAAAGTTATTCTTCAATTGCAAGCTCAGAATCCAATGTGGACCACCAAAATGAACTGGACATGATTCAAAGACCTCCACAAGATTTTCTGAATCACCAAGAATATCCGCACTACATTTGCTTTCTAGAATCATTCTCTCTTTCATCTAGAACTCAAGAACATAGTCTGTCACAACTGTCATAATGGAAAAGATGTTTGTGGACCTCCAGACCACAAACCAATTGAGTTGACACTCCACCAAATCTGCATAACAAGATATTTCATTTCCGGATCTCACCGGACCTTTCTGTATCACTCTGTCACCTCTGAACTTCTGTCAAAACTAGTTTTACTTAAGTGACCATAACTTCCTTAGATCTTCATGCGGACCTCTAAAATCTTTACTGGATCACCTTAAGACGCATATCTACAAACCCTTTGAAGCGCATCATCTAATCTTCATCTTATCTAGGATCTTTAGCTCACTGTCTTCATTGTTCTTCTCTATTCCTGATTGGGACTAATTTTCTCAATATCCTCAGTACACAGCTCATCAAATCCTTATCATTAATGCAATAGGAGTATGTTTACATCAATGACAACATTGGTTAGGCCCATATTTGTAACACTTTTGGGGGAAGAGATTGGTTTCTTGGCTGAGCAAGAAACAAGAGGCAATATCTCTATCCACTGTAGAAGTAGAATATATTGCAGCAGCAGGTAGTTGCACTCAAGTATTGTGGATGAAGCAAATGCTAAGAGACATCAGAGTAGAGTATGAGGAATCTATCACAATCTTCTATGATAATTCAAGTGCAATAAATATATCAAAGAATCTATTGCTGCATTCAAAGACTAAACATATATCCATCAAGTTCCACTTTTTGAGAGAGCAAGTGAACAAGAATGAAGTCACATTGGAGTTTGTGCCTTCCAAGGATTAGATTGTAGATATTTTTACTAAACCTCTACCCAATGACTCTTTTGAGTATCTCAGGGAGAAGTTAGGGGTTATTACCCCTCTGGTTTTGAATTAAGGTGCACTGATGTGCATCAGTCTAATGGCTCTCACAGTCATATCTTGTGGTCTGGATTGATGTTTGGGAAGTTGCTACTCAAGGGGAGCAGTCGACATGATTTTGAATTGATGCAGGTATGTGTCCTTTGCATTGCTGTCAAAGGGGTAGAGAAGACATGTAAAAAAAAAGTAATTGTTGATCAAATGGGGAGCAGGAAAGGAAGAGAAGACATGTGAATGGTTGTTGTTGATAGGGGGAGTCGTGTAAGTGAGGAAATGTTCTTGTCTTGATGGTTAAAAATAGTTATTCACATCATATGTTGCCATCAATGACAAAGGGGGAGATTGTTGCAAGTATGGGCCTAACCGGTGTTGTCATTGATGTCAACATAATCCTATTGCATTGATGATAAGGATTGGATGAGCTGAATGCTGAGGATATTGAGAAAATTAGTCCCATTTGAAATAGAGAAGAACAGTGAAGTTAGTGAGGTAAAGATCCCAGCTAAGATGAAGATCAGAGGATGTACATCAAAGGGTTTGTAGATATGTGTCTTAAGATGATCCAATAAAGATTTCAGAGGTCCGCATGAAGGTCTGAAGAAGTTATGGCCACTTAAGTAAAACTAGTTTTGGCAGATGTTCAGAGGTGATAGAGTGACACAGATAGGTCCAGTAAGATCCGGAAATGCAATATCTTGTTCTGTGGATTTGATGGAGTGTTTATGAAGTCAATGTGAATTCACAACTCAATTGGTTTGTGGTCTGGAGCTCCGTAAGCATCTATTCCAATAAGACAGTGATGACAGACTATGTTCTTGAGGTTCTGGATGAAGGAGAGAATGATTTCAGTAAGAAGAAGTAGTGTGGATGTTCTTGGTGATTCAGGCAAGATTGTGGAGGTCTTTGGATTGTGTCCAGTTCATGTTGGTGGTCCGCATTGAAGATTGAGGTCGTAATTGAAGAATAATTGCTGAATGATGATGTTCTTCCCAAGTCAGGCCAACCGGATGAGTTACACATCTTGCAGATGATCTTGAAGATGTTCTGTGAAGATTGGTGTGTTCCTAAAAGAAGATTGAAGTCTCAGATCTATGTGGCCGATAAAGTGTTGATCCGCGTGAAGTCTTTTTGTAATTAGTCATGTTGTATTTATGTATTTGCTCTGTAATGTATGCCGACTTGGATGATTATCCCTAAGTTGATGTCTTGTATAAATAAGGAGTTGCAAAGTCATTTCAAGGACATTAGGTGGAGATGAGAGTGTGGTAGAGAGGAGAGTGAAAGGTAGAGCAGAAGTATTGGGCTTAAAAGGAAATGACTCAAGCATGGTGAAGATGCTATTCTTCAGTTCAAGTGTGAGGCCGACTATTTTGCCTCCCATATTCTGATCATTGTACTATTCAGTAGTGACTATGTTTCATATTGCAGACTTGATGTTTTATCTCACTGACTTGATATATGTGTTTTGATTCGGTCATATGATGATATACTTTGGTTTGATATATGGTTTTATATTGGATGTTATTTTGTTATGTGATTCTAGTTGATTAGGTGATTGGAATTGATTGATAGGTGATGGATATGCAGTTAATTTGGATTTATGTATTGATGGATATTGTTGTATTGTTTGCATGAATTTAAATTCCAGTTGCTTCAACTATTATTTCCTGACAGAACTGACACTTGATCGAGATGTGTAGGTTTTACTTTCCCTAGCCACGAGAAATCAGAGGTAGAGGATTCACACCCTGTTATTCCCAGTTAAGCCGATCCGTTCCTAAGAGGGATAAGGAATCACGTGTGAAATTTGCATGGTGATTTATTGTGCTTTGTTTAAATTTTAATCAATTTTGAGCCTTAGTACCCCCTCTCTTTCTTATTTTGATTATTGTTAAGTGTTGTAAAATTTTAATTGTTTAATGTCAATTGTTTTTTTTATTATTTCTTTTGGGCCATTATATGTGGATTTTTGACCCCTTTCATGACCCCTAGGGTCCCAAAAGTTACCCTAGGTGGTCAACCATGAGACTAGGGTCAACTTGGACCACCTAACCATAGTTTAGACTCACCTTGGGTCACCCTAACCCATGGTTGAGTCAAAGTGACGAAAATGGGAAAAAGGAAGATGAGGGATGGGCCTTGTCTTGGGAAGAGCACCTCTCCCATCCCTAGTTTTGGGAAACATTCCCAAGGAGGACTTGAGAGGTCCCCAAGAGTCCTCCCAAGTTCCCAAGTGAGTGGGGACTCCACTCAAGGCCATTGTCTTGTGGAAGGGTGAGTGGGAATCCAACTCACCACGTGTCCCCCTCCCACTTGTGTGGAAGCACAAGTGGATGAGGTGGAGAAGGAGGTGAAGGGAGAGGAGGACACTTGTCATTCTCCTACCTTTCTCCCTTTTCCAAGTGGTTTGGGTGGAGGGAAGAGATGGTGACAAATGTCACCACCTCATTCTCTCAAGGCCAAATAGAGGGCCTATAATAGCTCCTCTTGTAGAGGAATGGGGGTTCTTCTCTTTTAGTCTTTTCCTGACAATTTGAAAACTGCTTGCAAATTTGAGTTTTACTTGCTAAGTTTGGTGGAGTTAGAGAAGGTTGGGGGAGAAAAACTGAAAGGTTGGAAAGCTTGGGAAGGCTAGGATCTCTTCACCAAAATCCCATTTCCATTGCCAAGGTTTTGAAGGTAGGCTTCCCATCTTGTTGCTTGCTTAGTTATATGATGATTCCATGTTGAAATTTGATTGTAAATTTGTTTGCAATTGATGTGGGGATGGGTTGTCATGGTGAGAGCACCTCCAGTGGAGGAAATGCTCAACTTGTATGGGTAGGGGAGAGGAACAATCCTTGGGGGCTCTCCCATAGTTTTGTATTTATGTGTTCATGCCTTGAGGGCCTATTATCATTTGAGGAGGAGATGTTTATATGACAAGAGTGCCAAGCATAATGGTGTATGGTTTTTTTTTGTGGATTGTGGTGATTCAGGGATTTTTGGCTTGAGGCCATGTGTTGAGCATGTGTTGAGATCTTCATTTTCATTGTGAGCCCCTTTAAGTTGAGAGGTCTATTCCCTACCCTCACCAAGTTCATTTTTATGAGCATAGTTATGTGCTAAACCTATGGGGATGTTCTGATTGTTGTGTGGATGTATTTGTTTTCTGTTGTGGAATGGAACCTATGTGAAAACCCCTACCTCCCTAGCTCGGGGGTGACCCACTTGCGGGTCTATGGTAGGGAGGAAAGCTTTACCCTTCCTTGTGGCTAGTTTTCTGTTGCCTTGTTGTAGTGTTTATTTGCAGATTCTCAAGGGAGGAAGGAAAAATGTGAGAGATCTTCCTTTGTGTGGTGTTGTAGAGTATTATGGCTGTTTCTAGCCTTGGCCATAGTGGCCTTAATGCAATTTATTCTTACCAAGTGGAGCTCAAGGAGCTGGTTGTAATAGTTAGTAATGCAAACAATTTATTTAGGTCATTGAATACAGATTTATTTCCAATTTGAGAAGTTGGTTAAGTTGTAAAAGTGTAAGCTGTTTATTTATTCTGTCAATAAAAGCTATGTATTGCTTGTCCTGTAATTACAAAAAAATAAAGAAAAATGGAAATATATTTAAACATATGTATGAGTTAGATTGAAAAAGAATGGAAGTATTCTTGTATTTTTTGTTATTAAACTATCAAAGAAAATTTATGCAAGAGTTGTCTTGTTGCTGTTAGATTTCTGTTGTGAATAAGGAAATAAATAAATAAATAAATAAATATGAGTCCTGTTCTCTGTAGATGTTTTAAAAAAAAAATTCATTGCATTAAATGTGGTTGAAAGAAAATACAGCTAGACTAGAATGCATCTTTTACCTTAAATGTTGTTCATGAAAGAAGGATGAAAAATCTGTATGATTTTAATTACTTCAAAACAAACCATATATTTTTTCTGATACTGTTGTTCCAAAAGGAACTTATAAGTTTTATTACCAAGTTTCTTCTTTTCATTACTGTGTTTTATAAGCATATGCCAGTATATCAAAAAAAAAGTGGGATAATGCTTAGGCATGAGATAAGATGAAATTAGTAATCTGTCTTTTATTACAGCAATGCCTTAGAAACCAGAAAAGTTTGCATGGTGTTATTCCTTTCATGCTTTTATTCTCTCTATGCTTGCAGAAGAAGGAATAAAATACTATTAAGGAAAATAAGAAATATATATATATATATATATATATAAAGTGTTATTGTTTAATTTTTGTATGTACAAATTTCTGGGATTAAGAAAATATATATATATATATATATATATATATATATATTTGTGTGAATTTAAATACATGTAAACATTGTTAAAAAAGTATAGATTTATATTATACACCCTATATAAAAAAAAAGTATATATAAAAAAAAAGTTTTTATAAAAGAAATATATTCAAGTTTTTAAAAACAAACAAAAAAAAATATATGGGAAGGGGCATGGGGGACAGCGGCTATGATAGCCGCCGCCCACCATACCCCCACCGCGGACAATAACAGGGGGGGGGGGGCACCCACACCCAAGCCGCCGCCCACCATACCCCCGCCGCGGGCAATAATAGGGGGTGTGGGGGGGGTGGGGGCTCAGCCCCCTTCCCATACCCCATACAACTCCAAACCCTGCGCACCATCTGTTAACGCCATCACAGTTGTGGCTTTCCTCTTCCCACGTGCCGTTCACAGCTCCTGCGCCCCTTAGACTGCCAGTGTTCACCACACCGCCAAGCATTTGCAACGCCACCGCCACCAGTGACCACCCCTCCGCCATTCATCCGCCACTGGAGTATGTGCTCCCCCTCTATCGTGGGTTCCGTCGCCACCGCTGTTGCGGCTAGTGTACCATGCCATCCCCGCCCCACTTAAGACCTCCACCCCTCTTAAGACCTCCGCCCCTCCTCTGCCATGGCCTCTTACGGCTTGCCAAACACCGGCTCTGCAACTCAACATAACGCATTACCCAAGCAATGGGAGGGTAAACTCTTCTAAGAGGAGAAATAAAATAAAAGAGTTAGGGCATCACACAAGAGGATAATAGATTAGGAAAATTAGGGCAGGAGGGAGATTAGAGAGAATTATGAGAGAGAAATTAGGTTAATATGGAGATTAGAAATCTTTTCCCCTTAAACTACTTTAAGGGTTTCCTCTAAACTTAATTGGGAGCATAATTCATTATAAGAGAGATTTATTTTCTCTAAATAAATGAATAATCCTAAAACAAGGAATTAATAGCTATATGAATTAACATATGCAAACAATGAAAAATATATATATATATATATATATATATATATATATATATAAATTTTTATCTATATATATTTATATATAAACATTTAAATGTATACATATATACAAACAATGATATATTTATAAATGAATTTCGTTGACACAAACAAAATATTGCTACTTATAGATGGATAATCATCACACTTAAATATATATGAAATATAGTTGTAAATATACAAACAATATTATATATGTATACAAGTATATATATAAATGTGTTTTCTTATAAAAAAGATAATTTCGTTTAAATAATAAATACACGGATTGATCATTTCATCCTTATTAATTAGATATTTATATAAACTATTTTCGTCATTTTTATTGGAAAAGGGAAGCAATATAGAATAAAATTAAGTAGGGAATTTAAACCCTTGCCACTAATATAAATCAGCAACTAGTTGATTTGGGTGAATATAAATGTTATATAAATTCTCAAACATCGAATAAAATTTTGAATCAGAATTTGGTTCATTCCCAGACCTTATAATCAAACAAGAGTGTTGTCCGTAGCAGAATCATTTTAATCCTAGCATGAACCCCGTCGACATCTCCATATGATGAGAGTTATCCCTGTGAAGCGACTTAGCTTACCAGGTAAATTTGAGCTAACCAATACAGGCAAGCTACGCAACCGAGTCAAGCAAAGAGGGTGACAGCTCCTCCACATCAGTAATGCGTTATGCTACCGGATTTCCTCTAGATCTTAAGGTTCTATTCAGATTAGTCTAACCCTAGTAACGACAACCTATTGTCGCATATACTCTTGACGGCCGATACTTCTTCTAGTATAGTGTCATGTTTATGCCTTAGGCATATTGCCACCAAGCACGCACGTGCATGCGAGGTGGTTTTTAGGGATAGGGAGAAAATTTTTCATGGCCCATGTCATGACCACATGACGAATGTGGTCGTGACACGGGCATTTGTGTGTCGTGTCCGCTAGGGAGATGCGGGCATGACATCAAGTATGTAATACTTATTATTTTGTAGATAGTGTGTCTCCTATAGGCAGTGGGCCTCTTGTGATCAGTGTGCTCAGGTAGTGAGCCCTAATTGGCATGTGCCATTTTGTTCTTACTATTCTTTTAATAGAGAATACAATCTTGGGTTTGTCACCCTATGGTTTTTCCCTTAACTGGGTTTTTCACGTTAAAAATCTTGGTGTCATATGTCTTAATGTGTTTCTACTCTTGAATTGCTGCATTATGTTTCCATGATTGATTTATTATTATGTTGATGAATTAAGTAAAGGATTTAAGTGATTAATTGCAAGAAAGTTTTGGACAATTGATTCACACCCCCCTCTCAGTTGTCTATCCTAAATCTGACAATTGGTATCAGAGCTAAGTTCCTCTAAAAGAGCTTAACCACTTGAGGAGATCCAGGATGTTGTCCTACACAAAGGATAGTCTGAGGTTTGATGGAACCAATTTCACTCTTTGGAAAAGTCGCATGGAATGGCACTTGCAATGTATGGGAATGGAGTATTGGATCATGGCTTCAAAGAAGTATGATCCTCCACAAAATGGTCTACATACCGTAGATGAAATCAGAGATGCAGAAAATAATCTACGAACTAAAGAAGCTCTTCTAAGTGCCTTATTTAATTTAGAGCTGACAAATGTTATTGACCTAAAAACTGCTCATAAAATTTGGGAAAAACTGGAACTTCTACATGAAGGAGATAAGTATGTTAAATGTGCCAAGCTACAGAATCTGAAAGGAAAATTTGAAAACCTGAAGATGAGAGAAGATGAAAATATCACTACATTTATGCCAAGAGTAAATGAGCTTGTTTGTGGCATTAGATGTGCTGGTAGAATCTTGGATGAAGATGAGATTGTTGGCAAAGTTCTTAGATCCCTTCCTGATTCTTACAAATATAAGGTTGCTGCTATTGAAGAATTCAGATCCTTTTCAGGTATCACAAGAGATCAATTGGTTGGTAAATTGGCTACATTTGAATTGACCGAGTTTGGAGATGCCCCCCCCAAAAAAAATTGATTCTGTACTCAAAGCTAGTGCCTATGTAAAAGGAAAACAAAAGTTTAATCCAGGAGAGAACTCTTTAAAGAAACTATCATGGTATGAAAAAGCAAGAAAAGACCTTGAAGAAGATGAAGCAGAAGCTGCTCAACTTGAAGCCCTTGTTGCGAAAAGACTGCCAAGAGGATTCGGTAAGTATGAGGGGAAATTGCCTTTTAAATGTTTTAACTGCAATAAGATTGGTCAATTTGCCTCAAGGTGTCCGAAAATATTTTCAAGGCCAAACCCTAACAGATCAAGGTTCTAAAAAAAATGTTACTATGTTCATGAAGATGATGATGATGGAGTAATAGATGATGAATCAGAGACAGGAAACAAATCCAAAAATGACTGGGTGTTTATTGCCATCAAGGAAGAAGATCCAATGCCCTCTAAATCTGTCAATCATAAAATTGTAGAAAGAGCTCTGGCTTCTCAAGTTGAAGAAAAGGATGATTGGGTCATTGATAGTGGATTCTCCCATCATATGATAGGTGAAAAAAATAAGTTCATAGACTTGGAAAGGTATGAAGGAGGAGTGGTAAAATTTGGTGATAATTCTGCTGGTAGAATCAGAGGTAGAGGAACTATTTCTTTTGATTGAAAGAACAAAACCGGTAATGTACTGTATGTTGAAGGTTGAAGCACAATCTTCTCAGTGTTGGACAGTTGGTGGACAAAGGCTATGATCTCTAATTCAAAAATGGAAAATGCAAGATCTTTGAAAGTTCTGGAACAGAGATTGCATCTGGTACTCAAACTAAAAGTAATATCTTCCACTTGGTTGGTACTGGTAAAAGTTGTTTATTTGTTCAAATTGATCAAAGTTGGTTGTGGCATAGAAGAATGTGTCATGTGAATTTTGATAATATCATCAAGATAAGAAACACTTAGATTGTGAGAGATCTTCCAAGACTGGTGAAACCTACTAATAGTTTGTGCAAAGAATGTCAGTTGGGCAAGTAGAGTAGAGTCACATTCAAAAGTAAGGAACGGTCTTCTACCGAATTATTGGACTTAGTTCATATTGATCTATGTGGTCCAGCAAGAATTAGGAGTGTGCAAGGTGATATATACTTCATGCTATTAATTGATGACTACTCCTAGATGATGTGGGTGACTTTTCTGAAAGAGAAATCAAAGGCTCTTGAGAAATTCAAAATATTCAAGGCTATGGTAGAAAATGAAACCAGATTGAACATAAAATGTCTAAGGTCTGACAGAGGTGGAGAATTCACATCCGGTGAGTTCATAGAATTCTGTGAGAAACATGGGATAAAAAGATAGTTGTCTACTCCAAGGACACCATAGCAGAATGGAGTAGTGGAGAGAAAGAACCAGACCATCCAGGATGCATCTAGAACCATGATGATGGAAGCAAATGTTCCTCAGATCTACTAGAGAGAAGCTATAAGCACTACAGTCTACACTCTTAATCAAGTTCAAATTAGAAGCAATACTGGTAAGACTCCTTATGAACTTTGGTTTGGCATCACTCCCACTGTGAAGTATTTCAGAGTTTTTGGTAGTAAATGTTACATTAAAAGAGATGAATATTTAGGAAAATTTGATGCTAGAAGTGATGAAGGAATATTCTTGGGTTATTCTACTCAAAGCAAAGCATACTGGTGGTATAACAAGAGATTGAGAAAGATTATAAAAAGTACAAATGTGAATGTTGATGAAGGTATTGAAAAACCTTCAAGGTTTTATGTATATGATGAAGATGATCAGAATGATGTTCTGATCCAAGGAGTCCAAGGCCCTTCTGAGATTCAGATTCAGACTGATCCAGTGAACTAGGAAGAGGAGATAAGTTTGAATGAACCTGTTCAAGAGATAGAAGTGCAAGAAAATCCCAAAATTCCCAGGTATGTAAAATTGAATCACTCTGAAGACCAAGTCATAGGTGTTAAAAGCAAAGGTGTTCAAACAAGAAGAAGGATTGCTCAAGATTCAGAAGAGTACTGTTTGATTTTAAAGATTGAACCCAAAATAGTGAATGAAGCTTGCAATGATGAAAATTAGACTAAAGCAATGGAGGCAGAGCTTATGTAAATTGAGAAATATCACACTTGGGATCTTGTTCCTAGACCTAAAAACAAGAATGTGATTGGAACCAAATGGGTCTTCTGGAATAAACTGAATGAAGATGGTGAAGTAGTCAGAAATAAAGCCAGATTGGTCTGCAAGGGTTACTCCCAAGTAGGAGTTGATTTTGAAGAAACTTTTGCTCCGGTGGCAAGAATTGAAGCAGTCAGACTATTTCTTGCCTTTGCTACCTTCAAGGACTTCAAAGTATATTAGATGGATGTCAAGTCTACCTCTCTAAATGGTGACTTGGAAGAAGAAGTTTACATTGAGCAACCAGATGGATTTCAATTGTCTGATCATGGTGATATGGTCTACAAGTTGAAGAAAGAATTGTATGGACTCAAGAAAGCCCCAAGAGCTTGGTATGAAAGATTGGATAAGCATCTTTTGAAGACTGGTTTCAACAAAGGTTCTGCTGATAGTAATTTGTACTTCAAAATTGATCATGAAAATATCTTGATTGTTGAAGTGTTTGTTGATGATATCATTTTTGGAGGAAGAGATAGTATGTGCAAAACTTTTGCAAATCAAATGAAAAGTGAATTTGAGATGTCAATGTTTGGGGAAATGAATTTCTTCTTGGGTCTACAAATCACTCAAACAAAGAAATGAATCTTTATTTCTCAGACCAAATATGTAAAAGAATTATTGAAGAAATTTAGGATGGAAGACTCAAAACCAATGAGTACTCCCATGGCAACCAGATGTAAATTAAGCAAACATGATGACTCTCTTAAGGCTGATAAAAAAAGTACAGGTCAATGATTGGAGGACTTTTGTATCTCACTCAAACTAGACCTGACATTATGAATGTTTTTGGTCTTGTTGCTAGATTCCAAGCTGATCCTAGAGAATCTCATGTCATGACAATCAAGAGGATCCTTAGATATCTAAAAGGGACAGTTGAGCATGGTTTATGGTATCCTAGAGATCATGATTTCTCTCCTAATGCATATATAAATGTGGATTGGGCAGGAGATGTGGATGACTAGAAGAGTACCAGTGGTGGAGCATTCTTTTTGGGGAAGAGATTGGTTTCTTGGTTGACCAAGAAATAGGAGGAAATATCTCTATCCACTGCAGAAGCAAAATATATTGCAGCAGCAGGTAGTTGCACTCAAGTATTGTGGATGAAGCAAATGCTAAGAGACATCAGAGTAGAGTATTAGGAACCTATTACAATCTTCTATGATAATTCAAGTGCAATAAATATATCAAAGAATCTGGTGCTGCATTCAAAGACTAAACATATATCCATCAAGTTCCACTTTTTGAGAGAGCAAGTGAACAAGAATGAAGTCAGATTGGAGTCTGTGCCTTCCAAGGATTAGATTGCAAATATTTTTACTAAACCTCTACCCAAGGACTCTTTTGAGTATCGTAGGGAGAAGTTAGGGGTTATTACCACTCCGGTTCTGAATTAAGGTGTACTGATGTGCATCAGTCTGGTGGATCTCACAGTCATATCTTGTGGTCCAGATTGATGTTTGGGAAGCTGCTACTCAGGGGGAGTAGCTGGTATGATTTTGAATTGATGCAAGTATGTGTCCTTTGCCATTGATGTCAAAGGGGGAGAGAAGACATGTGAAAAACAAGTAATTGTTGATCAAAGGGGGAGTAGGAAAGGAAGAGAAGACATGTGAATGGTGGTTGTTGATAGGGGGAGTTGTGTAAGTGAGGAAAAGTTCTTATCTTGATGGTTAAAAACAATTTTTCACATCATATGTTGCCATCAATGATAAAGGGGGAGATTGTTACAAGTATGGGCCTAATCGGTGTTGGAATTGATGTCAACATACTCCTGTTGCATTGATGATAAGGATTGGATGAGTTGAATGCTGAGGATATTGAGAAAATTAGTCCCATCAAGAATAGAGAAGAACAGTGAAGTCGGTGAGGTAAAGATCCCAGCTAAGATGAAGATCAGAGGATGCGCATCAAAGGGTTTGTAGATATGTGTCTTAAGATGATCTAGTAAAGATTTTAGAGGTCTGCATGAAGATCTAAAGAAGTTATGGCCACTTAAGTAAAACTAGTTCTAGCAGATGTTCAGAGGTGATAGAGTGACACGGATAGGTCCAGCAAGATCCGAAAATGCAATATCTTGTTCTACAGATTTGGTGGAGTGTTTATGAAGTCAATGTGAATTAACAACTCAATTGGTTCATGGTCTAGAGGTCTACAAGAATCTATTCCAATAAGATAGTGATGATAGACTATGTTCTTAAGGTTCCAGATGAAGGAGAGAATGATTTCAGTAAGCAGAAGTAGTGTGGATGTTCTTGGTGATTCCAGCAAGCTTGTGGAGTCTTTGGATTGTGTCTAGTTTGTGTTGGTGGTTCACATTGAAGATTAAGCTCATAATTGAAGAATTACTTTCGAATGATGACGTTCTTCCCAAGTCAGGCTGACTAGATGAGTTACACATCCTATGGATGATCTTGAAGATGTTTTGTGAAGATTGGCATGTTCCTAAAAGAAGATTGAAGTCTCAGATTTGTGTGGCTGACAAAGTGTTGATCTGCATGAAGTCTTTTTGTAATTAATCATGTTGTATTTATGTATTTGCTCTGTAATATATGTCGACTTGGATTATTATCCCTAAGTCAATGTCTTGTATGAATAAGGAGTTACAAAGTCATTCCAAGGACATTAGGTGGAAATGAGAGTGTGGTAGAGAGGAGGAGAGCAAAAGGTAGAGAAAAAGTATTGGACTTAAACAGAACTCACTCAAGCATGGTGAAGATGCTATTCTTCAGTTCAAGTATGTAATACTTATTAATTTGTAGATAGTGTGTCTCCTATAGGTAGTGGGCCTCTTGTGAGTAGTGTGCTCGGGCAGTGAGCCCTAATTGGCATGTTCCATTTTTTTCTTACTATTCTTTTAACAGAGAATACAATCTTGGGTTAGTCACCCCATGGGTTTTCCCTTAACCAGGTTTTCTACATTAAAAATCTTGGTGTCATATGTGTTAATGTGTTTCTTCTCTTGAATTGCTACATTATGTTTCCATGATTGATTTATTATTATGCTAATGAATTAAGAAAAGGATTTAAGTGATTAATTGCAAGAATGTTTTAGACAACTAATTCACCCCCCCTCTCAGTTGTTTGTCCTAAATCTAACATTAGAATCTCCCCATCTTCTATCTTGACTAAACCCAATGAAGTACGCCTCTATTGAGTCAGCGATTCAGTTTTAGGATCCCTTTGAATCTAAGGCAAAGGAAGTGGTGAGGCCTTAGTGGTTGATATTGGTTGACCAGCTTTAGGGTCTCCCTGTGTTTGGGCCTTTTCTAATTGCTTTGTCATGAGAGGGGACTTGATGATATCAAGCAAGTAATCTTTCAATGGGTATTCCTCCACAATATTCTCCTCCTTAGAGACCATTTTATCTTTTTGCTTCCTTAGGTTTTTACATTCATTGATTAGGTGCCCTTTTCTGGAGCAATTTTGGCAAAAAGTGGTAGCATTCTCATGCACCAGATGTTTCTCCCAGCTACCATATTTAGACTTTAAATTAATAGTATTAGGTAGAGATTTATGAATATCTACACTAACGCAGAATCTAGCAAAAACTAACCTGGTTTTATGCTTAGTTGTGTTGTCCAGGGTGATGAAACATCCAAAAGAGTTCCCAATCCATGTGAAGATCTCCTCATCCCAGAACTCCATAGGAAGTCCAGGTAGCCTAACCTAGACCGGGACCAACCTACTGAGTTCCATAGCCACATCAAACTCCAGCTTCCAACATCCTAAGTAGAGGTTATGTTTGCCATACAGCCATGGGCCACCCACCAAAGTCTCTACCAAGTCCTCTTTGGTAGTGAACTTAAAAAGGAAGAGGCCACCTATCATGACACTTGTAACCATGCTTCCTTTGAGGTGCCATCTCAAGGCCACCCATCACTGAACGATGTCGATGTTGGGCCTTAAGGCTTGGAACTTACCTACTAAAGATAATTTCAAGGATGAGGTTATTTTATCTATCATTAGATCTAGGATCTAGAAGTCTGTTCCATTCATAGGTTTTGATTGCACTAGGATAGCAAAATATTTGACTGACCTACTAGTCTCCCCTAGCAGTGCCTATTTCCAAGCCTTGGGATGTAGCCCCAAGACTGGAGATTTGTGCTCATGAGTACTAACCAAGGTAGTACAAACATCATTAGGTTCCACTTGAGGGCCCGGAGGGGGGCATGTCCCCCCCAGGGCTAATGGCCACCATGAGCTAAGCAGGTTCAAACAATGTTCAAGTAGGAACGTTGCAAAGCTATTTTTCTCACATATTCTTCAAATTTTATTCACATGTCTACCAATGGTGCATTCTTTGCAAAGGGTTTTAGTGCTAGTGATAGCTTCTCTAGTTCAAGTCTGCTAGATAACCCTCATTTATTTATGGCTGCCATGAGGAGAGGGTCCATCCCTATGATTGCTTCTCTCCCTCCTACTTGTGGGATGATGGAACCTCTCCTTTGTGCTTAGTCTTCCTCTGTAGTAGTTCTCAGGTTAGATGTGGCTAAAAATGACGCATAATTTGTTAAAAAGGGTTTGATTTGTAGATTTAATATATTATGGCCATGTTGAGCCTTGATATGCACCAGTAGATTTTATAGAACTAGTGACCTCTTATTGAGGGTTGTATAAAAGAAAATGTGAACTATAAAGAACAAATTAAACTACATTAACCTACTCTATTCACATCTAAATGTAACCTCAGATAGAGAAAAATAGGATTGCATATATCAAATAAATTTAACTAAATAATACCACAATCAAACCTATGATATTTTGGATGTGTTTTCTTATGTGTTGATATGTTGATTTCTCCTCAAACTTGTGGCATAACTTTACATTTCGTGGAGTCTTGGAAATGTCTTGCATGCGATTAAATTTATATATTTTTGATGAGAGATTGGATGACTAGGATTGATTGAAAGGATCAAGGGTTGATATTGGTTGAGAGGATTGGGTTAATGAGAAGCCTTCAAGTGGCATGATTTGGTTGGTGCACAAGTGGAGTCCTTGGATTGAGGAGAGATCAATGGTGGAGGATCTCCTTGGAAGAAGTGGATGGATGAGATCAAAGGGTACCAAGGGTACCTTAAAGGCATGGGAAAAAGACTTACCCATACCTCATGTAAGAAGACCCATGCCTTTGTACACTTTGGAAAATGTGAGAGGTTTGAATGGATTAATAATTGTTTAGGAATATGCAAGTGTATGATTCGTTAACTAATTGGTTTTATCCAACTTAATGAAAAGTGGACAAAATAGGGAATTAAATAAATATGAATATTTATTTAATTTTTGGGATGAGGATGAGGGTTTTAGATAAATAAATATTAGATTTTTTTATCTAAGGTTGGACTATAGAAATTGATTGATTAATTAAATAAATCATTGAATCTATTTAGTTAATGCTAAGAGGAGGGTCGAATGAATAGTGATGAATAATATTTTTTTTTGCTATGTAAATTGTTGCCTTAGGGGTAGCTTCCATTAGTATTAATAAGCCATTTTAAAATATACGTTCATTACAAAAACTCTAAAAAACACATAGTGTCATCTTAACCAGGTAAGCCAAAACCCTGGTAAACCCTTCCCTACCACCTGAGAAATGAACAATAATTTTATTAATTAAATAATAAAATATTATTTAATTAATATTGGGATGAAAATTAAATAATTAATGAAATGAATATGAATTTATTGAATTAATTATAGAAGAAATGGTCAAGTGACATCCTAATTAATGTTAGAATGGTGATAAGATGACTTTCGGTGTCTACATTCTTTGAGATGGTGTTGTAAAGAAACATCATTTCAAAGAAAGATAAAACATAGCACAAATGGTTGGATGAGAATATTTTGGTTTGGAATAATATGATTAGACTAGAGATGGTGATGCCCCAACCACTTGAATTGTAGGAGTGGCAAGGAGGAATGATGATAGGGATGATGATGCCCCATTGAGAGTGAATACAAGTTCAAAGAACATGGATGTGCTCTTTAAATGGATGAAGATAGCATGCCTAGAAATATGAGAGTGGAATTTGGATAGAATATATTTTTGAGGATAAAGGATTGGAAAGAAATGGAGGATAAGTGATTAGATAGAAATGATGAAAGGATTACGGAGGGATAGATTGATTAGATAGAATGATGAAAATATTGGGGAAACTAGATTGATGGAGAAGGATGATGAGGGATGCAACTATTGGTAGCATAGTCAAGAGACACTGTTGATTAGGTAATGTTGTCATTGATGGAAATAAGGCAAGTAGAGCATGATGGGGCTAAGGATAATTGGGAACTCAACTTGGAACAACCTGCATACAAGGTTCTGGTCTAGACACAAAAGACTAAGGCAGAATGACCAAGTACTCAAGTGGTATTCCTCCATAGTTGATGGTTAAGGTATGCAGTTTAGGTATGTTATTTAGGATTGTTTGGAGATACCATGTGCAATATTACAAATCCTAATGACCTCTAGAAGACAAGTTGTGATTGGTTTAAGTTTGAGTGAACACAGTTAAGTTAGGAATAGTGCAGAGTGCATGAGTATGTTGGTCCGCATTTCTCTGCAAGTGATTGTATTGGTATGCAGTTTTGAGGTAGTATGGATAGGTGTCAGAAGCATACAATTGATGAGTTACATAGTCTAAAGTGATCTAGAAGATTGTCTACAAAACTCCAAGTTCTGGTGGTTGGTTTGCCAGTACTTCACCAAGGCAGATGAGTCAGTTCTGAGTTTCGCATTTCACCACAAAAGGATATCATGATCTGCAGTTGTTAAGATATGATCTATGAAGTATGAGGAATGGTTGAAGTGATTCTCAGAGTCTCATATGGTCCACAGTGGAAATTATGTTGTGACAGATGAGTTGATCAAGTATATTATTAAGGAACAAGCTGACAGACATGTTAGATTCTTATGTGGAGAAGTTATATTGTCTGAATAGTCAATCTAAGTGATGGTATGATTGAAGCTAACCTATATGAATATTTTTGTATGTTTGTTTAAGTTCGTATTACAAATTGTACACAAGTTCAAGCTGACAAGATGTAGTATTTGTGTACACGGTTTATGTTTTTCTTGTCGACCTAATTATGAGATTAATATTGTAGTGAATATATATACTTGATGGAATTTGATGTTGGGTTGTAGTTGTAGTTGTGAAGCATGTGAATTCCAAGTGTGAAGGATTATAAGCAGAGTGTGGAACATAAAAGGTTGAACAAGGACTAAAAATAGAGTATATGTAGTTAAATTGAGAAGTAGAGTAGAACAAATGAAGACATTTGAATCAGTATATTGAGCCTTCGATGAAACTATGATCTAGCATGTGGTAGATGCATTAACAATAGTTCATCTTCTTGTAATAAGCCAATCCTTCTTCTTTCTTCTTTTCTCTTGGTAGTGAGCCTTTGTGCAGTGAGCATAGGGCAGTGAGCCCTGAGGTAGTGAGCCTTCTTGTAATTTGGTATTGAGCTATCATAATATATTGTGAGCTAACACTCACCATGACTTTTCCCTCTTTGGGTTTTCCACATAAAAATCCTGGTGTCTATGTGTTATGTCTTTATGGTTGTTGTTCTTATGCTTGTTCTACTTTCATGTTATTAATTTTGGAAATTAGATTAATAAACAAGTTAACAAGTGGTTTTATAGAATACTAATTCACCCCCCCTCTAAGTATTCCTTATGTTCAACAATTGGTATCAGAGCAAGTTTCCTTGGAAGAAGCCTAACAACTTGAGGAAGATCTGGGAAAGTTCATTCATGGCAGCTAGAAGGTATGGAAACTCTTCATATGAAAACAATGTGGAACTAGAAGTAACTCTTGTTGATCTTGAAAAATCTAAAGCAGAAATCAAGGCTCTGAAGGATAACATTCAAGAAGCTGATGAATGTATTATAAAACTAAAAGAACAAGTCAAGAAATTCAAGGAAAAATATAGAGATGTTTGTGAACAATTGATATCAGCAAATGAGACCCTGGATGACTTGAAAATGGAAGTTATAAAAAGAGCTAAAGTAGAGGAAGATCTAAATCTAATAGTAAACAACAAAATAGAAGAATGTGTCAAACTAGAAAAAGAAGTTGTAAGCCTGAAAATAGACTTGGAAAAAGCCAAGAATTATGAAGAGAAGTTCAAGATAAGTTTTACAAAACTTGATGAGATGATTGCTAGTCAAAAGAGTTCAGATGACAAGCAAGGCTTAAGATTCGAGAAAAGAGAAAGTTCAAAATCAGGACAAGAAAATTTTCAGATGAAGCAAAACAAAAGAAACCAATTTAGGAATCAAAGAAGAAGACCTCTAATCAGATAGCCAAATGCTCAAAGGTATCCATCTTTCAATGGCCATTGTTTTAATTGCAAAAAGTTTGGTCATAAAGCTATTCAGTGTAGGAGTAGAATAAATCAAAATGTTCCATCATTCTCCGGTCAATGTTTCAATTACAAGAAAATTGGTCATATATCAAATGAATGTAGAAGTCTAGTAAGAAATGGATCTTACAATGTAAGAAATACTCAATCATTCAATGGAAAGTGTTTTGCTTGCAATAGATTTGGACACATGGCTAATCAATGTAGATCAAGGATGAATTCATTTAGAAGAAGGAATCAAAGACAAGGAAACATTGTGTGCTACAATTGCAACAAGTTTTGACATGTTGCAAGATTTTGTAGAAACAAGAATGTGAAAAGAAACTACTATGCTGAAGAAAGGAAAACAGTGCAGAGGAATGATAAGGGAAAGGAAAAAGTTGATCCAGTTGAAACTAAGAAAGAAATGGACAAGATCTAGATCAAGAAAAAAGTAATTGAAGTCAAGGATGGATCCGCACCAGCATCTGGTGTTGTTACTTCCTTCGGGAAGTAAATTGGGAGCTCTGGCTCAAGGGGAGCTGTGTTGAAAAATCCAAAACCCCTAGCCAAAAAGTTAGTGCTAGAATCTGACACTAAGGTATGATGTAAAAAGTTCTATAACAAAGCCTCTGAAAGAAATTCTAGTAGAAAAAGATCTAATACGGAGCAATTTAGATTAATTGTGGCTGATAGAGAAGTGTTTGACATCTTTTTGAAAGACAACATTTATGACTATTAAGTTAAGGCCTCAAGGGGTTAAAAGGCTTGAATTCGTAAAAGATTAATCACTTTGCACTCAAACTTTCAAGTGTCTAAGGCAAATTGAAGCAAAAATCCAAGAAAATCAGAGATATCCAAATCAATTCAAGCTAAATCGATCTCAGGCGAAGAGAACCCTAATCCAGATAAAGAGGTATTTTCCATTCAAAACCTTGTTGCAATTTTTTTCAATTATTCATGGAAATGGAAACACCACAAGTAGTAGATACCACTAACAAAGCTTGACCAAAATTTAAGAAACATCCATTCAAATCAACCGAAGTCAATCAAATGGGTGCATTTTTATATATTCCACATGGATTTATGCACACAGAGGATGTTAGGGCTTACATTCATGTTACTCTAGAAGAGCACGGTGACAGCAAATTCTTAGACCTGTATCTGAAACATCTAAGTGGTGATCATTTTGAGCTAAAAGAAGAATACAAAGCTCTGGAGGAGAAGAAATTCATCCAATATATAAAATTCCCTACATTTGTGGAAGATGAATAGGTCCGGTACATCTTGAGTAGAATCCATGATGAATTCATGTTGTTGGGATAGCCATTCAAGATCACCAAGGATGCAATTAGGGTTGTGACTAGACTATGCTCTACTAATAGTGTTCCCCTATTAAAAGTTGTGAAGAATGATACAGTAATGGAAGCCATCAGAGTGAAATTTGATAAAAGGGCTTTAACAATCAATAATATTGAAGATCATGCTGTAAGATTTGCATCCATGGTATTAGGATACAAAGTCTATTTTACCAACAGGGAGAACTCTATTTCTAGCACAACCATATACATTGTCTATCAGATTATCAAGGAAAATGTGGACTATGATATCTGTGAATTGCTCTGACAACAAATGATGGAGAACCTGAAAAAGACTAAAGAAAACAAATATCCCTTCAAATTTGGTATGTTGATCATCTATTTGTTTTTCTACTTCATGCATGAGTTGCCAAAGATGAAGAACTTGTTATGGTTAAATACTTAGCTAGTTGCTATACAAATTAGGGATCATTTAAATAACATTGGAAACTATGATGAACAAAATATAGCCCTATGGGGCTATTTCAAGAACTTCTAGAGAATAATGCAATCAAGAGAAAGAATTCCAAAAGAAATTGTGGAAAAATACAAGGATGACATATGCTTTATTGTAACCAAAGACCAATGCATGATGGAGGCTATTGAGCCTAGAACTATTTGGGTTATGCCAATGGGCTATGAAGTAGATGGAACTATTCTAGATAACTATGCACAACACATAATAAGCAAGCCCCAGGACCCCAAAGAGGAAAGATTTGGAACATAGGAAGAATTGTTTCTAAAATTCATGTTGAAGTAAGAAAACCTAAAATCTCCAGAAAAATACGGAGAGTGGCAGAGGATTTCACCCTAAAACAAGGTTTCACAAAAGAACAAGTGAAAGAGGCAAGGGAAAAAGCACAACCTAAAAAGGCAATAGAAGAAAAGGAAGAAAATGAACTAGTCAAGGCTCTAGAAGAGCCTAAGAAGAAATTAGAGAGGCCTAAAGCATCAAAAAGAACAAGAGGTTCAACATTTGCATCCTTCGATCCCACACAATCTGCAAGTATGGTGGTACCTAGGTAGAAAAGGGTGAAAACCAAAGCAAAAAGGATGCATGAAGGTATAAGTGCTGATGAAGAAGAAATAGAATCAGATGAAGAAGTAAAGAAGATGAAAACTGAGGTGACAAAAGCTTTTGGGATCAGAAAAAAGAAACCCTCTAGAAAGGGTAGACCGAAGAAAAGGTTAAGAAAAGAAGAGCATCAAATAGAAGAAGCAAATATAAGCCTTGAAGATGCTCTTAAGGCCATAACAATTGATGGTAATATGAGATCCATTGCACACTTGTATGATGAATATAATGATCTGGATAAGAGGATCATTAAGACTACTATTGTAGAATACCTAAATATCTACAACAAGGCCCTAATTGAGACAATAATTGATCTTCCAGATAGTATGAGTAGTATAATGTTTGCTAGAAAAGAGGCTGCAATGGCAAAAGACATAGAACTCAGAGAATATACCTTCATAAAACTATGTTTGGAGATTTCACCAGAAGAAAGAACAAACATCTCCAAAGCACTCAGCAAGGAGTTCAGGATGAAGAAAAGAGTGAATACTCTCATGTCAAACGACATTGAGAAAGTAGTGAAGGAGACAAAGGAAATCATTCTAAGAATGCTGAAGGAACATCATCTTCCAACCATTTATGATAAAGAAGAAACAAATATTGGAGATAATACATCTATTCCAGAAGTCAGCATACATCAAGGGTTAGGACAAACTGATACTATTCCTATGGTAATGGAAGAACAAGAGGAAGAGAAAAGCCCTAAGAAAGATAAGGAGAGGCCTACACTAGAGCAAAATACTGGTCAATAGGAGAACATAAACATGGATCCTCGAGAACAAAACCAAGAAGAAGTCTCTGGTATAGCAAGAGACACTACAGAGTCAATTAAAGAATTTTTGGAGAAAGAGAAATAGGTCCTAGATGAACCTAAATTTTTGCAAGGACCAATAAATCTAGACTCGATGTCCCCTATATAGAAATTCAAATTGGTATCAATTGTGTAGGCAAAGGCACAAGAAGAAATTTTGAAGTCTCACATACATGACAGTGAACTGATTGGTGAGGCATCCATCATTTTGGAGAAGCTGATGCCATCATATCAGAAGGACACCTCTTTGTCTTCTATAAGTCAACTAAAAGGACTCATAAATTTTGTAAGTGAGCTTTTTGAATCTTTTGAGAAATCTGCTGAGACAAAAGTGAGACAAGAATTTGATGAGAAAAGGTTAAATGAGTTGACGACTATGATAGTGAATGACAAAGCTCTACTAGACAATAAAATGAAAGGCATACAGAGTGCTATCAAAGAAGCAATTGATCTGTATAAATTTTGTCTATCTTGGTCGGCAGCCACAAAAGAGCTAGAAGAAAAGGTGAAGGATCTAAAACATCAGCTAATAAATATTTCTAAATCATTTGATCCAATAGCTGAGTCAGTGAGAAGCAAAGAAATACAAGTAATTAATATTCATAATGAGTTAAGTGATATTGTAAATAAGAGGGATCAGATGAAAAATAAAATCTATCTGTTGAGAGGACTAATTAGTCCTAAGCTAGATTCAATGATTAGTATTACAGCAGAAGCACAGACAACTTCATAAATTGACACAAATTCTGATGTGTAAAAGGAAGAAAAACTAGTCTTTTTGATAAATGGTCACATCCAAATTTTGGAAAGAGAAAAGAATCGATGGAATGAAGAGATTATAGAATTAAAGATTGTATATAAGGATATTCTTTCACAAACAACTAATTGAGTCGAAGTTTGTATATATACATATGCAGCAGAGTATGAATATTTTTGTAGCTTTGGTCCAATTTTGACTCTTGTACATTCACCTTTGCCATTGATGTCAAAGGGGGAGAAGAAGACTAGTGAAAAATGGGAAAACACCTAAGGGGGAGTGAAATAACAGAGTGTATATAGAAAGGGAGAGCAGATACACATTTTTCACTAAGTATTTCCAGTAATGCCAAAGGGGGAGATTGTTGGCAGAATAGTCAAGAGACACTATTGATTGGGTAATGTTGTCATTGATGGCAACAAGGTAAATAGAGCATGATGGGGCTAAGGATGATTGGGAACTCAACTTGGAATAGCCTGCATACAAGGTTCTGGTCTAGACACAAAAGACTAAGGCATAATGACCAAGTACTCAATTGGTATTCCTTCACAGTTGATGGTCAAGATATGTGGTTCAGGTATGTTATTCAAGATTGTTTGGAGATACCATGTTCAAGATTAGAAGTCCTAATGACCTCTAGAAGACAAGTTGTGATTGGCTTAAGTCCAGGTGAACATAGGTAAGTCAGGAACAATGTAGAGTGCATGAGTATGTTGGTCCACATTTCTCCGCAAGTGATTATATTGGTATGTGGTTTTGAGGTAGTATGGATAGGTGTTAGAATCATACAATTGATTAGTTATAGAGTCTAAAGTGATCTAGAAGATTGTCTACAAAACTCCAAGTTCCGACAGTTGGTTTGCCAGTACTTCACCAATGCAGAAGTGTCAGTTCTGAGTTTCACATTTCACCACATAAGGACATCATTTTTCATGGTTGTTAACATATGATCTATGAAGTATGAGGAATCATTGAAGTGATTCTCAAAGTCTCATATGGTCTGTAGTGGAAATTATGTTGTGACAGATGAGTTGTTCAAGTATACTCTTAAGGAACAAGACAACATACATGTTAGATTCTTATGTGGATAAGTTATATTGTCTGAATAGTCAATCTAAGTGATGGTATAATTGAAGCCGACCTATATGAAGATTTTTGTATGTTTTTTTAAGTCTGCATTATAGATTGTACACAAGTTCAAGCTGACAAGATGTAGTATTTGTGTACATGGTTTATGTTTTGCTTGTCGACTTGATTATGAGATAAATCTTGTAGTGAATATATATACTTGATGGAATTTGATGTTGGGTTGTAGTTGTAGTTGTGAAGCATGCGAATTCAATCTGTGAATGATTATAAGTAGAGTGTAGAACAGAAAAGGTTGAACAAGGACTAAAAATAGAGTATATGTAGTTAAGTTGAGAACTAGAGCATAACAAATCAAGACATTTGAATCAGTATATTGAGCCTTCAACAGAACTGTGATCTAGCATGTGGTAGATGTATTAACAGTAGTTCATCTTCTGGAAGTGAGCCAATCCTTTTTTCTTCTTTTCTCTTAGTAGTGAGCCTTTGTGCAGTGAGCACTTCTTCATAGGGTAGTGAGCCCTGGGCAGTGAGCCTTCTTGAAATCTAGTATTGAGCTATCATAATATATTGTGATCTAACACTCACCATGGCTTTTCCCTCTTTGGGTTTTCCACATAAAAAACTTGGTGTCTATGTGTTATGTCTTTATGGTTGCTGTTCTTATGCTTGTTCTATTTTCATGTTATTAATTTTGGAAATTGGATTAATAAACAAGTTAACAAGTGGTTTTGTGGAATATTGATTCAACCCCCCTCTCAATATTCCTTACTTTCAATAGCAACTAGATGGGGTTGAATAATGTGTCATGTTGCATAGGATTGAGGAATCTTACTTGATAAAGCACAAGATTTTATGCACCAAGGTATTGTTATGTCCTAAAAAGGTTCCCTAGGACTTTTTACTTCCTAGTTTAGCTCTTAGGTCCCCTTAATTTCATTATGCAAGCTTAACACTCATCCTAGAGCAATTTCCCTCAAAACCCATGTCAAATGGGGCTTAGGGGTCCACATTTCATGTTAATCAGGACTTAAATCATGCCTTGGACTTGGGCACCTGTACCCTAGTCTAGGCCTATTTTTCATGACCTAAATTTAAGTTGTCGGCATAGGACCTCTAAAATGATTTCCCTTTTTCGGCCTTTTCAATTTGAATTACAAGAATGCATACATAAACATGTTTAGGGCTTCATTTTACACCTAGATGGATAATGCAAACTTGTGATATCAAGCTAAGGGATTTCAATTCATTCATTGTGTCGTAAAATAGAATTGTTTTGTTATTGCATTTGTTTGTTACCAATTTGGCTTCATCAATCCATCTCCTCATGGTGTGAAAGATCTTCATCTCCGTGAGGAATTCATCTCCAAGGTGACATCTATTTGTGTTTCAATCAATTTATTTCATCATTTGATTTTGCTTGTCCACCAAGGACACACACTCTATCTAACAATGGTGTTGGAAGTCTTGAATGCCATTTTGGAGTGGGATTGTATGAAGTGGAGTTGGAGTGAAGTTGAGCAGAGGATAGAGATTTAGGAACTAAGAAGGAATTGTAGAAAACCTAACCTACTAGACTAGGCTGCCCACCCCATAGTCCTCCTGATTGGTATCTCTTGAAACTCTAAAGTAGGTTGCAGTGTTACACAGGTCTCACTGTTCTAAATCTATAGAAAAAGTGACATGTTGGACTTGGGCGCCCACCCTGTTGTCCTTGAAGTTTCTGCCTCCAGAAATAAGAATCCTAGTATGTTTCTAATCTATATTTAGTTCCTCCTTGTGCAATGATTTGTCATATTTCATTCGTCTGTATGTGATTTCATATAATTAGGGTTTAAGGCTTAATTGAACTAGGGTTTGACATATCTCTCAATTTAATCTATCTTTCCATATCATTCCTAAGTGACATCAACCTGTAGTTAAGTCCTCTCCATCTATAGTGACTTGGCTTGATTGTTGTCCTTGAATGTTATTGTGAAAGGAGGGTTTGATTGAATCTACCTTAATCACATTTCAACCTTATCTTCTTTTCATACATAACATTTTGGTGAACCTATGTTTTTATTGAACTTGCATCTTGCTAAGTGTTGTAATCAGTTTTGAATTCCTTCATATCATATTCATCAACATACATTCAAAACTTTTGCATACATTTAAAAAAAATTTTAAAAAAGCATTCTAGGCTTGTATTAGGGTATAGTAAATTGCATATTTTATGTTGCATATCATAAAAACATTTAATTTTCTGATATTTACATCAGATCTGAGATAAATTACAGCATTTCATCATTTCATGATCTTTTATCTTGCATTTACATATCTCATTTGCTAGGGTTTTTCTTAAAAGGTTACATTTTTCATATAACCTAGTCTTAGCAAAAACTAGGGTTTGTAGACAAAATTTCATTTTCAAATTTTGCTACTCCTTTTTAAAATTCATTCAAATCTAATTTTTGAAGTGTAGTGTTGGATCATAATCCATACTTTTGCATCCTAGCTTTGAAACATTCAACTTTTCTAGTTACACATTGTGTATTTCAACAAGCATAACTACCTTGCTCCTTTGGTTTATTCTATTAGTTTTTTCATTGAGTTTTGTATCCTTTGCATGAGTTGTATAACCCACTACCCTAATAGAAACATCCCTCTAAGGAGAAGTCTTAGACTAATGGGTTCTAGTTCTCCCAGTAGCAACAATGTACCAACATCAAAAAATCTATTGAACACTTACTTTACAAAAGGTGAAACACAAACTTTGCAAGATATCATAACTCCTATAACTACAATGGAGGAACAAACATTTGACAATTTTTAAGATCCTATTGATGTGATAATACTGATAAGGAACTAGCTAATTTTCAAGCATTTGTGGAAAAAGAAAGGATAGCTGAAGAGGTTGTACCTATTGTTCATAGTCCAAGAGTGTTATTAAAAGAAGGACAAGATGGTGTTAATACACTACGTGGGATAGCCCATATAGTGGGTAACAACATTATGACAGTGACTAAATGTGCAAATACTATTAACAATTTGTCATCACTGAATCATACACAGGTATTGACACCCATACCAACTACCAGAATATCTACTTTCACATCATCGATCCTCACTACTAATGGACAAGCTTGTAGTAATGATACCGCTAATATGGGAGTATTTAATGGAACTAATTCACATAATTACAAGTCTGTGGGATTCAATTATCAAAACCTAACACCTAGGGTGACTTCTTATATGAATAATCACTCTCAACCAACTCTTGATTCCACCTATTCTCAACCACCCATCACTTACAATTGTTCTCAACTACCTTTCACTTACAGTTGTTCTCAACCACCTTTCATTATTACTCACAACCAATCACCTCAAAATTTCATGAACACAGCTTCTAATTCTTCTCAACAACAAACCACATCACCTAATGATGCCCTTTTAAACTAGCTCTTGCAAAGCATGACATCTTTACATTAAAAGGTAATAAACTTGACTAATTCTTCTCAACCTACCTTACTAGCATATCATGCTCGTAGTCCTTTATCCTATGCCATCCTAAGAACTCCTATGCCTAAAATTTTTGAGACTCCTCACTTTGAAAAACATGGTGGTAAAGGTGATCCTAATACTCATGTGGCAACATTCACAGTGATGTGTAGTGATTTCTTCTTCAAAGAGGACTTGCTAGCAAAACTCTTCCCACAATCTCTCTATTATGTCAGAAATTGTCCTCCTGTATGCAATGGTACAATTTCCCTTGGTTTAGCTCCTCACCTTTTGTGACTTCTCAACCTCTTCATTTTTGGCCTTCCTAAAACCCTGATTGGCTAGTATCTAGTTACAAGATGTTCATTTTTTGAGACAACTATTGATGAAACTTGAAAAGAGAATTTGGATTATGGATCCCAAGGACCCCCTAGATATAGATATGGTCAGAAAATGGGGGCATGGACTCGGGTGCTTGCACACTAGTCCTACCCCATTTTTTGGGATTTTGAATCTTGGCACGGTGTCAGCTCCCGCTGAGCACCTTGGGATTCCATTTTCAAATTTTTGTTTTCACACGATATCTAGACATTATTTTGAAATTTGAAATTCCCTAAAGTTAGATATAAAAAGACATTTTAAAATCATTTCATCACACACAATCTTTATGCAAGCTTGAAGCCAAAACTCTAGTGAAATTGTCGTTGAAGATTAGTGACTTGTTAAAGCTCTTGAAAGTTATTTTGAATCTTGCTATCATGGAGACAATGGATGGAGATTAGGAATCAAGATCTTGAGACTATCTTGCTCTTCCTAGGGTTTGTACACCTTTTGCATGATTGGGAGAAGGGTTGAAGCCTCCAACATCGAGCTTAGAGATCCTCTGCAGACATTGCTGATTCACCTTCTTGTTCATGCAAGTCTTCATTTGTTTTCATCTCCTTGAGGTGAAGTTGTATGTGTTTATTGAATCAGAGCAAGTTGTTGATCTTCCTTGATTGAGACATCTAGGGTTTGATATTTCTACATACACTTTATTAGGTTTGCACACACTTCTACAAATATTTATCTTTGGCTATTGTTGAGGTACAAATACTAAAAATGGGGATTGATTGAGGCAAGCTCCTATATAGCCACAACATCTTCATCCTTCTTTTGTAGCTGCAGATCATGTTTTTCAAGATACGACGAAAAGGAGTTGTAGGAAGATGGATATTGCAGGTATAGTCATCACTGAATTTCAGAATTTTGGATCCTAACACTTTTGGGACTAATGAGCGGGCACTCTAGTCCAACTGGGGAAATTCTCTGAGATCTAGAAGCTATCAAAGGTCATTTGGCAGCAGGTGTGGAATATTTTTTACAGATGGAAGTTTGTGGGATTAATGAGTGGGTGCCCTAGTCCATTTGGCTCTCAATTTTTGGGTGCATGATCTCTGAACCTTGTTCTCTGTGTTTCTGTAATCTATTTTGTATGCTTCATCTCTGAATTTAGTTGTTTTCTATTACAAGGTGTAATTAGGGTTTACTTGATTGGTAAATAAAGAAATTTGATAAAATCTTAGTTAGACACCTGAATTAGACCTAATTAGCATTAGGGAATAGACCAATAATTAGTAGCTTGGTCCCAAGCTAGGTTGTTGTCTTTCGAATGTTTACTTAGGTGAAATAATAGGACTTAACCTTGTTTAAGAAAACCTACTTTTTCACCCAAATTTTTTTGGTGAACCCAAGCTTTAAAGAATTTGCATCCTTTTAAATATCAGATCTGAAATAGTTTGTTGTTCTAAAACACATTTAGATTGCAAACCCTCTTTGGTGAAAGTGCATGCATTGAATTTTGAATGATATTCTTTATCTTTTCACTAAAAGAGTTGGAAATTATAACTTGGTGTTTTGCATTGTGTTTCATTTGCATAAAATTCATACAAACATCATTTTACATTTAAATCATGGGTTGATTAGAGCATGTTAAAATGTTGGATTACTTTTTGCAAGATTTTCATGTATATGATGAATCGTTTAGTTGTGATGACTTTGATATGTTAGATGAAGCCCTTGAGGACTTTATCTCAATTGAACAATCCATTATGACTTCAAAACTGACATTATTTCAAAGAGTTGTAAATGCAATTTATGTTCCTAAAACTAAGGAAGATTCTAGGAAACTAAAAATTGTGGTCACCTTATGTTCAGATGTGGTCAAACCACCTTCTATGTTGGTGCTCACTGTTAGAGGTCTTCCACCTTCTTCTCAATCTCCTGATCACATTTACACCTATACTAAACAAATAACACATCAAAGTTCACAATAACCTAGTCATATTGTGGTTGCTCATGCATATAACACTCGAAATAATAAAGAAAGCAAACAACAACTGAGCATTCTGATATAGTTACTTGCTTCTCAGCCTATGCTTCCTCAAGCACCCTGTTCAACACAAAAGGTTGGTGAAGACTATGATCTCGTACAACAACTCCATGCTACTCTTGCAAAGATATCTCTTTGGGAGCTTATTCCAACTTCGCCTACTTATCATGGAATGCTCCAAGAAGCTTTGCAAAAGGTGATTATCCCACCTATTGTCAAACCAAATGATGTAGCAGGTCTATTAGATTGTATGCATGCGACAAAGACATGCATTTTGTTTCAACAACATGAGTTGCCATCTCTTTAAGTTTAGAATCAGTATGATCCTTTGATCATCTTTGTTATAATAAACAAGACACTAGTTAAGAGAGTTATGATTGACAATGGATCATCTCTTATGTTTTTGGTCTTAACTTATTACATAAGATTAAATTTGATACATCTATGATTAAGTTAGAAACATTAAGTATTCATGGCTTTGACAATGTTGGATGATAATCTATGGGCACTATAACATTACCTATATAAGTAGGACTTGTGATTGTGCCTACCCTAATTCATGTCATGCCTTGTTCTCTATGTTACAACATGATTCTGGGCAGACCTTGGATCCATTCATTGGGGGGGGCAGTCCCTTCTACTTTGCATTGTTCAATTAAATTCATATTCAAAGATAAGTTGTACACTATTCATGTTGATCTTAAACCTGATAATTGTTTGCAAATTGAATCACAAAAACAAGTTATTTGTCCCAAGATTCTACATAATTTGAAAGTTGATTTGTCAACTCCTCTTGCCTCACACAATGTCATGCAAGAGTCCAAGAAATAGAATGCATTCCATGGTGATGATTAGGCTTCATTAGATTTTACATCTTCTTCCATGGGAGAGTATAAAATTAAAAAGCCCGTCCCCAAAACATCAAACATTGCATTGATATCATCTCATGCTTTGAATGATAAGAATAAAGCTTCTTTGGTAACAAACTCAGATAATACTTTTACTTACACTATAGATTAGGACACTTATGAAGTCCCACCTTCTTCCAAAGAAATGGCTTCCCTTTATGGTCGAGGATTTTAGATCCTTTATAAAAATTGTGATTATGTAGGTAATGGTTGTGGCATTAATCAACAAGGAATCAAAGTCCCTATAGAATCCACTTTGCAACATTACTTAAGTGGCATTGGCTATAATCCTTTCAAGGAATCCAAATCCCATAGATGTCCTACTCTTAATGTGAATAAAATATCAACACTTAACTTGATATTCCCTGAGATGATTGACACTAGTTGTCTGCGAGGAGCATTTTCTTTAGATGTCTTCTTAATTAATGAAGCAATAATGGAATTCTTAGGTGCTTATGACAATATTCCTCATTACCATCATAAACGTGGCTTACCTTATGAGTTGAACAATAGTGCATATTTTGGAAAAACCACTAGCATGATAATGCCACTCTAAACTCTGATGAAGAATCTATAGATCTACCACAATCACCTGATCTCCTAGACCACAGTACTCTACTTAATGAAAAAATTATTGATGTTTTCACAGAGAAAGATAATACTGAAAAAGTTATCCCTATTAGTGATTGCTCACATACAAAAGAAAAGGAAGAAATGACTAAGTTCTTACATGAATTTTCTGAACTATTCACTTGGAATTATTTAGATATGCCTGATATTGATCCTTAGATTGTAACACATAATATCTTCTTGAAACCAGATGCTAAGCCATTTAAACAAAATATTCATAGGATGAAACCTAAGGTAGCATTACTTGTCAAAGCTAAGCTAGAAAAGATTCTACAAGCCAACTTTATCTGCCCTATTGACTATTCACCTTGGATCTCAAACATTGTCGTTGTCACTAAACCCGATGGTCATATAAGAATGTGCACGGATTTCTGAGATTTGAACCTGGCATCTTTGAAAGATGATTTTCCACTTGCTAGCATTGATATGATTGTCAATTCTATAGCTGGCCATGAATTACTCTCTTTCATGGATGGTTTTTTAGGATATAATCAAATCTTAATTAACCCTCAAGATCAGTATAAAACAACCTTTATAACACCTTGGGGTACATTTTGTTGGGTTGTCATGCCGTTTGGACTTAAGAATGTAGGAGCTACTTACCAATGTGCCATGACCCATATATTTCATGACTATATGCACAATATTTTAGAAGATTATGTCGACAACATCTTGGTGAAGTCCATTCGTTGCCAAGATCATGTTATGAATCTTCGACAAATTTTTGAACGCATAAGGAAATATAAGATGTGATTGAATTCTCATAAGTGTGTTTTTGGTGTAGACAATAGAAAATTGTTAGGATTTATTGTTTCAAATCATGGTATTGAAGTAGATATGAAAAAGATTGATGCAATTGTTAATATGCCAACTCCTAAAAACATATTCCAACTTTATAGTTTGCAAGGGAAGATACAGGCCATCCATCGATTTGTTTCACAACTTGCGGATAGGACTCACCCTTTTATGCAATTACTGAAGAAAGATTCAAAGTTTCAATGGAACTTGGAATGTCAAAAAGATTTTGAATATCTAAAGGCCTATTTGGCTAATCCTCCTATTTTGCAACCCATTGTCCCTGATAAACCCTTCCTATTGTACATCTTAGCATCCAATAATGCCCTGGCAACTTTGTTAGCACAACATAATGTTGAAGGCAAAGAATGTGATGTCTATTATATTAGTTGAACTGTTCTCAATTATGAGGTGCGATACACTGTGATTGAGAAGCATTACTTAGCTTTAGTGTTTGCAACTCAAAAGCTTAGACATTGTCTCCTAAATGCTGAAATACATGTGATGGTAGAATTTGACCTTTTAAAACACCTTTTTGTAAAAATAGATTTGTCAGGTCATCTTGCTAAATGGGTTATGTTGTTAACCAAATTTGATCTTAAGTTTATTTCTCAGAAAGCAATAAAAGGGCAAGCATTAGTTGATCAGTTAGTTGAAGCTCCTTCACCTTTTACTACACAACATCAAGACATATTTCCCAATGACCAAATCTTAACAATTACTAAGGACGATAAATGGGAATTGTATTTCAATGAATCAAAATGTTGAACTGGCTTTGGTGTGGGTGTCATATTAATACCTCCTATAGATAAGCTGATTCCTATGTCTTACCACTTAGATTTCTCATGCACAAACAACACTGCCAATTACAAATCTCTCTCTACTATCGCTCTTAATATCAAAAACATTACAATATATGGTGATTCATAGCTTATCATACAACAAATAACTAGATCATATAAAACTGAGCATGACAAATTATCTCAGTATCATGAGTTCCTGCTACCTCTCTTAAAACAATTCACATCATTTTCAATAAATACTATTCCCAGGAAAGACAACCAACATGTGGATGCAATGGCAAGCGCAACTTCCCTTATATCCCTTGATGAATCTCTTGAGGAATTTACTTTCATGATTCATAATTTTAAAACACCGACAATTAAAGATCCTATAGTTGCAAATTCAGAACTCTGTGGTAATACATACACTGATGAATGGTTCTCCTATATATTCAATTATCTGCGTGATGGAACCATTCCTAATTCAACATCTAAGAATGCCTGAATCCGTCTACGTAAACTAGCAACATGATACATTATTTGGTTGAATGTGTTATATAGACAAAGCTACAATGGCATTTTACTCCGATGTTTAAGTAATTCAGAAATCTCGATAGCTTTAGAAGAAGCTCATTTTGGTGCTTGTGGAGGGTAGTTTGGGAGAAAATCCTTGGTACAAAAATTGTTACAAATGGGTTATTATTGTCACCACATAGAACAAGATTCCTTTGCTTATGTCAAGAAATGCCCGCAATTCCAACAACATAATCACCTAATCTGGGCTCCCTCTCAAGAACTTCATGCACAAGTTTCACCTTGGCCATTTTCTATTTGGGGCTTGGATCTAATTGGTAAAATCTCTCCACCCTCCTCTTAAGGACATACATTCATCATTACTGCCATTGATTACTTCACAAAGTGGGTCAAGGCCGTCCCCTTATGATCCACGACTGCTAATGTGATTTGTCGAGTTATACAAGATAACATTATTTCTTGATTTGGGATACCTTCTTCCCTCGTGTTTAACAATGGTACACCATTCAAGAACAAGGATGTGAAGAAATTTCTCAAAAAATATCATATTCAACATCGCTTCTGTATGCCTTATTATCCTTAATTAAATGGCTAAGTAGAAGCTTCAAACAAAATTATTGGACAGATCCTACAAAAGACTATTAACAAACATCAAAAGGATTGGCACATTCAGTTATCTTATGCATTATGGGCCTATAGAACAAGTATTCATACAGCTATTGGCAATACACCATATAACCTAGTCTATGACGCATATGTGATAATGGCCTTAGAGTTAGATATCCCTTCATTGAGGATCTCCCTAAAGGATATTATTGATGACGATACTGAACATGAGAAAAGACTACAAGAACTTGAGATGCTTGATGAAAGATGAATAAACGCTCTTGAGCACCTCAAGGCTCATCATAAAAGCATACAATGAACATGTTATACAATGTTCATTTGACGTTGAGGATTTGGTACTTTATGAAAATCAACGCAATATAAATGCACCTCCTGGAGAAAAAGGTAAGTTTAGCCCTAATTGGCTTGGACCATACATAGTAACTGCATCCTTTGGATAAAGAGCATATCAAATAGCTGATGAACAAGGTACACCGCTCAAAGAACCTATTAATGCAGTGCACCTTAGGAAATTTCATGCTTAAGATTTCAGGTTAAATGTTATTCCATAAAGTAAATTTATCACATAGTTTAGCTTTAATTTTGACAAGGTATTATTATTTTGTCTTAATTCATTTAACATCACATTTTTGCTTGGTTAATCATTGTTGTATCTTGCTTATGTACTCTTTACTTAGATCACTTTTGTATTAACTGAACATAGCATGGGAATTTTGGGTTATATGTGAAATTTTAATCATCGTGTTTGTTATTCTAAAAATAATTGTTAGTATGTCACAATAGCATTAATTACATTTCCATATTAGCCTGCAACATTCATCACTAGTTGCATTTTACAAAATCACATGTGATAGATTAAAACCATTATACATAGACAAAAAAAGTAAACATCATATATATATATATATATATATATATATATATATCATCAGTTTTAGTTATACATCTGAGTCAACTAATCCTCATAACAAAATGGGATGTCATAGTACATAATATATACACATCACATAGCTAAACCTTGGTAACCTATACCTATGGGCCCTCGTGGTGTGCACGTGACAGAGGCCTGACTTGTACCAAATATATGAAGAAATTAGTCTTTCATGGCTTCAAACAACAACTTCTTCCACTTCCCTACTCCTGTAGACAAAACCCAATTGATAAACCTTGAAAACAAAGCATTTCCATTCATTTTGTGTTCATGGTACTGAAGGGATAAGCTACCAATTCATCGATTTCCACAAAACTCTTAAAACCCTCTAAACACTAGGTTTAAGACATCTACTTAGAGAATCACCTGTAAAAACCTTCAAACTTAATGAGAACTCCTCCTATTTGTTGCAAATGAAAGGTATTTCCACTCCTCATCAAAAAATTTACACTGGAGCCCTTGACTGTGTAGTACGAGCAAGTATAGTCTAGAGGAACAACAATAAAACTCAGAAACAACAGGCAAACTTAGAGAAAACATTTATAAAATGCTTCAACCTACATCAAATCTCCTCCAACCTGGATCAAAACAAATTCAATACCATGTCTTTCAACATTTTATGTTTTAGGATCTTTATGACTGTACTATACGGATTCAAAAAAAAATGAAAAAAATAGTAGAAATAGAGAATAACAGAGATATGGGGACAACAAACTGTATTTTCCTTCATTTCCTTCTTTCCAACTTCATCAAATTAGAATGCCATTACATGAGAGAGGTCTCCTTCTTTTTTGTTTACCATGAATTTCCTCATTACCAAGCTTCCCAATCGTGGGAAGAGGTGAAAAATAGCGTAAAACTGACTATTTTTTCAATAAAAAGGCTAATGACTAAAATAGACTATCACAATTTTAGTAAACTATAGACTCACTAAGTTAATTGCCTATTCTAGGCCTCCACTTCTTGACCATGCCTTTAGAAGGATTTAATACATTATTTTTGAAACTCATTTAGTTTTCAAACAACCAAAATTTTAAATAAATGACATAAAAATGTCCTAGGTGCACTGCACCATACACCCTAACTTGTAACTTTTCCAAGTCCCTTGGAAATAATCTTTCAAATTGTCCTCCATGTTTATCTTTATCAGGTTCCTCTTGCCTTGATCCTTCATTGTCCTTGTTATCTTTGCTCTTGCCCTTCCTTGAAATTTCTTTCACTCTATCATAGAGTACTCTATCAGCTTCACTCTCCTTTACCTCTGTTTTCCACCTTTTACCAACTATCAACACTTCTCTCTCAGCTTCTCTCTCACACCACTATCTCATACTCTTCTTGTCTCCATTATTTTCACTGTCATTACCTTTATCAGTCACTGTCAGACCTAAAATTAGTTTGTCCACTATCTTAGTAACCTTGTAAACTACTGCATCAGCTTCCACTGACTGCCTCTTCTTTGTTCTCAATACTACAGGGCACATGACTGTCCCTACTAAGATCCCTTCACTTATTTCTTGCCTTTCCATAGGCTTTCCACTCTTACAATTATCTATCTCAGACCTAGACATATTTTCACTCACCTTCTTCCACATGAAGACATTTCTCTTCACAATTGACTGCAAATCATCTTCACACTTCTCATTTGTTGTCTGAATAGTTTTATGCTTTGAAAAGGCTATATACTCCTTAGTTTTAGTCTCTTTGAACCTCACTGGCTCCTTCTTGCCAAACATTATCATTTTTTCTATCCTTGACTGCTCTTTGACTTCTTCATGCAATGGAATTAGCATAAAAGTCTTCTCATCCTTCCTAATGGTGTAGGTGTTAGATTTCCCATCATAAATTATAGACCTATCAAACTACCAGGGTCTTCCAAGTATCACATGACAACAATCCATGGGTAGGATGTCACAAAGTACCCTATCCTCATATGCTCCAATCTTGAACTATACTAATGCTTGTTCAGTTACCAAAATGGACTGATTATCACTTACCCAAGAGACTTTGTAAGGTGTGTCCCTAGGTACTCTCTTCAACCTTAGTTTGTCTACCATCTCACTAGACACCATATTGTTAGTACATCTTGAATCCACTATGACTTCACATACCTTGTCCTTGCACTTGTAAGTTGTCCTAAATAGTACTTCCCTTTGAATCAACTCCTTCTCTTTGGAGGTCTGCAATAGTGCTCTTTCTCTCAGCATCAATGTTTCTCCTACTTCACTAGCACAACTAGTGGGAATAGAACCACAACATTCTTATTCTTGGACTAAATGAGTCCTCCTCTCATTCTTCCTTTCACCATCACTTGAAAATTTTTGCTTTTTAGGACACTTATATGTTGGGTGCCCAAACTCTTAACAATTGTAACACTTACCTATAAAAGTGTTTGCACTCCTTCCACCACCAAATCTGCCTCTAGAACCTCTACCTCTAAAATCTGCACTTTGTCCTTATTTGAAATCTGCACCTTGTCCTTGTGCCTTGGTCATTTCCTCTTGACCCTCATTGACTTGTTTTGTATTAGAAGATCCTCTACCTCTAGAGGTGCTACCTCTACCACTAGTTGTCATGTCTTGTCTCCTTTTCAGCTTCTCTTCCACTCTTATTGCCATCTGATAACATTCTTCAACATTCCTTAGATTTGCCAACACTAGTTCATCCTGCATGTTAAACCTTAAACCACCAATATATCTAGAAACTTTTTGTACTTCACTTTTATTTTGACTAGACCTTATCCTCAGCTTATAAAAATCTTTACTGTATGTCTTAACATCCATATCCTTTTATCTTAAACCTTGAAGCTTCTTAAACATTTAAACTTCATAATCTTTAGGTAAGAACTTACCTTTGATCTTACCTACCATCTTGTCCCATGAAATAATCTTTGCCTTTCCTTGCTTTCTCCTCTCTATTTACTAATAATCCCACCATAACAAAGCATGACCTGTCAGCTTAGTCTTTGAAATCTTCACTTTCTAATCCTCAGGAACTTCTTCACACTCAAAGTGGTTGTCCAATGCTGCTATCCAATCTAGCAATTCTTCATCACTAAGGCTTCCTCCATACTTTTGCACATCTATCTTCATCTTGTGCTTGTCTTCCTTTACTTCTTTTAGCAACTTTTGCAATGCTGCTATCCAATCTAGCAATTCTTCATCACTAAGGCTTCCTCCATACTTTTGCACATCTATCCTCTAATCCTCAGGGTCTAACTCTTCTTCCACATCTTCATACTTAGCTTCATGTTCTTCCTCAGACTCAATCTCATCACCTAAAGCCACTCATCTTCTCTGATTTTGTTCTATGGTAGCCATTCTTTCTTTTAGCTCCCTCAACTCTCTAGCATGCTTCTCCTTTATCTCATTCATCTCTTGAGCCATGTTTCTCACTCTTGGAGGCATCTTGATAAACTGCCTCTTAACACTTCTCAATCACAACCAATCTACTAACTATGCTCTAATACCAATTTGATGCAGAGCTAACAACACAAAGGATCACAATCAAACTTCTCATGAGGAAAGGATATAGGGGATGGCAAGGCAAATACATCTTTTAGGTCCTTGTGGACCAAGCTGCAACACTTGACTTCAATCAGGACATGACAGTCCTTGCACTGTCCATTATTTCAACACAATACAACAACACCATTTTTGTTGGATTCATATGCCTAGGCTCTTTGCCAAACTTTCTAGGGATCCTATACCATCTATGATTGACTGTCCCAAGCTCACAAAAGCATGAAAAATCTTTGGAGGTATCTCCTTGTACCACTTCCTTCTCAGACTGACCTATTCCCTTGTGGCCCTATTAGTAAGGTTTTTGAAGCATGACTTTCATAAGACATGACAAACCCTCAAACAAAATACCTTTTTAAGTACCCATTATGGAGTTACATAACATACTAAACATGCAAGGTAGGTTGTTTTGAAACATACACCTCAAAATTAGACTGTCACTGATGTCCAAGAGGGCAATTAGCCCTGTTTTACAAAGGAAGTACACAAAATATCAAGCCCACAAGAAAAAATCCACTTTTGTGAGCTTGTACATATCCCAACTTGACCAATTTCATAGGTTTTAGGATTTACAAGTATGGGTTTCTTATCTAACCAATAACTACTTATGTCATTTACCAAATACATGAAGAAATTAGGCTTTCATGGCTTCAAACAACAACTCCTTCCACTTCCCTACTCCTGTAGACAAAACCCAATTGATAAACCTCCAAAACAAATCATTTCCAAACATTTTGTGTTCATGGTGTTGAAGGGATAAGCTGCCAATCCATCGATTTCCACCTCTACTAAGAGAATCACCTATACAAAACTTCAAACTTAATGGGAACTCCTCCTATTTGTTGCAAATGAAAGGTATTTCCACTCCTCATCAAAATATTTACACTAGAGCCCTTGATTATGCAGTATGGGCAAGTACAGCTGAGAGGAACAATAATAAACTCAGAAAAAGTAGGCAAACTCAGAGAAAACATTTATAAAATGCCTCAATCTACATCAAATCTCCTCCAACCTAGATCAAACCAAATCCAATACCATGTCTTTCAACATTTTATGTTTTAGGATTTATGACTACACTGTACGGATTCAAAAAAAATGAAAAAAATAGTAGAAATAGAGAATAACAGAGATATGGGGACAACAGACTATATTTTTCTTCATTTCCTTCTTTCCAACTTCATCAAATCACCATGCCATTACATGAGAGAGGTCTCCTCCTTTTTTTTACCATGAATTTCCTCATTACCAAGCTTCCCAATCGTGGGAAGAGGTGAAAAATAGCCTAAAACTGACTATTTTTTCATTAAAAATGCTAATGACTAAAATAGACTGTCACAATTTTAGTAAACTATAGACTCACTAAGTTAATTGCCTATTCTAGGCCTCCACTTCTTGACCATGCCTTTAGAAGGATTTAATACATTATTTTTGAAACTCATTTAGTTTTCAAACAACCAAAATTTTAAATAAATGACATAAAAATGTCCTAGGTGCACTGCACCATACACCCTAACTTGTCCTCCATTGCTTGTCTTTGTCCTCCATGTTTGTCTTTATCAAGTTCCTCTTGCCTTGATCCTTCACTATCCTTGTTATCTTTGATCTTGCCCTTCCTTGAAATTTGTTTCACTCTATCATATAGTACTCTGTCAGCTTCAATCTCCTTTACCTTTATTTTCCACCTTTTACCAACTATCAGCACTTCTCTCTCAGCTTCTCTCTCACACCACTGTCTCATACTCTTCTTGTCTCCATTCTTTTCACTGTCATTACCTTTACTAGTCACTATTAGACTTTAAATTAGTTTGTCCACTGTCTTAGTAACCTTGTAAACTGCTGCATTAACTTTTAGTAACTGCCTCTTCTCTATTCTCAATACTACAGGGCACATGACTATCCCTACTAAGATCCCTTCACTTATTTCTTAACTTTCCACAGGCTTTCTAGTTTTACACTTCTCTATCTCAGACCTAAACACATTTTCACTCACCTCCTTCTTCCACATGAAGACATTTCTCTTCACATCTAGCTACAAATCATCTT
Organism: Cunninghamia lanceolata; assembly: GCA_027924645.1. NCBI lineage: Eukaryota > Viridiplantae > Streptophyta > Pinopsida > Cupressales > Cupressaceae > Cunninghamia > Cunninghamia lanceolata. Next base: position 1,101,785 of record BSBN01001835.1, on the reverse strand, counting down.
CACACTTCTCATTTGTTGTCTCAATAGTTTTATGCCTTGAAAAGGATGTATACTCCTTGGTTTTAGTCTATTCAAACCTCACTAGCTCCTTCTTGCCAAACATTATCATTTTTTCTATCCTTGACTGCTCTTTGACTTCTTCCTGCAATGGAATCAGCATAAAAGTCTTCTCATCCTTCCTAATGGTGTAGGTGTTAGCTTTCCCATCATAAATTATAGACCTATCAAATTGTCAGGGTCTTCAATGTAACACATGACAACAATCCATGGGTAGGATGTCACAAAGTACCCTATCCTCATATGCTCCATTCTTGAACTCTACTAATGCTTGTTCAGTTACCAAAATTGATTGATTATCACTTACCCAAGAGACTTTGTAAGGTGTGTCCCTAGGTACTCTCTTCAACCTCAGTTTGTCTACCATCTCACTAGACACCATATTGTTAGTACATCTTGAATCCACTATCACTTTACATACCTTGTCCTTGCACTTGCAAGTTGTCCTAAACAATGCTTTCCTCTAAATCAGTTCTTTCTCCTTGGAGATCTTCATTAGTGCTCTTTCTCTTAGCATCAATGTTTCTCCCACTTCACCATCACAACTAGTGGGAGTAGAACCACCACATTCTTCTTCTTGGAATAACTAAGTCCTCCTCTCATTCTTCCTTTCACCATCACTTGAAACATTTAGCTTCTCAAGACACTTATATGCTAGGTGCCCAAACTCTTGACAATTGTAACACTTACCTATAAAGGTGTTTACACTCCTTCCACCACAAAATCTGCCTCTAGAACCTCTGCCTTTGAAATCTGCACTTTGTCATTGTTTGAAATCTGCACCTTGTCCTTGTGCCTTGCTCATTTCCTCTTGACCCTCATTGACTTGTTTTGTATTAAAAGATCCTTTGCCTCTAAAGGTACTACCTCTACCTCTAGTTGTCTTGTCTTGTCTCCTATTCAGCTTCTCTTCCACTCTTACTTCCATCTGATAACATTCTTCAACATTCCTTGGATTTGCCAACACTAGTTCATCCTGCATGTTAAACCTCAAACCACCAATATATCTAGCAACTTTTTGCACTTCACTTTCATTTTGACCAAACCTTATACTCATCTTATAAAACTCTTCAGTGTATGTCTTAACATCCATATCCTTTTGTCTTAAACCTTAGAGATTCTTAAACATTTGAACTTCATAATCTTTAGGTAAGAACTTACCTTTGATCTTACCTACCATCTTGTCCCATGAAATAATCTTTTCTTTTCCTTGCTTTCTCCTCTCTGTTTGCTAATAATCCCACCATAACAAATCATGACCTATCATCTTGGTCTTTGCAATCTTCACTTTTTGATCCTTAGGAACTTCTTCACACTCAAAGTGGTTGTCCAATGCTGCTATCCAATCTAGCAATTCTTCATCACTAAGGCTTCCTCCATACTTTGGCACATCTATCTTCATCTTGTGCTTGTCTTCCTTTATTGCTTTCAACAACTTTACCATCCTCTAATCCTCAAGGTTTAACTCTTCTTCCACATCTTCATACTCAGCTTCCTCTTCTTCCTTAGACTCAATATCATCACCTAGAGCCACTCCTCTTCTCTAATTTTGTTCTAGGGTAGCCTTTCTTTCTTTTAGCTCCCTCAACTCTCTAGCATGCTTCTCCTTCGGCTCATTCATCTCTTGAGCCATGTTTCTCACTCTTGGAGGAATCTTGACAAACTGCCTCTTAACACTTCTCAATCACAACTAATCTACTAACTGTGCTCTAATACTAATTTGATGCAGAGCTAACAACACAAATGATCACAATCAAACTTCTCAGGAGGAAAAGATATAGGGGATGGCAAGGTAAATAGGTCTTTTAGGTCCTTGTGGACCAAGCTGCAACACTTGACTTCAAACAGGACATGACTGTCCTTGCACTGTCCATTGTTTCAACACAATACAACACCATTTTTTTGGATTCATATGCCTAGGCTCTTTGCCAAACTTTCTAGTGACCTTATACCATCTATGATTGACTATCCAAATATTAGAAAACCATCAAAAATCTTGAGAGGTATCTCCTTGTACCACTTCCTTCTCAGGATTGACCTATTCCCTTGTGGCCCTGTCAGCAAGGTTTTTGAAGCATAACTTTCAGAAGACATGACAAACCCACAAAAAATTACCTTTTTAAGTACCCATTATGGAGTTACATAACATACTAAACATTCAAGGTAGGTTGTTTTGAAACATACACCTCAAAATTAGATTGTCTCTGCTGTCCAAGGGGGTAATTAGCCCTGTTTTAAAAAGGAAGTATACAAAATATCAAGCCCACAAGCAAAAATCCACTTTGGTGAGATTGTAGGTATCCCAACTTGACCAATTTCATAGGTTTTAGGATTTACAAGTATGGGTTTCTTATCTAACCAATAACTACCTATGTCATCTACCAAATACATGAAGAAATTAGGCTTTCATGGCTTCAAATAGCAACTTCTTCCACTTCCCTGCTCCTGTAGACAAAACCCAATTGATAAACCTCCAAAACAAAGCATTTCCATTCATTTTGTGTTCATGGTGTTGAAGGGATAAGCTGTCAATCCATTAATTTCCACAAAACTCTTAAAACCCTCTAAACCTTAGGTTTAAGACCTCTACTCAAAGAATCACCTATAAAAACCTTCAAACTTAATGGGAACTCTTCCTATTTGTTGCAAATGAAAGGTATTTCCACTCCTCATCAAAATATTTACACTGGAACCCTTGACTGTGCAGTACGGGCAAGTACAACCTAGAGGAACACTAATAAAACTCAGAAAAAGCAGGTAGACTTAGAGAAAAAGTTTATAGAATTCTTCAACCTACATCAAATCTCCTCCAACCTAGATCAAAACAAAGCCAATACCATGTCTTTCAACATTTTATGTTTTAGGATTTATGATTGCATTGTATGGATTAAGAAAAAATGAAAAAAACAACAGAAATAAAGAATAACAAAGATATGGGGACAACAGACTGTATTTTTCTTCATTTCCTTCTTTCCAACTTCATCAAATCACCATGCCATTACATGAGAGAGGTCTCCTCCTTTTTGTTTACCATGAATTTCCTCATTACCAAGCTTCCCAATCACGGGAAGAGGCTAAAAATAGCCTAAAATTGATTGTTTTTTCACTAAAAAGGCTAAGGACTAAAATAAACTATCACAGTTTTAGTAAACTGCAGACTCACTAAGTTAATTGCCTAATCTAGGCCTCCACTTCCTGACCATGCCTTTAGAGGGCTTTAATACATTATTTTTGAAACTCATTTAGTTTTCAAACAACCAAAATTTTAAACAAATGACATAAAAATGTCCTAGGTGCACTGCACCAAACTCATCCCCTCACTCTACCCAGGATCTAGGATTTCTAGTGAGATGATCTATAAGAAAAATTAAAATAGGACGTGCTATCTCCCACCAAGCTATGTATGTTGGGATAACACCTACATCATAATCCTCGAAGATAGGATCATCATCTTTAGTAACATCATCTGGATAACTCAACACCATGTCTATGATGGTAATCCATGCATGATCACAAGGACGTAACCCACAACGTGAGGACCGCACATAGAATGGTTGCATGGCAAGAACTCCTTTTACCTGACCAAACTGCCTCATCACTCTATCATAATAGAATGCAACTAAGATGCGATCTCTACGACCAGCTAAAAACTTATCTCTTTACATCCTTTCTAGCTACCTCATTTATCCCATCCACGGTCTACACAATCTGTATGGTCTCCACACAATGACCTCTAGCTACAACCTATCAAACACTACTCTCTATTATAAGAAATCACCCCATCTCCATGGTCTCCTCAACTCATAGGCATACGCTCAAGGACACATCTTGATAGGCTCTATTAGATATTCCACTGGCCAAATGCACGTGATGTGCTCTAGTGCCCACACCTATACGAGCATGTATATCATCAAGATGTGTGCCTCATAGTGCACATAGTGACCCAAATCATAATACAAGTGAGCTACCATACTCCTTACCCAGGAGTATACTTTCTTTCACTCCATTACTAGAAATGTATGGACAAGGCACCTATGAAGGTGAGTGATTCTCCCACCCAGTGTGACAACTAGCATGATGGTAGCGATCATGACATGCAATGGATGATCGGTGTCACAACTGCACCCTTCTCTAGCCATCTAATATCAATGTGTCCTCAATCACTCGATGACATGGTGCAACCAAGACATAACATCTGACTTGCTTGAGTGTAGTCCTTAGACTGCTGCTCAATGACTCTAACTATCTCACCTCACACAGGTAATCATAGTATCTAATACACATCCTATAATGTAATTGTCATCTCTCCTATTAGAAGATGAAAGGTGGAAGTATATGAGTTATGCTACTCCATAAGTGGCATCAACATAGTACAATGGTATGTCATCATGGGCATCGTATACACCCACCACAATCCAACATCTCATTGATGCCCCATATGTTCATCAGTAAGTGTGCCTGAGTGACTACACAACAATGTGAATAAGTGGCCGCTGGCATGCTCTTGCATCCTTGGGGGTACCTAAAACATGATAATCAAAGTATACATCAATTTTCAATCCTAAAAACTTCAAAGTTAATCAAACAAATCAAAACATGTCTTTTTCTTGGACCAGGGCGCTCTAAGAGGACAAGGGTGCTCAAGAAGGACCTGGGTGTTCTAAAGGCTCTAGGGTGCCCCACAAGGACAATGGCACCCTAAGATGACATCAAAAATATCTTCCAGGCCCATTCTAGTTTGAAAAAAATGAAAAGAAATACATTAAATAATAAAATAAATCAAAATTACAAGTTGGAAAGAAGCCTACCTCATGCTCATCTAGCCTTTAAGCTACTTGGCACCATAGTGCATCTAGCCTCAATGGTTGATATGGCCTTTGGCTTGGCATGATAGCTCTCATCCTTGCTCTAACTTCTCCAAAACTGAAAATGACACAAGAATAGTAAAAAGTGAGAACTTATTATACTACTTACAGTAAAAAGATAATAACTCTTGATTACTATCTAGGGTCAAAGACCACATCTCATCGATATCCCTTAATCTAAACATCAATAAATTGGGCTAGCAAACTTAGATTTGAGTGTCATTTGTTGTGTTGAAATCCTAGTTCCGTCATCTCTACAATCATATGTTTTGTGTCTCAATGTTATTCAGTAAAATGACCCTACAAAAGTATATTCATCAACCTTTTCTCTAGAAAGTTGAAGTGGAAAGATCACCACCTTGTTTCTACATCCTAAAGAAGCAAGAAGAAATAGGGGGGCATATATCTACCCATGAATTTCACTTTAATCATGTCTCATCACCTTTCACCTTTAGAATTTTGGACTAACATTTATATTTGTTGGTTGTAGGATGATTTCATATCGCTATAATTCTTGTTGGAGGATTATTTGATTTTTCCTAACATTATGGTTTGCAAGACCACAAACTGGGGGCTTCACCCTCTTGCTCAAAGATAATTCATGCCCTCTACAGTATCCTTTTTGGTATCCTTTTACAATGTTTTACTTTCCTATCTTTTAGCTTCCATATGCACAGTGTCATATGACCGCTAAAGTGGGGGCTAAATGTTGTCATAAATTGTGCTCCTTCATTGTGCAAGCACAATTTCACTATGTTTAGCTCCTCCATTAAGTGATCCCAAGCCTGGTTCATTTTTAGGTCTAACACAAAGTCTTGATTGGGCCTTGATTCTATGAAATGTTAGGATTTTGGCTAAAGTTTCATCATAACCTGAAAACTAATTTGAAATTTGGAGTTACCACCACCTTAAATAAGGCTTGTACCTAAATTTTCCCTAAGAGCCTAGGGCACTCAGCACCCTAGTCCCTCTTGTATTTTTAGGGAGGCAAATTAGGTCGACAAGTCATCTTTTATGATGGTTAGGCTGACCCTAAACTCAAATTTGCTTTTTCACGTGTATTGTTGGCTCGTTTACTTCAAATTACTCATTTCTTAAGCCTTGTATAAAAGCAGGTAACCTCTTCATTTGAAACTAGATATTTTAGATGTTAGATATGATCTTGATATTATATGAAGGATATTTCTTCTCTCTATGTTATTGAATTATTACAGGTTTCTATATGATCAAATGGAGTTCAACTTTGCTCTTGGAAAGATTTGTATGAAGGCTAGGAAGTGAGATCTTGAGTCTATCTCATTTGCTCCTAGGTTGAAGCACTTTGCATGATTTGGAGAAGGGTTAGAACCACCAACTTGATATTGGATTGAGTACCCTCCAGGGTATGGTTGCATCACCTTCTTATTTAGTAAACCTTCAGTGAATCTTCATCCATGAGGTGAAGTTGTAGGCTTCCTTGAGTGAAACATCTTTGGTATCATTCCATCCTATTTTATTAAATCATCTAGGGTTAGGGTTTGATATATTTGATTAGATCTTGCATGTTAATGCTAGCATTTAGGATTTCTAAACACACACAACATCTTGTTCTAATATTGTCTATTCGTGAGGTAGGAATACCAAAATGAGGGCTTGACTAAGGAAATCTCCTATATAGCCACAACCATTTTTCCCTTCTTTTGTGTGTGCAAGTTGAAGTAGTAGGTTTTGAAAGACAAGATAGGGGAGAACAAAGGTTTTGAAGGTATAGGTTGGGTGAAGTTCATACTTTCTACAAAACTATATATTTGGTCTAGGACACCTAGTGCCCTAGTCTTTCTAACATTTTATCTCTACGTTCCTTCTCTACTTTGTTTCCTCATCTTTTCTATTCTTTAATATTTTCAATTTCTATTTTTGATAGTTGTTTGTAGCTCAATCTTGCTCATTTAGGGTTTGATCTTTTGCTCTAGTTTGCATGGTTGAATTTGGTTGACTTCTCATCTATACAACAAAGAGGTGAAACCCCTATAGTTTGGGTCTCCTTCAAGGGTAGAAGCGAAGCTCAGTTTGTGTCTCAATATTAATGGAAGAGGGTTTGACCTAGTTTGACCTTTTAAGCTAGTTCTCTCTTTTCCACTAAACACCATTTCCCCTTCTAGTTCTATGGTCCATTTATGCTTTTGGGCCACCTACAGTGTGACACATGCATAGATTACCTCTAATTGTAAAGCACAACTCACCTCTCTTAGGACTCATAACACTTTCTATGATACCAATTGATATGATAAGTTAGTAAGACTTATAATGGACAATGATTTAACAAACATGTAGAATATATAATGAAAGAGAAAACTAGATATTTGGAGATACATGAGCACATATTTTACCAACTTGAAAAAATGTTTCAGATTACCATCATTCTACCCATTGACAAATAAATTACAAAAATTTACACAAATACTCTCTATTGAATGAATCCAACCAACCTATGGCTATGATTAATCTATTCAAAATTTGAAGCCCTTAACATAATTAAATTTCACTAGCCATCAATTGTTAACATTAGACCACTCCTTCCAAGTCTTTGTTAACCTAGATTTACCAACTTCACATTTGCCAAGTTGCTCCTATGCCAACCTCTTGTCTTTCCCCTTTATCATACTATGGGAAACATATAAATAGAATTTGGAAAAATCTAGATTATCAACTAGTACTTCTTCCTAGGCAAAACTCATTACAAGGCCTTAGATAATTCAACTTCCAATGTGTTGCTTCATCTTCCCAATCATTAATTGTCATCTCATAATACATTTTCTCTCCTTGGTCAATGTCTTACTAATCTTTTCCACATGCTATCAAGCATGTGTGAACATCCTTTCCATGGAACCTAACCTCAGAAGCCAACTACACCTTCCATATAATGTTTGTGTGGATGAAACTCATCTACATAGAAGCTCCAACCTTATACACAATCTTTGAATTCACTATGCATTTAGCATACAATTGTGCACAAAAATAAATCCTCAAAAAAATCTTTTGCAGTCCAAACTAGCACATTTGTGGCCACAAAACCCTATGCACAAAACACAACCACACAAACAACAAATACAACATGCATGCAATCAAATTACTTGTGTGTCAAACATATTTTTGGGTGATAAAAAATTATTTGTGTATCAAACCCTTAGATCTAATCCAATAATTTTGGAACAAAGATCAAAGAAAATAAGAAACCATGCAAGATGTTATTGTGTTCCTCACTGTAACATCAGAAAATGTCCCCTTGGGGGCTTTTCCCTCATAAGGTTTAGCTCTTGGTTCTTTAGCATGCATTTAGGACATTTTAGTTCATATTTTGGCATCCTGATGGAACGAGCCCTAGGAAAGATGACAAATGGGACCTAGGAGGACCTCTTGAGCCTTACTCTACCCAAAATAGGGGGGAAGGATTTGGGCACCTATGCCCTATTTTGGGGCAGCCCTAATTTCTGGGTCTCATTTTATGACCGTTATTTGGTCCTTTTGCTGACACAGTAAGTTTTGATTTTTAAAATCTTGGTAGGAGTGCTTGTAGTTGCATATAAAAGCATGTTTAGGAATTCATTTGTAAACTAGATTTCAATTAGATTATCATTGTAAACTCTAGGCATTCTCAAGGTGATTCAAGGCTTCTATTGTGTTGCAAGAGCAGACTTGTATGTTTTGTGTGTTGATATTTGTAGATTTGAGCATTAATTTCCTCATGGCATGAAGAGCATCTTCCTCCATGAGAGCTTCACTACAAGGTGACATAATATTGTGTTTTTATCATTGATTCCTTTAGTTTTTGCCTCTGCCTCACAAGGGCATGCACTCTTTGTTTGACAACGGTGTTCAGAGACTTAAGTGTCCTCTAAGGCTTGACTGAGGCAAGCCTCTAAAAACCACAACCCCAAACCAAGTCTTGTGATTGTAGGTTACAGGTGTCACATCATACAAAAGAAATGCATCATAAACTCATACAGGTAGCATCATATCAAAAGCTGCATCATCCTATATATACATATCATAAAGGCATGTCCAAAAGTACAATATAAAGTATCTATCTATGAATCAATTTCAGATACAATAAATGCATCCCAATGGATGGTGATACATGTCTCAAATCTACAAAAGTGGTACAAGTCTATCCAACTATCTGAGCCATCAAAAAGTGAATAAAAAATCTAGAGTCTGCAGAGTCTCTGCTACCCCTGCTGTTGGGGACCGCTGCTCCCACCAATGTCTCCTCCCCCTCCTCTGCTAGCCCTTGACTGCTGTGGGCCCATTAAAGAGGTCCCTAACCTTGATGGACCTACCCTCTGGGAGGCTATAGACTGGCTCTTGTAGCTTGAAGCCTTCTGACTAGTAGGTATCGCACCATGGTATAGTCTGCGATAGTATTGTGTCTGGGACTATGCTCTGGCAAGCTCTCCCTATACTTGTGCTAGTTGCCCCCGCACCTGTGCCAACTCTATTTGTACATGTGCTAGTTGGCTTGTGCCTACTGCACCTATCCAACCAAGAAAGTACTTGCCACATCTTTCCCCAGGACTGCCACTACGGTATCCCTCTCCACCCAGATAGCTCGTATCCGAGCGTTAGCCATGTCTCTCTCTCTAGTGAGCCTAGCAATGTACTCCGCGTCTATCTCCTATTGAGCCTCAACCCTCCTGAGCTGTGCCTGCAGCTGTCTAACCTGCCCTCTCAGTGTGGCTATGGTCCTCTCATGGACATCAGCCTATGCTGGACCCTGGGCTACTTGTGCCTGTCCCTACCCCTGTGGCTGTGGCACCTGCTACTGTGCCACCTGCAGAGGTGGTGGCATCTATACCTGCGGTGCCTGTTGTGGTACCTGATGTTGTAGCACCTATTGTTGTGGTACCTATTGTACAACCTGTGGTTGCACTACCTGCTAAGCATGGGAGGATCCCTTAGCAACTCTCTGCCTCTTTCTAGGTCAACCTCCATCATCTCCACGTCCTCCATCTCCTCCTCCTCCATCACCTCCTTCATCACTTCCTCCATCTCCTCCTCCTCCATCTCCTCTTCCATCTCTAGCATCTCTCTGTCCTCCTCTCCTCCTCCCCCTCCCTCTCCTCCTCCCCCGTCCAACCTGACCCTCGTCATCTGAATCGGCCTCGTCTATGTGAGGCACCAACACCCCAAGTCCTGAGTACCTCAGGAACGGGTGAGCAGTGAACCAATCCTTGTAGTCCTACATCATCCCTGCATCTGCTATCTCTCTCCTCATGTCCCAGATGGCATAAGGTGTCTATCAAAACTCTGCTAGCACCTCCTCATATGATGCCATTGGTCCCCATCTGACCCTCTCGGCATGTGTCCATGCAAACTGAGCCTGCCCCTGTGGCATGCCCTGCCCCCTACCAAACTATCTCTGTACTCTGCTAATCATCTATCTCTCTAAAATATGGCATGTCCATCCTATTAGCCATCTCATCTGAAAATAGTAAGGTAGCTCATCTACCTCGTCATGCCACAGCTTGCAGTCTAGATATGGTCACCTGACGACCACATCTACCCCATCCAAAGCATGTCTCCAATACTCTAGCTTCCCCAACCTATGCTGGGAAATCACCCCTGCATATTCGTAGTTGTATGGCTCTCCCCTATATTTGGCAAACACAAATATCAGTCTCGTGATCACTATGTGCTCCCATAGCCAAAATTGTAGTAGTGAAACACCTACAGATAAGCTCGTACTCCTGTGATATACTACCTGATGCATATCATGGTATAAATACACAAGTATGCAGACACCCCAAGCATATCAGGTGCCCTCTATCACCATCCTCTCCATGATCCTACCCCATCCAATGGGGAACCCATGCGATCTCCTGTTGGGGCATACAACGCCTCCGATCAATCCTGCTACAATCCCAGGGAAGTAGTCGTAACAGTCATAGATATCCTGCCAAGGGGTGACCTGTCCAACTAGCTCTGGGTCATCAAATACTCGCCTGCACTTAGCGAGTCTTGCATCTCTCTATGGATCATACTCAACAAGCTCACCCTGAATCGGCAAATGTAAAATCCTGTAGATGTCCTCCAAAGTCACGGCCATCTCTCCAATAAGGAAGTGGAAAGTCTCATCCTCACTATGGAACCTCTCCACTACAACAATTAGCAAGCCGCGGTTCACCTAAACCTTGGGCATGAAGCATACATAATCAAGTCCCATCATGCCAAACGCCTCTCTATCTATCTCAGTCAGCATATATCTCTGCAACAAAGGCATAGGGAACTGCTCCCCAGACTGAAGCGTATCTCGTATATCCTCCTGCAAGCACGTAGAGCAAGGCGTCGACCTAAAGCTGCAAGTACCATACTCAACATATCTATAGAACCATATCAACTAACTTAGCATTTTAAATTGATCAAAATAGCACACTACATCTCTTGACTAGATTCCTGCAATCTCGGAGATAGCTTATCGATGATGTGTCAAGCAGGACACCAATCGAGTCAATTTAACTAAGTGTTTTGCCTATCTATAACATATGCACCACAACAGGTGGTAAATGTGCCATTTTTTTAGAAAAGCATCATTTCTTGACCTATGCGCCACTTTTGGCAAATGTGCTGCAACAATCAATGCATGTGCCATCCTGTGCTATATATGCACTGCTTTCACGCATGCACCGCAACATGCTATATATGCACTGCATGAATATGCATGCACCACAGTTTTATCTACATGCTCAACTTTCATATATGTGATGTTTCATATCACATATGTGCTACAAAATGGTGCATGCGCCGCTCTGTCTTTCAGCACATCTATCTACCTATACTTTCTCCTAGCATTTATGACTACTTAATTTGACCCTAGGAGAAATTTTTTGAGATACATACTAGGGGTATTGCCTCTGCTGGCCAATTAAATCACCGAATGCGCTCAAACTAATGTTCCTCGCATGGAATATCCACCTCTCTAGCTACCATGTTGCTCCAAAGCTCTCTAAGACCAATCCAACAAAGCCAAGTGTACAAATGACTTATCTTGTGGACCCAACTCCTATATATAGCTTGCAAACCCTAAATCTGGCTAAGTGGTGACTGCGACTACTTCCCATGCCCATTTTCTTCTGATTTTCTTCTCGTTTCTCTGAAACACGTCCTATTTTCTCCCAACCTATTCTTCATCCTTCATCTTCGTGAGATTGTCTGTCTCCTATCCTTCTGCCTTCTTCTTGTCCAATCTCCTGAGGGAGCATCCTATCATCATAACCTGTACCAAGGGCAAACTGGGGCATGTATCATTATCAGACTATCTATTCTTTGAAGCAATGCTGTAAACTGCATTGCATCAAAGAGGGGCAAAATGTATATGCCTAAAAATGACACGATTTGGTCTAGATAAATATTCTTAATATTTATTCCCTTCTAATTCCTCTATCAATAAATAAATAACAAATTTATTTATTTGATTCATATTCTTCCAACAATTAAATAAAATCCTTTATTTAATTAAATTCTTCCAAACAATTAAATAATTCTTAATTATTTAATTAAATCAAATCATTCTTCTAAATTTAAATAAATCAAATCAAATTTATTTAAATATTCTCAAATCTCTGAAAATAAAATATAATCAAATGTTTTATTTATTCTTCCAAATCATGCACAACAATTAAATAAATTTATTTATTTAATTTTCTTTCTTATCTTCTAAATTAAATAATACCAATTATTTAATTATTTCTTCCAATAAAATCTTCTCTAAATTTAAATAAATCAATTATTTATTTAAATTATCTTTTTCTTCTAAATTGAGTTATCTCTAAATATAATTCAAGCTTTTTGCACATGCAATTAAATATTCCTAATATTTAATAAAGCAAAATATCTTATTATTCTCATGCAAATCTATTCTTCTTGTTTTAAATCACTTAACTGATTATTATATTCTTTTAAATGCTTTAACTCATTCTTCTATTCTTGTTAACTCCTCTCATGCAAAAGAAAGCAAGACACATGTCTTCTTCTTATTCGTTGCATGTTCCTCAACTATTCTCAACTGTTGATCTCATTCTTTCTATATCGTTGATCTTATTTCTCCCAAGTCTATAAATTGAACCTCATTCTTCCAATTCATTCATCCAAGCTTTAAGTATTGTTACTCTGTAGGAATTACAGTGCACCTTTGGCACAAATTCCTTCATTGCTTGTGATCATACTTTTTATTATGCACTACGCACTACTACAATTGTTGTGAAGCTTCTCTTCATTACGACATTACCATAGCCATTCCCAATCGACATTCTTGACAAAGCAAAGAAGTGCACTCACTGAGGGCCCTATTTCATATGCACAAGAATGGTTTTGATAGGCAACCAATGGAAGCTACGATCTAAGGAAGGTTTGCTCTTATTGTTTTTCATTGCTTTTGAATCTTCTTAGTTCACTATTCTATTGAGTTTGGGGTATTTGATTGATTATCATTGCATATTCATTGTCTAACCAAATTTCCCTTAACACCAGAAAAGGTGGAGCTGTAGGAAGGCTTGGCAGGCATCAAGGATTTAGGATTTGAAGAAAAGTCAGACACAGGAGCACTTCCAGGACTTAGACGCTCGCTCCAATGTCCTCCACAGATAGATCTCAGGAAACAGAAGTTACATGGATAATCAGTGTCAGAAGGAGATCCAGATTCCTCAAAAAAGTAGGTACCTTGGAATTGGGCTCCAGCACCTTAGTCCCTGACTATTCTGCTTCAGAACCTCAAAAATAGGTATTTCGTGATTTGCTATTTTACTCCCATCTGCAAGAGCTTTTTCTGTTATTCGTCAATTTGTTGTTGTATTTGCATAATTAGGGTTTTAATGGTGAATTGGGCGTATGAGAAGGAAAATTAATAGTCAAATTTCCTAATCCAAGTTTCCCTACATTTGCAAGTGACCTAGGGTATGATAGTGCTTGCCACTTGACCCTAGATCCTTCAATGTTTAGTGGAGAGACGGATTTAAACACAAAAAACTAAGACATTAACAAATCTAATTTTACCCTAAATATTTTGGTGAACCTATGTTTTTGGACTTAAATTGCAACTTTCTAAGTGTTTGTCTTCAGATTTGGATTGATTTCATTCATTCATTTGGTCATTCATTTCATTGCATTGAGAAAAATTCAAAAAAATTGAAAAATTTGGAAAATACAAAAAAATTGCATCAATTCTTTCTAAATTTTCCTAATTCATGATTTTCATATCAGATATGATATAAACTACATAAAAAACCAAAAATTCAAAAATTTGCATTGCATTTTTATCATCTAATTGCTAGAGTTTTGTGGAAATTTTGACAATTTTATATAACCTAGTAATTCCAAAATCTAGGGTTAGCAGGAAAAATCTTTTATTAAATTTTTCTACTGATTTTAGAGGCTCATTCAAATTAACATTTGGACGTAGTCTTGCATTTTAGTGTGAATTTGCATTTAGATTTAAAATATTTGCATTTTTGCATAGAAAATTTCAACAAAAACTAGTAATTTTGATGCATTTTCATTAAATTTGCATGGGCATTTTGCATGTTCAAGATTGAAAATCATGTATAGATCTAAGAGTAAGTCAATTTCATAATAAATTATACTTCAAAACATTCACATAGCATTTTTTCCCAAGATCTCAAACCTAGGGCTTCAAAAACAATGATTTTCACTAAAATTGGCCTTGCCGACTCTCCAAACTTGCACCATAGGCATGTTGTGAAAAGTATTTTTGCACTAATTTTCTTTTATCAGAGTAATAATTTTTTCCCCTCATAAAAATCTTCACAACACCCTTTTATCAGGCTCTTGTAGTGAAAATTTGGCGAAAAACTACACATTTTGGGTATTTTTGCCCTAGGGTTTGACCTAGTTTGCATTCCAAGCATGTTATGATCAATTTTATGGATTGAGGTGACTGATATTATTGATATTATTTTCTTTACCTCCTGAAATTCATTACAACACCTCTTTTGCAAGGTCTTGGAGTTGAAAAACCGTGAAAAATAGCTTATTTTTACTATATTTTCACCAGGGTTTTACCTTAAGTAGCACTAAAAGCATGTTGTGTTGGGTATTTTGGCACCAAGTGGCTATTATTACTAATATTATTTTCTTTCCATCATCATTTTCCTCACAACACCCTTTGTTATGCTTTGTTGCATTGAGTTTTGGTTGAAAAAAGTGCATATTTTGACATTTTTTCACTATAATTTGACTTGGCATTAACTTGAAATCACATCAAGAGTGTGTTGAGAAGGATAATTTTTCTATTTTGGCCTGATATCAGAAATATAACTTTCTTCCCTTGACTGAAATCCTTACAACACCCTTTGGTTCATTCATTTACATTAAAAAAGTACAAAAAATCAAGCATTTAAGATCATTCTTGCATACAGTTTGCACTTGTCTTTTGCATACTCTTGGAAATTGTTAAAATCGGATTTTGCACTTCATCATGGCATCTTCATGTTATTCATCTCTAAAATCTTTGTATAAGTATATCCTAGATTTGGAAAATTTCTCTAATTTCACTAATGAAAATCCTCATATTCTAGAGCATATAGCTTATATCAGTGGTATTGATGCTTCTATATGTTCTACATATGAGTTGCAATTACTTTGTTACACACATTATTTTAGTAGCTTCACTTTACTCATAGGAGCATATCCTTTGATATTAGAAGATTTAACCTAATTCATCTCTAGGAATACTCATGAGAAAGATGAGAGGGAAAAGCCCTTTTCCACCACAAAGTATGATGATGATGGTGACGATGTACCTTCCTCTCATCCCACTACTCTCCCTGGCTAAGATGTAGCATTAGTGGATGATAAAAGGTCTCTCACATTAAATCCTTTAGGGATGGATATTGAGTGCAATCAAGAGGAAAAAAATGTTAATTCAATAATCATTAATGGACTTCATAGCAATATTCCTAAAATGATTGTCTGAGGGGCATTTAGTGCACCCTCTTACTTAAAATCAGTGATTATGGTTCAAGGTGTTCAAAATGCATTACAACAACCACACCATAATGTGATTCCTCATGCATACAACACCCATAATAATAAACAAAGTAACCAAGCACTGCATGTGCCTATCTCTCTTCCATGTTCTCAACCTATGCTCCCTCAACTACCTCATCTTACTCATAAAAGTGGTCAAGAGTATGATCTTGTCAAACAGCTTCACACTACTCCGGCTAAGATCTCTCTTTGGGATTTAATACAAACATCACCTACATACCATGGAATGCTCCAAGAAGCTTTGCAAAAGGTGATTATCTCACCTACTACGAAGTCTAGTGATGTAGCAATTGTATTGGATAGTATGCATGTGAGAAAATAGATATTCTCTTTCAACCACATGAATTACCGTCAATTGAAGTTCAAAACCAATATGATCCACTTATGATCTCTATCATAATAAATAGAACGTTGGTAAAATGAGTTATGATTGACAATGGATCAGCTCTTAATGTTTGTAGGATTGACCTACTAGACAAAATCAAGGTTGACACATCACAAATCACACCAAATGGCATTAGCATTCATGGTTTGATAATGTTGGACAACAATCTGTGGGCACTATAACTCTACCTATACAAATAGGACATGTGCTTGTGCCTACCCTAATTCATGTCATGTCTTGTTCTTTATCTTACAACATGATTCTTGGTAGACCTTGGCTTCAAGCATTAGGGGCAGTTCCTTCCACCTTGCATCGTTCAATTAAATTTATATTCAAAGGTAAACTTCATACTATTCATGCCGATCCTGAACTAGATAACTGCTTACACATTGAAAATTAAAAACTAGTTTACAATCATATGAGCTTAAACACTTTACGAGCTGGTTCATCAATGCCTCTAGCCATGAATAATGTTGTGCAAGACTCTTAACCATCGAATGCACTTATTGGTGATGATTGGGGTTCATTGGATTTTAATCCTTGCAGTATAGGGGAATATAAAATTAATAGCCTTAACACATCAAAAGTCGCATCAATCTCACCTAAGCAATCTTTTGAAGCACCTAAGAAACCTAAAATCCCCTTGGTAGAAAATAAAAAAAATACCCTCACTTATACTACAAATTATGATACCTATGCGGCCTCACCTTCTTCTAAGGACCTGGACTCTCTATATGGTCGTGGATTTCAAATTTTGTACAAACATAATGAATATGTAGGTAAGGGATGTAGTGTACATCAACAAGGAATTAGAGTACCTATAGAATCCACTTCAACACATTCCTCAAGTGGCATTGGATATAATCCTTGTAAAGAAAATAAATCTTCTGATTGTCCTAAACTAAATGTTAGTTCTATAAGATCAAAACAACATGAGAGATATCCTAAATGTGTATGTTCTTAACGATTGTGCTACCAGGTAAGTATTTCTAACCCTTTATTTCTCTCATGATGTGCTTCCCCCGTGATGTGTTATATGTTGTTTAGGCTTCCTGGGATGACATCAAATTCTCCCATAAGGTTCAAGATACTAGGAGACCACCTCTATTGGACCTTCTTCTATTTGTATCATCATTCTTCTAAATTGCCTCTCTCTGATTTCATTGTTGTGTGTTTTGTCTGACAGACATTGCATCACGGTTGGTGACTTGGGGGCACCCTCTTACGTAACTGTCCCTAAGACACTTGTTTCTCCTCTCTTATTTATTGTTTCCCTTCCTCTAGTGTTTTCACCTAGCGGGCAGATGATGACAAATATTTATACTGATGTGGAACTAGTGTCCCTTTCGAGAGTAATCAAAAAATGGACTTAGTTCCTAATATGACGATGGGGTTGTATATTTTATCTGACACTTGGCTAGTGGAAGCACTCGTGCTTTCTGTGTAGTGAATTTTATGATGTTTCTATCACATTTGCAAACCTTAACAATACTGCTGCTCTATGCACCTTTGTTTTCCTTTGAATCTGGTGTTGGTGATACTTAATTCAGAGAGCTTCGTGATATAGCCTTGTGGTTATCCTTGAACTTCGAATTCATTGTATAACCTTGGCTCTTTGTGTGATTAATCATATGCATTGATGTTGTTGTTTATCATGATGTTGTAAACACTAACATGTTTCTTATAGGGATGTGTTTGTGGGAACATTTGGCAATCGTAAAGTACATGTCACCTCCAAGGGGCATGGGCTTTGTGAAAGTTAGTGTTCCCTTGTGTGTTTTCTTCCTACCTTAATGTGCTTGATATCATTGCATGATATCAACCACCTTAAGGTGGGGACATATATAAGGTAAGCTATCTATTGTAGATGTTAGCAATGTGCTTGTCCTCAGGTGTAGGCTAGTATGATGAGTACTTCCTGCATCCTGAGTTTGTTTGCAATCAATCAATTTATCTATTGTGTATACCTCCTTTTCACTGTAAGTTGTCTCCATGATGCAGGTGGGGTTGTATAATTTTGAGCTCATACCTCTTTTTCACTATAAGGCATCTCCATGATGCAGGTGGGGTGGTATGCCATGCTTCCTTTTTACTGTAATGCGTCTCTGTGATGCAGGTGGGGTTACATTTTCAAAAGTCCTCTACAGAGGTGGGGAGGAGTTCTATGACTAACTCAACCCTTAAGTGTGTTTTCAGCGATTGTTGTGGTGAAGCCCAATCATCGGTGTGTGCCTGTAATGTGCCTGAGATGGTGATGAGCCTAGAAATAGCGAACACACCATCGCTTGTCTATCATGTTTTCTCTGTGTCTTCAAGTGTGTGTGTTTTGGTGTGCTTGTTTTGTTTGGCATGTTTATTTCCCCATATGCGGTACACATTTTGGGAGGTTTTGCTTGTCTTGCGTGTGTGTTGCCCCATATATACTAAGACCTACGCCTTAGGGTAGTGCATCCTGTATTATGGGAGGTTTGTTTAGTTTCTAGTACTTGCATTTGCATTTCATATATATGAGAAAAAGAAACGAAAAGATATCATTTATGTCTTCCATGCATTAATATGTCTTCTATGCATTGACTGTATTCTCTGTGTTCTGCGTGACTGTAACTGTCTTCTCTATGTTTTGTGTGTTTGTTACTGTCTTCTATGTGATTGGCATATCTTCTCTGTGCCTGATGTGTTTGTTGTGTTTGTGAACTTACTTTAATGCATGTATTGGCCTCATGTTTATACATACATTAAAGTGGGGGCTAAATGTAACATCAGAAAATATCCCCTTGGGGGATTTTCCCTCATAAGATTTAGCTCTCGGGTCTTTAGCATGCATTTAGGACATTTATTTTCATCTTTTGGCATGCTGATGGAATGAGCCCTAGGAAAGATGACAAATGGGACCTAGGAGGACCCCTTGAGCCTTACCCTACCCAAAATAGGGCGGAGGACTTGGGCACCTATGTCCTAGTCCTGCCCTATTTTGGGGTAGCCCTAATTTCTAGGTGTCAGTTTATGACCATTATTTGGTCCTTTTTCTGACACGGTAAGTTTTGATTTTTAAAATCTTGGCAGGAGTGCTTGTAGTTGCATATAAAATCATGTTTAGGCATTCATTTGTAAACTAGATTTCAATTAGATGATCATTGTGAACTTTAGGCATTCTCAAGGTGATTCAAGGCTTCTATTGTGTTGCAAGAGCAAACTTGTATGTTTTGTGTGTTGATATTTGCTGATTTGAGCATCAATTTCCTCATGGCATGAAGAGCATCTTCCTCCATGAGAGCTTTACTACAAGGTGACATAATATTGTGTTTTTATCATTGATTCCTTTGGTTTTTTCCTCTGTCTCGTAAGGGCACACACTTTTTGTCTGACAACGGTGTTCGGAGACTTAAGTGTCCTCCGGGGCTTGACTGAAGCAAGCCTCTAAACACCACAACCCCCAAACCAAGTATTGTGATCGCAAGTTACAGGTGTTGCATCCAAAAAAGGTGGAGTTACAAGAAGGCTTGGCAGGCATCAGGGATTCATGATCTAAAGAAAAGTTAGACATAGGAGCACTTCTAGGACTTGGATGCTTGCTCCAGTGTCCTCCATAGATAGCTCTCAGGAAATAGAAGTTACAAGGCTAATCAGTGTCGGAAGGAGGTCCAAATTCCCTGAAAAAGTACGTACCTTGGACTTGGGCGCCTGCACCTTAGTCCCAGACTATTCCGCTTTAGAACCCTGAAAATAGATATTCCGTGATTTGCTATTTTACTCCTGTTTGCAAGAGCTTTTTCCATTATTTGTCAATTTGTTGCCGTATTTGCATAATTAGGGTTTTAATGGTCAATTGGGCATAAGAGAAGGAAAATTAATAGTTAAATTCCCTAATCCAAGTTTCCCTACATCTACAAGTGACCTAGGGTATGATAGTGCTTGCCACTCGACCCTAGATCCTTCAATGTTTATTGGAGAGGTGGATTTAACACATAAAAAATAAGACATTAACAAATCCAATTTTACCCTAAACACTCACAACCCACCCCATTTTGTGACCAAAATAGGGACCCCCTCTTCTCTAATCCTTGTGTTACCTACGAAGTATCATGCCTTATTATGATTAAGGACAAGACTTGTGGAATTTCTAGTTTTAACTATTTTCATGACTTAGCCTCTTTGCAAATTTATGTTGTTAAACTTTCAGACTTTGTCCTTTTGACATGACAGAAGGCAGAGGCCCAAGGATCCATGGTTTTATTCTATGACTTGGGCATTTTCTCTCATTACTAGATATTCCCATCAGGATATCAGAGTTTATCAGATTTACATGATAGTAAAACTATCTTTGATGCCTTGATCCATGGACTATAGCATTGCTCATATGGATGCTATTTCATTAGTGTTAGCCATCTCAGAATGACTGTAAAACATTCCTCGATGGCCTGATCCTAAAAACACTATTTCAGAGTTGGTAGATCACCTGTACAACATCAGAGGCTAACCTTTGGCTTTCTCATTAGCTAGTTTCGTAGCATGGGAATTGATTACCCTCCACCTACCCTTTGGTGATGCATTAACAGTGGCCTCCCACATGTGCAAGTGGCCCTTTTATTGCTATTGTGAGCTCATTTGTTCTTCCCTTTGATCCCTATGAATTTGACTTATGCCTTGAAGTCTTTTTGATCCTCAACTAAGATTTCCCATTTGGATAAGAGTTTTCTATCATTAGAATGTGGATTTTGTGTTTTTTAGCCCCTTTCATCAGGTTTTCATGCGTATTTTAGGTTGGTGTTACATTTTTCCATTACCCATTTACTTTGTATGCTTTAATCTTATAATACGGGTCGTGGCCATTATTTTGTTATTGATTTGGGTTTAAATCTGGTTATTTTGGGTTGTTTTCACCATAACTTGGCATTTTACGGAAGGTTTTAGATTTTCTGTGATTTGGGGCTTGAATTTGTTTTTTTGTTTGACACGCCTTTTGAGTTTTTTTTTTACTTCATGATTTAGAAGTTTCAGAGTGTCGAGAATCAAACTTTTAGTCTTTCACCATCCCCTTTGTGAGTTTGAGTCATTTACTTCATGATTTTAGAATGTCAGAGTGTCAGAGATTGGACTTCCAACCTTTAGCCTCCCTCTTAACTAGACAACCTTTCTGGGCTGAACTCTGGTTTTCCCTTAGCTTTATGATAACATGTTGGGGTTCAGGTTTTAAGAGTTATGTATTTTCATGTTCGATTAAGGGAGAAGAAGATGCTCCCATGCCCCACTCTTTGATTACCTTGAAACATCAGAGTTTGGACTTCAGGTCCTGAGAGTTATCCCTTCCTTTTCTTTGGTCAGAGTATGTTATTTCCCTTTGATCTCTGATTACTATGTAAAATGTCAAAGTTTAGTTGTCAGGCCTCCTATGTTATCCTTTCTTATATTTCTCAAGTTTACAAGAGTGAGCCCCAACTCCCTAGCTCATAATTGTGTGTATTATTTTCAGAGTTCTACCCTTGGGTCTTAACCACTAGCTTTAGATATTGAAACGTCAGAGTTCTGGCATCAGACCTTCCTTCTTACCTCTTGCAATCCTTTTGACATATAGAATGAATAGGGCCTAACCCTCAAACTTTGACTAAGAAATAGAAACTACTATCTTGTTATTTTTTGGATATTACTAAAAGAAATAAAGCACTTTATGATGAGTTACAACAGAGTAATGTTGCCTTTTGTATGCAAACACTAGTAATGGGTGGTATGTATGAGTAAGAAAAATGGATGAGTCACCACCACCACCACCTCCGATAGTAGAGAAGAAGATGGAATTCAAAGGATACCTTCTAGCATCCAAGTTGACTAACTCATACCAGAAGATTGGAGCTACTGGCATTGGTCATCCAGACCCTTGGAGCTATTGGTAGCAACTATGGAATGAAGAGAACAAGTCCTTCCAAACACATTGTATGGAGAACTCCGGACTCCTTTAGGTGGATGCATTCCTAGTTTTAGTGTAGGCACCTAAACTAGTACTAGCATGTGCCCTAAGAAACAACATTGGAAGCAAGAAAGTGGTTGGGCCAGTAGGGAATAGATTATTGGACATCTCCTCTGACATGGTGGATAGAGTATTCGATCTATCTACATATATAGACTATGACAAGATCACAAAGAACTCAGTACCAACCTTCTACAGCAACAAGACTATAACAACAATAGGCTACATGAACTAGCACCTCCTAGTCACGCAAAGGAAGCATCCTTTAAAAATGGCCCCAGTCCAACCCTATGATGATTTCAAACAAGATAGGAGGAGATTCATTTCCCTCTTGAGCATAGTATTTGGGTTGCCTGCTACTGACAAATGGCACCCATGGATGTGCCACTTTTGCATAAAGATCATAGATGGAAAGATGATTGACTAGGGATCCTTCATAAACGACAAGCTTGATGAACAACTTTATGAAGTATCGGAGACCAAGGAGTTTTACATGACCTCCTACTTGGTCTACTTGTTGGCCTATCAAGCTAGTTTTCCAAGATTACTATAGGTGGTCTCTACAACAAGGATAATTCCTTGTTTACAATCACTTTCCCTAGTTGGAATTGATGAACAACTTGAAGAGCTACTGTATTGTTAATGATGCCTTCATCTATGCTGTGATTAGAGGACTGAAAAGTGATTATTCTCAGAGATTGCCTTTTGAGGCAACATGAGAGTTGGTAAATTGGGGAAACTGGTATATCTAGTTTCAAACCTTCACATACATTAGGGTCATGGGGTTTGACAAGGCCCAATAAGCTGTCAAAATACCCTAGTGACAAGATGATCTTATTGGAGATGTGCAGGTAGATCTTAAAAGTGTACAAGTTGATTGTTGGTAAACACAAGTCCAGTTTTAAGTTCCCAATCAAGGTAGGAGAGTATAGCTACCGGAATATCATAAATGCAAAACATGTAGAGGTAGGATTGGCCTTCATATCATTAGGATCACTCAACAACACAAGGAGGAGATTTGATCCCATTCAATGGGTTACCCCTTGATAGGAAGCTAGTATGTGCATAAATATGCCATTGAGGACCACTAGGTGAATTGTGTTGATGACCATGAGGTTAGAAAAAAAAATTATTATAGGCTTAGCCTTCACCTGCTGAAGAGGCTAGATTGCCCAAGGTTCCAAAGGGCATGAAAGAGGATGGTGTTGTACTGGACCCCTCTTATGAAAATCATATGATATATAATCTCCCCTTAGCCCCAATTAGATGGGATCAAACTAAGGATATGTCAATGGAAAACAGGGCTAAGGAGGTGTTGAAGAGGACAAAGGCTTGGATAAGGAAACCTTATCTCATGATTAATCCTAAGCTTACAAAGGGGCAAAAAGCTCTAAAGGAGCCAAGCAAAAAGGAAAAAGAATAAAATATAAACACCTACTACTCCAACTACTGAAGAGGTTGATCCTGCTATAGGTAAGGGAAAACAAAAGGGAATAGTAGTCAATATGGATTCAAAAGAAGAAGAAATAGACACAATACCCTTGGCTAGGAGGGTCTCTATAAGAGCCTTAGGCCTTGCCTCAAGAGGTGTCGCTGTGGCACCAACCCCTCATCCCACCTTCATAGCCACCTCTCCTCCTATCCTTATCACTACTGTAGTTGCAACTAAGGTTAGGGTTGAACCATCATCCATTTCACCTCCTTCATCTCCCACTTAGAAAACCTCATTACCATTGCCCACACCACCTTCTCCTTTGATTCCATCTCATCCTTCCATCTCCCAGCCTTTAATTCCCCTTCAATCTCCACCTTCTACATCACTCCCTCCACCCTCTTCCCCTACTCCTCTTAGCACTCAAATTCTAGTGACTCTTGGCCAAACAACTAAGGAGCAGGTAGAAAAGGAAGATAATGTCATTGAGAGGAAAGAAACAGAAGAGGCTACCCATCTGGTTGCAAAACAAGGCCAAGAAGACATCCTAAAGGGAATAAAAGACAAACAGGATGAAGTGCCAGGTGTTGAGAAGGAGCAACCAACAAGGGCACCTATAGAAGATCTTGAAGATAAAATAAAAGATATATTTGAGGAGATCTTGGGTAGCCAAGAGCCCACTCTGGAGGAGTTGGTGGGTAATGTTCCTCCTGAATAACAACAAAAATATGGTTGGGAGTTTGATGAATTAGAAAGGACACAAGTCTTGACCCCCTCACCAACAAGATCATCATCTCCACCTCTAGCTCCTTCTCCACCATACGATGCCATAGGTGAGTCAGGCCTCCCAGTATGGCTAAACAAGACAGTGGAAAAGAGGAAGAATGCATATGTTGAGGAGGAAGATTTGGTTACTGTAGCCCAAGTATTAAGGGCACCTCCAAAGAGCAAGAAAGCTAGGACCCTCTCACACATATCAACCAATGAGAAGAGAATTAGGATAACTCACATAGGGACTCCATTGGTTGATAAAGAAGTTGCAATGACATCTGAAGACTGCAGCCTACAATAAGTCACCTTGGGTTTAAGGACCTAAGAAGGAGACAAAAATGTCCCAATTGACATTGTGCATGCAGTTCTAGATAGAATGCAAAAGGATGAGGTGACTAAGGAGGAACTGAAGAAAAAGGTTGCACAGCTCTCAGCCTATGTCACTCATTTAGTAGGGCCAATTGATGCCTCTGCTCCTATGTATGCTCTAATGGAAGAAATAATTAAAGAAATTATAGCCCCTGATCCCTTTGGTATCCTACCTATAGCCACTGCATGGAAAGACTCACTGGAGACCCTTGGGAAGACCACCATTAGGGAGGCTCTGAAAATGTATCATAGCATAGAGCATGAACTAGAGGATGTTGATGAGCTAATGAATAGCATTGATGACGAGGCCCTAGTTTGGGAAGAATATCTCCCAATTTTGGAAAAAGTGGAGGGTACACCTCCAAATACAATTTTGAAATTAGGAATTTTGGACAAAGGAGATTCGGGAGTGGTACTAGAGTGGATCAAAGCTGGGAGGCTTTGAGTCAAATTATTACAGAAATGCAAAGGTAAGATAAAAAAGAGGATTGATGTAGCCAAGCAAGGCTTCAACATGGTAGAGGCCTTAATAAATTTCATTCCTTGTCAACTCAAGAATGATTCTTTAGTGATTCTTCCCACAACAAGGATAATAAAGGAATTTTCAAGGATCTTTCGGCAGCAACACACAGAACAAGGTATTGATAACTAATGAGGCTAAAGACTCTCTTCATGGAGTTTCAAGAGCAGTTGGTAGGATTGGTAGGAATTCAGGATAAGCTCAAAAGGTTGTCATACTCCAAGATCAAGTATCACAATGGACCCAGTATGAATAACATCCAAGAGACCACCACCAACTTCAAAGGCCATTTTGGAGAATAGGCATAATATCCTTGTTCTTCCCTCTCATCTATTCTTTAATTCTTTCTTACTTTCATTCTTTGATGAGGTCAACTCCATTTGTGTTTAGTAGCATTGCTCTAGACAACAAGGGCTAATTGTGCATTTTAACTTGTGTATAAGAGCACTTTTAGGCTGACTAGGGCCAAAATGTGCAAATGTAAACAAGAGAACTCTCATACATAAAGGGGAATTTTGAACATTTGTAAGGGGGGAAACATAGAGAACTTGTACGAGCACAATCTACACTTGTATTTTGGCATGTAATTGGCATACTTTATATGCATGTAGGGTTTGTGATTACTACTCTTTTGTAATCAACTAGCAATTTTGCCAGTTAGTGAGAAGACAAATTTTGGGACCTATTCCTATGTTTTTCCCTATGGCGGTAATGTGCTTGCTTTTCTTTTCCTTGAATATGACTTTGTATTAGTGGATCTTGAGCTTAATTGATAAAATCATAAGTTTGGTGGATGAATGAGGGTTTGAATTCTGTGCATGTAATATGGTGTTTTCAATTTCTTGTTCTTCTACTTATTTCCTTAGAATCTTGCACTTGTAGTGGTAATGACTATGTGGAATATTTTTTATCCATTTCTTTTTAATTTGATCTCACTAATGTTTGTTATATGAAGTGAAAAGCCAAGGCAGAGGTTGTCTAGGCTATTTTACATTTACCTTCTAAAACCCTAAACCTCTTTTTCCTTTTCTTTTTACCACTTAGAATTAGGTTAGCATTAACACTCAATTGAATATCTACCTATCATAGGTTACTTTGTATTCAAGATTGATATTACGAGCATAGGCCCCTTGGACAAACATTCACATTGTCCACTCTGCTATTCTAACACTATTGTGACCTAGTGAAATAAGGGACCTTGGGGTAAACTGAGATCATTAGTTTACCTTTTAGAGGAACTAGAGTGATCATTCATTCTACTTGAGTTGATGTGCTAAAACAACCATCAACAAAACTTGCGTTAGAAGAAGGGACTGATCACTCTAGATCCACCTATGTTTTCCTCAACCATTGCAAGAAGAATATTAACTAGATCATGGTCGTTCGGAGAAGCTGAATTCCAAGAGCTCCAACATCATCAAAATTTTTGGAGTAACCATGGTAAACGATGAAGGTTAAACTCTAGGTCTATTAGCCCTGCTAGATACAAAACCCTAGAAGCCTTCCCTGAGGAACCACCCCAGGCACCAATGGCTACCTTCTTCAGAGCAGGCCATTCACCCTTATCCTTGGCAATTCCTCTCCATGACATGCCTAAAAACCCTGAGAAATTATTTCCTAAATTCATTTATGGGGAGAATAAAAGTGTTAAGGAACATATTCAGGA
Source organism: Cunninghamia lanceolata (assembly GCA_027924645.1). Taxonomy (NCBI): domain Eukaryota; kingdom Viridiplantae; phylum Streptophyta; class Pinopsida; order Cupressales; family Cupressaceae; genus Cunninghamia; species Cunninghamia lanceolata. The sequence continues at coordinate 1,074,718 of BSBN01001835.1, read as the reverse complement.
TTTGAAAGAAGCTATCAATAGAGATGCTATCCCCCATCTGGATGTGGTCCTGCACCTCTTCCCCTATTCTTTGGGGGAGATTGCTTATTCCTGGTATTTACATTTACCTACAGGACCCATTGACACTTGGGAAAAGCTAGAAACTTCTTTCATAGAGCAATTCAGGGTATACACTGACCCTAGCATCATACATGAACAGTTTGCCTCTTGCAAGATCCAACCTAATAAGCCATTGACCATGTTCAACACAAGATATCATAAATTCTATAAGAGGTTTACTCAACCCTATGTAGTTTTAGAGCAAAAAACTCTACATTTTGTTTCAGTTTGGTTTCTATCTTAGTATATTTTCTAGTTGCTATTTCTTTATCTATGGTTATATGTTTCTCATGCATGGATTAAGCCATGTGTCATTTTGGACCAACAGGAAAAAATGTTATGTGTCCTGTGGAGTGTGCCGCATGTTTCTTTCATATGCTTCTTTTCTATGTTGTTTCTAGAATGCAACATGTGCCTATGGTGATGTTTCTTTTATTAAATTTTCTTGCTTGTTGCGGAGTGTGCCACTTGTTGATGCCAGAGGCTATGACAAAAAGTTTCTTTTTATATAGCAAGCTCACGAGTGTTGCCAAGTTTCCTTTTGTAGTGTGTACAGAAGCTGCCACATGTATCCTTTTGGTAAGCTTTGTTAGTACTGACATATATGGTGGGCCCACAATGTTATGACACAGTTTCATTGGTATTGTTGCAAAGTGTGCCACATGGTGAAAGTGGAGGATCGAACTACTCTTATTTTAATGATCTCAGGTGAAGACACGTATATTTTCTTGTAATGTTCAGTTACTTTTGGAGTGTGACAAGTGTCAATCTCCATGGTATTCCAAGGGACCTTTTCATAAAGCTATTGATATCATCAGAGGGCGCCACATTTCTAACTTTGCTTTAAGCGGATCATGCCATGTGTCACAGTGTTGTTTCTCTGCGCAATGATTAAAGAAGTATGTGGCGAGTCCCATAAAATATGTCATAGTTTCTAATGTTAAGGATAGTGCCATGTGTCATAGTCATAGGTGCTTGGGGAATAAAGGTAGAAATTTTTAAGTAATGGCAGAAGCCGCCATGTATCATGTTACAAAGTTTGGTAGGTAGCAACAAGTGGCATTGTTTTGTGTGTCTTGTTTCAAAGAGAAAGAAGTTAAGTGTTAAGAAGAAGTTGCCACATGGTATATTTGAAGCCTGTTAAGGCTCGCAGGTGCTGCCATGTGTCTCAACTAAACTGCAGTTAGTGTGCTACATATTTTATCGTTCAGCCAATGAGCATGCAGGGAAAGACGGTTGTAGATTTAGAGAAATCTCAGTGTCAGATCAAGTCCTAGTTAATTCCAGTTCTGTTGATGCCGTTAAAGATTCTAGGTGGTTGCAAGCAGTCTTGAGCCAAATTTTGTGGCTATATATACAGGAAGATATTGTAATTCGAAGAGAGATAGAATTGATTAGAAAAGTTCAGAGATCTTGTTGTGACCAAATTGTATTATTTTGCCTTAGTCTAGCTATTTCTGATAAGAAAGCTGATATACCTGTGCATGTCACTATGCCTTTCATATTTGCTCAATTGTTAATGAAATAAACTCTGATCTATGTCATTGGTGATATTATATGTGTTTTTGCATAAATCTTCTGAGTTTAGCCTTTGATCTCTTAATTCATATCATTATCTGCTTATATTGATCATGCGATATTTGCTCTTTAATATAGCTGAATCTTAATAATTGTTCACTGTGCTTGTTAAGGAAATACATTTCATTCAGGAACATCACCATAGGTTTAGATTTTACTTATTGTATTTGTAATCTTATTTCTTTCTCTACCCTTTACTCAAAATCCCATTGAAAATAGGAAGAGCTAGCTTCTATAAAATCTAGAGGTTGTTTCAAGTAGCAAGTCCCACATTCTTGAAACTTCCCATGTTGGTGTTAGAACCTGCACAATTTTACACATCAACAGTTTTTGGCACACCTGGTGGGACCTTTCTTAAAATTTTGATCAAGATCATATGAACCAAAGAGTAATAAGGAGTCAGAGCTATGGATCGAGGACAAGAGCTCAGTCTATAGTTAATCCAGGGATTTTATTGCCACCATTAGTTGCCACTCCAAGAAGAAGAGTAAATCAAGCTGTAATAGCATCAGGAAAAAATATGGGGGCACCTATACCTCCAAGAAATTATGCAAATTGGAACACTGGAAGTCCTCTCATTCTTCTGACACCACCAACTACTTGGGATCCAATTCCAACTAATGCTCTGAAAGATTTACCCAAATTCAGCGGAGAAGATTCCAAGACACCAGGGGAGCATCTTCAAGATGTATCAGATGTGTGCATAGTACATGTCATTACGATACAAAATGTAGCAATCAAGCTATTGGTGGCTTCTTTCAAAGGGAAGGCTCTAGATTGGTATAGATCTTTGACCCCAAATACAATATCCACCTAGGATCAGCTTGGTGATGCTTTTTTTGCAAGATTTAGTGAAAAGGGTGACAAATCTTCCCTGCTACAACAATTAATCACTCTAAAGAGGGCACCACAGGAAGCTATAATAGATTTCAACACTAGGTTTCAAAAGACCTAGGATAGAATCCCTGCTACAGCGAGGCCACCATCAGGTATGGCTATTGTATTCTACCTCAAGGCTTTCAATTCTAATATATTTGTAATGATTCAGTCCCTAGGTGGACATACTCTACCAGAAGCATATGAGTTAGTTGTTAGGGATGAGAACAACCTGATAGGTGTTGGAAAATTACATCCAAGGCCCCCCATGCCTATGTTCCTAGAATTTTCTATTCCCTTCCCACAGGAAACCCATAATCCTACAGCTGCACCAGTGTCTATGTATACCTTCCCAGCATCTCAACAACCCACTGTGTCAGCACCCCCTACCCCTCCATCTAAAATGGATGATGTCAAGAACATCCTTAGGAACTTTTCAAATGAAATTTTTAATCTAAAAAGGCAATAGACTTCTTACTTAAAGCCTCCCTACCAAGGTTTCCAAGGAAATAGACCCCCATATTTGGCAAACCAATATCAAGGTTCTCAATGGCCAAATAATCCTCAACCTTCAAATCAATTGGTCATGGTCCCCACACCTTTGCAAGCTATCCCTCATAACCCAAATAAAGAAATGGTCCCTGGATAGAATAATCTAGTAGAAGATACCAATGCTTGGTGTTTTCCCTGTAATAATGGTCATATGCCTAGAGATTGTCCCAGAGGAAATTTACAACAAAAGATAGCAAAATAGAAAAGGGTAGAAGGTCAAGTTATGGTGTCTAATGCGCCTCCATACCAGTCACCTAGTGCCCAAAAAGAAGTAATGGTGGCCCAGATCTAAGGAATGTCCCTCCAACAAGAAGAAGAAATTGCCCCTAAGCATGCTTTGTTTTCATGGATTGAAGATGAAGATTCAGTGTTCTTGAATGAAGCATCTACTTCCAAGAAGCCCTTAGTACAGTCTGATTATTATACCAGATCGAAGAGAAGGATGATGGAGCATCCTGAAGTTACCAACAATGAGACTACTAGAGCTACTCCTTTCCAAACTCATTATAATCTAGTTTCAAGGCAAGAAGTGCCTCAACTAGTCCAGAATCAAGCAGTCTCTAATCTAGTATTAGAGAGAGCAAAGTATCCTTAATACTCAAAGACACAGGCATTGGGACCCATGAATGTGGTAAAGAAGCTAAAGAAGACCCCTGCTCATGTATCAATATGGGATATACTAGCCACTCCTGAGAAAAAGATGTTGCAAGAAGCACTACAGATTCAGGCTGATCCTAAATCTGTTAATACAAAGGAAGTAGTTGCTAACAAAGGAAAGACTCAAAACAAGGATGCTCCACCTCTGCAGACAACTTCCCTATTAAATGCTGCACCAGAGGTAAGTAAATCTAAGCCAGATCCATTTTATCTAACTTTAATAGTGGGAAATAAATTGCTGCACAACTCAATGATAGATTCTAGAGCTAGTACTACAGTCATGCCAAAGCAGATAATAGATGCTTTAAAGATAAAATATGAACCACTTGCTAAAGGAGTTATGCAATTAGATGGGAAGTTTGTCCAAACCATAGGAAGAATTAGACAACTCCCACTACAATTATATACTTGCCCAAATATAACTGTCAAGCAAGATGTAGTAGTTATAGATATTCCCCCTGTCTTCCACTTATGCCTATCTAGAGATTTCACAGCCAAGATAGGAGGTTACATGTCACTTGATTGGTTAAATATGATTTTAAGAACGAAGTATGGAACAAAGATGAAAGTACTGTCTGAACCTCTATCCAAAGACCATATCACTGATGAACTAACTCCAAAGTTTGAATCATTCCATGCCATGATGAATGAGAAGGAGAGAGTCTTTGTTGAAGAATTAGGTGATTGGACTGAACATGATCAATAGGAAGAAGAAAATAGTCAGTTGATGACCATGATGCAAAGTGACCCTTATGGAAATTATGACTCTACCAGTTTGGACACTTATGTTATTTTTCATGAAGGCCAAGAAATACCAAATGTTATGAGAAAAGAAGTATTTGAGAAAGAAGAACTAGACATAAGCTCAAAAATCTAGATCTTGAATTTTGATGGATCTAAGAGCAAAAATGGTGCCAGAGCTGGTATTTGTCTCACTTATCCGAATGGTGAGAAAGTTCTTGGAGTCATACGCTTTCAATTTGCTTGCACAAATAATGATGCTGAGTATGAATCTTTGGTGCATGGTCTCATGTTGGCCAAGAAGAAAGGGATATAGAATTTAGTGGTCAAGGGTGATTCTAAACTGGTTGTGAAACAAATTAGAGAAAAGGTTGTGGCAAAGAATGTAAGAATGAGATCTAATCATCACAGAATTTGGGATCTAATAGATGGTTTTGATGCATTTAATATAGAAGCCTAGAACCCAAAACACTAAAGCAGACAGAATGGCACAAATTGGTTCTTAATTTGACCCAGCAAGTGACCTACTCACTAATACTAAGTCATTTAAAGTTATAGTGAGACCCCTAATCTCAGAGAACATTCAGAACTAGCAAGTCTTTGATAACAATCTCCAAGTACTTTTGTTCCTATAGCAGTCAGGAGAGTTTGCTGATCAATTACAACCTAAGATTGAAGAAGCTTATGGCAACCAAATTATCCAACTAAAGTCTAATAGGCTCCCAAAAGGATTGATCACACTAGAAAATCTATTTGACCCTAATGATGTAAGCCTGGACAAAAGGAAATTTAAGGTAAGAAAAGATGATTATTCTAAAATTCAAGCTAGTGAAGGAAGAAAACTAAAGGTAGGTAATGCTACCACTCGAGAGGAAAAGGATAGGCTAATTTATTTGTGCAATAAGTATGATAGAGTAATTGCATGGACCTATGACAACCTCCATGGTTATAATAGAGACATCATTCAACATACTATAGAGCTTGCTGAAGGATCAAAACTAGTCTATTAGAAGCAAAGACCAGTGAATCCTAGGATTGAGCCTCTAATGGTAGATGAACTGTAAAAGCTTCTAGAATCCAAGATTATTTTTTCAATTAAACATTCAAGATGGGTGTCTAATTTAGTACCCGTAAGAAAGAAAAATGGGGACATAAGAATCTGTGTAGATTTTAGAGACCTGAATAAAGCATCATTGGAGGATCATTACCCCCTGCATTCTATGGAACAAATTTTGCAAACTGTAGCTGGGTCAGAGAGGTTTTCTTTGCTCGATGGTTTCTCAGGATATAATTAGATTTGGTTAGCAGATGAAGACCAATACAAGACAACATTCACTACAAAGTGGGGAACATTCGCATATGCCAAGATGCCTTTTGGTCTTTCAAATGCTGGAGCTACTTTTCAGCGTGCCATGGACATAGCATTTGGAGACCTTATAAATAAGATCATTCTAATTTATTTAGATGACCTTACTATATTTACCAGAGATGCCAAAGATCACTTTGAGCACTTAGAAGCTATTTTCCAGAAATGTCAAGAGTTTGGGATTTTCTTGAATCCTAAGAAGTGTATCTTTGTTGTGCCCCAAGGGAAACTTCTGGGACACATCATTTCAAAGGATGGGATCTCCATAGACCTAGAGTGAGTCATGGCCATATTGAATCTATCTTTGCCAGTCAACAAGAAGGAAGTCCATTCCTTTTTTGGGAAAGATCAATTTTGTTGGTCGCTTCATATCTGATTTTACAGGACTAGTTAGACCGATTACTCTGCTATTAAAGAAATATTTAGCTTTCAAATGGACTCTTGAAGGGAGACAAGCTTTTGAAGAGGTAAAGAAAGCCATTTCCACTACACCTGTACTGGGGAATCCAGATTTCTCTAAGCCCTTTATAATGTATCTATATGGAGGAGAACATAGTGTAGCAGCTGTTCTGACCCAGAAAGATGACAAAGAAGAAGGAGAACATCCAATTGCATTCTTTTCTAGAACACTAAGGGAGTATGAATCAAGGTATAATTTTTTTGAAAAGCAAGCCTATGCTATAGTAAAAGCCCTTAAGATATTTAGGCATTTAGTAATAGGGAATAAGATTCTAATATTAGTAGCCCACCCTAGTGTAAGGGAATATATCATGGAATGTAAGATTACTAAAAAGAGGGCCAATTGGATAACTAAGATTTTATAATATGATGTAGAGGTAAAGCCTACCAAATTGGTTAGAGGAAAAGGACTATGCCAATATATGACTCAAGACATAGAAGAATCAATGCCTGAAGAAGTAGAAATTGAAACAGTGTTGAGACTCCAAGAAATTGACCAAGATTCTTGGATAAGTGATGGAATACAGGTCATGAGAACTGGTGTGTTCCCAAATGAACTCTCCCCTAATAAGAAAAGATACTATAGGCAGTAGGGAGTTCATTTCCTATTGATTGATCATGTTTTATTCAGAAAGAATATTGATGGAGTACTATTAAGATGTGTAGAGAGGGATGAAGCCCAAAGGATATTGCATGAGTTTCATCATGGAACTTCAGGGGGACATTTTTCAGCAAGGACTACTGCAATTTTTTGGGTGAATATTTTGTCTTCAACTAACTGAAAGCAAAATGGTTATATCAACCACAGTGTAATGAGATAAATTTCTCCTCTTAGCAAGGGGAGGTTCCCTATTAACTATTACAAACTTATTTACACTAAAAACTAATTTTGGGGTGAAACCATGTCATCCATTTCTTTTTTTTTAGAAATGATGTTTACAAAATAAAATAGCACTTTCACAATACAAATCGCAATAACCAAGAAACTCATGAGAGCACAAAGTCTATCCTTACTCCTTTTACTGATTTACAATTTAGAACCAAGTAGCATAAGGTGCAGCTCAAAGTCTTCACCGAATACTATAACACAATATATGATCACAAAAGATAATAGTAGTTCAAAGCCTTTCCAATATCTTTTACTTCAAAACATAAAATCACAAGCTAAAGATAATTGTTGCAGCACAAAGTCTCTAAAATCAACTTTAGAACATCTCCCAAATTATTCACACTCACACTACAATTTGATCAAGTAGATAAGATAGTATAAGGAAAAGTACATAAGAACAATTTCCAATACACCACAAGTTATTCCAATGCAAAGATTGAAAGATCACTTTCTTTTCTATTCACTTGATAAATTATGATTTACAATTTGAACACAAACTCTCAAAATGCTCTTCAATTTGGCAGAGTTTTGCTTCAATAACTAAAAGATGATAAATATGATAGAGGCCCTCGTTATTTATAGGGAGAAGCCTAGAGAAAAAATAGGAAAATCCTAACTACTTTGACTTATTCAAACAAAAGTGTCCTATTTGACTTATGACTTCTTTTGTCTCATATGTAATTACATTTTGAAAAATTACACATGAATATGTCCATAACAAAATTCAAATTACATACACAAGAATAAAATAAACTAAGGTATCAAAAAGGAACTTTAGCTTCCTCCATCATTATTTTTTAGAAAGCCCCGATACATGACCTGTATAGCTACCATTTCACATGCATCTAGCTTTGTTGTATTTTCTGAGATAGTGAGGGCCCGGAGAACTACATCTTTCACTGCCTTTATTTCCTTCTCATGCTTGTCAAGGTTGTCCTTCAGGTTCTCAAAAGTTGAATGCTGATCATAGAGGCTATCCATAGAAAGTACTGAGGACACTTCATCTTCAAATTTCTATTGAACCATCTTTTCAAAGGAGCTTATCATTTCATCTACTAAAAGGAACTTATGATCTTCACCTGTGAGGGTGCATGGGAGTTCTTCCAACTTGTGTAGAAGCATGACATCGTTGTCTTCACTATTTTCATGAGCTTGGCATAAGTTATCAAGTAAGCCTTTTACTATATGGATATGATGAACAAGAGAATCCTTAGTCTTAAGATATGATTCCCAATTTGAGATGACCCCAATGGTAATCAAAACATTTATCTTCTTCATCTCTATCCATTCCTCTAGGATTTCTTCCTGATCCTGTAGTTCTTGAGAAAGTCAGTCAACCATGTTATCAAGCTCAGCTTTGGCTCTATCCATCTTTTCTTTTCTTTCTACGGTGGTCTTTAGTAGAATTAGCCTTTGATCTAGCAAATGTTCCACAATATCTCCTACCACTCTTCCTCTGGCCTGAGCTTTTTCCACCTTCTGAATCAGAGGATCTTCTACAATTACCATCATGGGTTCCACAATTTCAGATGATTTTACTATTTTTTGAAGAACAACGACAAGTTGTTCTTCTTTAGCTTTATACTGCTCTTTCTCTTTCTTGATTTCATCATATTTTTTGAGCAAGGTGCTGATAGTAGTTTGAAAATCTGCCTTAATACTTGCATGAGTTAGCTTACCTAACTCAACCCTTGAGACAACATAATCATTCATATCAAAATTGTCAATAGTAGCATCCTCTAGTGGCTTGGCAATTTCTACATATCTAATCCCTTTTTCATTGATAAGCCTAGAAACAGTCTTAGGCTTTTTCTTCAGAGTTTTTTACTTCAAAGGAAACAACTTCTCTATATCAATTTCATCTGGTGAAATTACTTGATTTTTTCTCTTCGAGGTATATGAAGACAACCAAGGAGGAAGTATAGAAGCACCCACATTAGGAGAAGAATCCATCACTTGCTTTGCCGAATGCATGCTTATTCCTGTTATTGTAATAATGGGACTAGTAGGAGTAAAAACAATAGTAGTATCAACAACCTTTTCAGAACTATCTAGAAAATGTTCTAACACAGTTTGTTCACCGATATCAAAAGATGGGGAAGACAAACTAGGAATGGACCCAGATGAATCAAACACTATTCCAAAAATCATTCTTAATGAAGGGGGAGTATTATCAGAGGAAACAACCAAAATAGGAGAAATAGGAGTATTTGAAACTATAGGAAAAACACTAGAAATAGGAACATGAAGTTGAGATTTAGAAACTTGGGATTATGATGGAAGGTCATTTTGTGGGGAAAGTTGTGAATCACCAAGTTGTTCCTGTTCTACATTCTCATCTTTACCTTGTTCTATTTCATCTTTATCGACAGGCTTTTTAGACATTTCTGCTTGTTGGATATCCTTAGCTTTCTCAATATTTTGTTGTTCAATTTCAACATCCTCAACCTCCATCTATTGAACATTAGTGTCTTCAATACTAGATTCAGTAACATTAGAGGTCCCTGCAACCTCCTTCTTTTTCCCTCCCTTAGATACAAACTTGATTTTTGGCTTACGTGATTTAGAGGAAGAAGGCATGTCACTCTTGTTCTTGGTTCTATTTTCCACTTTCTTACCTGTTTACTCCTGAATTTTAGTCTCTGATCCTATAAGAAATTCTTTCAAGTTGATCCCTTTGCTTTCCAACCATATGTTTGTGTTAGCCAAGATTGGCTAAAATCTTTTCCTTATAGAAGTCTCCTCTTTGACTGACCATTTGACCTCTGGAAGAGGTGAGGCTTCAACATTTTCAATATTATATTTGGGATCTGGAACATCCCCATTATCTTCCATTCCATCTGGAATATCCAAAAGGCCTAGCTCTTCAATTTGACTCAAATGAAGTCTGCAAAAGTCTAACTTCCTGATCTCATTTTATGTCCTGAGTGTTGGGATAGGAAAATTTAAAATTTTCCTATCTTTTCACTCATCCATATCTAACCAAATCATAAAACATTTCACCCAAAAATTATAACTAAAGTTGGTATATCCCATAAAAAATCCCATCTCAAAACAATGAAAAGGGGTTTTAAATTTCCTAACATCGGCAAGACTTTATATTATTTATGTCGATCTACGAGAATCTAGTTTAAATGATTGTCAGTGTGAAGACAAAGATCAGAGAGAAAATTTCAGAAGTCACCAATGGGGAAAATGATACCGATGACCCTTCGTCGGGGAGAAATCCACCAGTCATGCCGATCAGTATCACTAAAGATTATCGGGTGGTGCTTTAAAAACTCTCCCAACAGTATAGATCATGCCGATGGAGTATTTTCGGTAAAACTCTCACCAGGCATTTCATGGAATTAAAAGAAATAATGGTCATCGGCAAGAAATGAACATCGAAGTGAAAAATTTATAAGTCTTCAATACTCCAATGTCTCAGCGAATAACAAAAGGTATTGAACGGCATAGCTCACAACAATATGTGTGGCGAATAAGAACCATCGGCAAAACTGAATAGATCAGAACAAAATTTATATGTCTTATCGAACCAATAATCATAGCAATAAAGATGTCGGTGACATATCATGAAGGTCTCTCCAAGGATGGATGTGAAAGAAGGTTGTCGGGGAAACAACCACGATCGGGCAACTTGAAATAAGTTATCCCGATTGTGACAATGACCACGTGTATCGGCAAGACTATCACCGATAGTTGTATCGGTAACATTTAACATATTAGAGAAGAATATTATTTACAAAGTAATGAAGGAAGTCATGCCGATGGCAACGATGTTCACCTCTACATTGGGTAAAGCTTGGAAATATGTTGCCGATCTGAATTCACTTATGAAATATGGTGTCAAGCAGACAAATCAAGGGTCACAACGATTGATCCATGAGTAAACATTTGTGCCATGAGAGGATATTTAGATCACCCTGACATTATAAAAACTATGCCGACAAGAGGAGTTATGATGATGTGACATTTCACAATGATCAAAAGAATTGAATTACTTGAAACAATTAATTATAGGCGGCAAAGAAATCTTCTGAGGTAACATTTGAAATTATTGTAGTTAAACTCGGCAGAATTGTTTGAGAAGAGCCTGTAGGGGAGACTCGAAGCATAAGACAGGTGAATTTGATCAAAATCTCTGATCAATAGGTACATACATACAAAACTCTATGTTGTACCCTATAATTTGTTTTTCTGTCAAGAATTTAAAATGGAGACTCTGGGAAAAGGAAAGGGCAGAAATCACAACGGGGTATGAGTAAACCTAAGAAACAAAAAGTTGATAAAACCCCTGAGGAGAAAACAAAAGATAGAAAACTCAATCAAGACTTGATTGATCAATTACCAAGGTCAACTCCCAAAGATTGAAGATCTGCTCAACTTAGGGTAGAAGTGGAGAAATTAGAAGACAAATGTAAATACCTAGGGAACATATGGACTCTAATCCAAGGGTATGAACTTTTCAAATTCCATCACAACAGATGATTTAAGAATTCTCCAGTATCAAACTCGTGGCATTTGAATTTGGGTAAATTAGTTGTGCCTGATGTGTTCCTGAATGTTGAACTCCTCCAACTTCTTGCTAAACATTATAATCCAAGTCTTAAGGCAATATGCAACCCACAAGGGGAGCCTATTATACACTTGTCAAATAATGCCATTTGTGAAGTATTCGACTTGGATGATTTATGCACTATCCCCATTATTTATGAGGATTTAAAAAAGGAATACTGGAGAATGGATACTACTTACAATGGATGGAGTGTTGATAACTGAGAGGGGGGGGTGAATCAGTTATCCTAATTATTTCTCTATCTGAACTTTCTTTTTAATTAATGCAGCATTGAATCAAACACAAAAAACATTACCATGAAATAAGAAACACATGACATAGTATTTTTGACGTGGAAACCCTGTTAAGGGAGAAAACCACGGGGTGATTAACCCAAAAATTATTCTCTGTTAGAAGAATAGGAAATTACAAAATGGCACTTGCCAATTAGGGCTCACTGCCCGAGCACACTGCTCACAAGAGGCTCACTGCCTACAAGAAGACACACTGTCTACAAAGTGATAAGAATCACAGTCTTGAACTGATTGGAAGCATCTGCATATGCTGGAGTTCAGTTCCGGTTAGGCTCAGTACACTGATCTGCTGCACTTCATCTTTCCTCTGTTCTTTATTCTGCTATCCTTTCACATACCGGATCTTTCTTGCTACTTCTGCTCTGTTCTGGACTTGTTCGCATATGTCTTCGCACATTGACACTTTTCACAACTAAATCCATCCTTTATATATATCCGCACAAGTAATTTCATCACCTTTCTAGTCGGCATCCGGAACAGTTTAGTTTCTTACAAACTTTGTTCTGTCGGCTGAATCCTTGCTCATCAAGCAATGTGGATCAAGCATATACTTGTAGATATCATCAATCATGTCAGCCAAACATGATTCATGCCTTCACAACCTTTATCATCAACAGTAACACATCCGGAAAGTAGTCTGATACTCTGTCAGTCAGTTCTTCCTCTGTTTTCACTGTCTCTCAGGAATCTGGTACTCAACTATTCATATCTTTTTCCTTGTCCATCACCGGAGGCTAAATCCTTGGAATATACCACTCAAGGTAGTCCTCTTGACTTCCCCAAATCCGCACTGCATCAAGACACTTCCTCTGAGAGATCCGGATCAATCTGTCGGACCTTGCCACATGCTCTGTTCTTGTTCACCGGACCACAACAATCTTTATTCTGACTTCCGGTAGAGACTCATTATGACTTGCGGATATGTGGGATGACCTTTGTTGCCATCAATGACAACAACCATGAATCCATATAGTGTCTCTTGCCAACAATCTCCCCCTTTGGCATTGATGGCAACACTTAGTGAAAAATGACTAAGTGTTTTCACTATGCTCCCCCTTTGCGGATGCTCTGTCTTTATATACAATTTCTGGAACTCCCCCTTAGTTGGATTCCTCATTTTTCACTACTCCTCACTCCCCCTTTGACATCAATGGCAAAGGGTAGGGTCCGCACACCAAAATTTTCAAAAATTTTCTATACATAGCCGCATATTTACATACTCACATATACTGAAGAATGTCTGCAAAGGATGTTTGCAATTGGATCATTTCAGTGGCCCAACTTTGCTTCATTCTATCCAAAATTGAAATGTGACCACTCAACAAAAATGCAAAAGCTTCTGCCCGCTTGAGATCTGTCGGATCTTTTGTTTGGGCGGTGGTCTGAGCATCACTGATGGACTCATGCATAGTTTCCAACTTAGGGATTATAATCCTTCTAAGTTCTCCCATCCGGTTGGTGATATTCTTCCTTTCCTTCTCAAGATTCTTTATTTCATTCAAGACTGCAATAGTCTGACATTCTTGATTTATTATGGAGGAAGAGAGAGGATCAAAACTTTGAGATAAGCTTTGTAGCTTGTCCTGTTCCTCTTTTATTTTCTTATCAATTGCTGTTGTTGCCTTTGACCAGGATATACAAAATTTGTAGATGTCACCGCCATCCTTAAGAGCATTCTCTAAGCTCTTTATTCCAATGTTCACAATCTTCCTATCTTTAGAGATTAATTCTAATATTTCTGAAAATCTCTTATCCAAAAATTCCTTCCGGACCTTTTCTTCAGCTGATTTTTCTAGAGAATCAAAATGTGTATCAACACTGCTGACTAAGGTTTTTAGATTACCGGAGGAGGAGGCTGTCGGATCTATCTGGATTGATGGCATAATCTTTACAAGTACTCCGGAAGCAGCCTCTATCAACTCACAGTCTTCCATATGAGACTTCAGGAGTTTTTCATTTGCCTTGGCATTTGCAAATGAAGCTATCTTCATTGTTTGTACCGGAGAGAGAGAGTCAAAGTCGAATGGGCCTTTTAGAAGCTCCGGTTCATCAATCTCTAAGGTTTCTTTGCTCAAAAATTGTTGAACAGTTTGTGCAGTGTCTCTTGCCAGAGACAGATGTTTCTTTTCCTCTGCAGTCTTGGAACTGTCAACCTCTTTGTCTTTCACCACTGCTTCCTTCTCCTGTAATTTCTCTTCTTCTTTGGATCCGGAGACTGTAGGGGAAACTGGAGGAGAGATGCTAGCTTGTTCATAGGCCACTTCTTCTGGAGCAGAGGGTTCGAAGTCCTCAGCTGTTTCTGTACCTAAGTCCTCTACAACAGGGAGATTGAACCTTTTGAAGGCCTTCCGGAGGATCTCTTCTGTCTCTTGGGCCACTTTGTTAGTCTCACCAAGCATGAGTTGATTCATCCTGGCTTTACTTCTGAACTCATCTTTGCAGTCCTTGAAGATTATGTTCATTATCTTGGGATCAATTTGAGGATATAGCTGAATAGCTATCTGCTCCCGGATCTCAAGATCTTTTGCATGAGCATTGTTCTTTCTTACTTCCAATTCCTTTTCTAGGCTTTTAGGAATAAGAGATATGATCTCAATGAAAGCCTTATTATATATGTTCAGATATTTGATGGTGGCTTCCTGCAGAGTCTTTTGGTCAGCCTCACTGAAGTCATCATAAGATTCAGTCATTGGTTGAAGGTTTCCATCCACCGTGACCGACTTGATTACATTCTCTAGAGACAGAGTGGGCTTTTCAACAGATACCTCTGCCATTTCATCCTTGTCTTGGCCTGTGGAGGGTTTACCGGATCCTTTCTTCTTCTGCTTCTTTATTTCTCTTACTCCCTCATCTGACTCTGTTTCCTCTTCATCCTTTTGGCTTTCATAAGCCCTTGTGGCTTTTGTCTTGGATCTTTTACCGGATGCCTGGACTTCCAGTTTTGAACTTTTGGTTGTGGGAGGTGCAGATCTTTTTGATGATCTGGTCCGGGTGGGAGTTTCAACCGGAGCACTTTCTTTACTTTTCTCTTCTTCCTCAGCCTTCCTCCTCTTTTCCTGGCTGGCATCAAGTGCCTCTTTTGAGATGCCTAGGCCTTGAGCAATGTGCTCTACTTCTTTTCTCACCTTTCTCTTAATCTCAGGTTCCCTGAGTTCTACATGTACTTTTACACTCATCTCCTCAAAGGTTCCAAACCTTTCTACCTTAGGATCTTTGGGCTGACTTAGCATGTGTTGAACATGTAGCTCCACTATCTGTTCATCCACTTCATACCCCATGGGCATGATCCAGACAGTCCTTGGCTCCACTGCCTCCATTAGGCACTGATCAGTGGCAATCATAAAGCACACTGAGTCTTTGTATTTTTCAACAAGAGACTGGGGAATTCTCTCTCTTGCTTGCATCATGCTCTGGAAGTTTTTGAAGTATCCCCATAGAGCTGTATTTCTTGCTTTTGTATCCCCAAGTCCATGCAAATAGTCTCTTATTTGGACTGCAACAGGTTTGTCATTCTGCCATACCCATCCACTTGATCCGGGTAGCTCATTCATGAAGTAGAAGAATAGACATACAATAAGAGTACCATACTTAAAGGAATTCTTCTTGTCCTTCTTGATTTTCTGTATATTTTCCATTAATTGGCTTAGCAGTAGTTCACAGAGATCATATTCTGCATTCTTTCTTAGCATTTCATAGGCAGTGTATACTGCAGTTCCGGATACAGAATTCTCCCTGCTGGAGTGATAGATCTTGTATCCTATTATCATGGATGCATACTTGATATCCGGATCCGAAATATCTTCAATGGTCATTGCCCTCTTATCAAATTTTGATCCGGTGGCCTCAGTTACAATGTTGTTCTTGACAGATTTGAGGATAGGTATCCCTCCGGAAGAGTATAGACCAGTTACTGCCTTAATTGCCTCTTTTGTGATCTTGCAGGGTCTATCTAGCCATAGAAAGTTGTCATGCATCCTGCTCAGTACATACCGGACCCATTCATCTTCTTCAAAGCAGGGGAAATGAATAAATTGCTCAAATTGTTTCTTCTGGATACCCTTATACTCTGGTTTAAGCTCAAAAGCATTGTCTATCAGTTGCTTGTGATAGAGGTCTCTTAATTTGAATTCCCCAAATTCCTCAATGCTTGCATGTATGTAAACCCTAATGTCTTCAGTGTGTAAAACTCCGTGAGGAACACTAGAGAAGGCTCCTAGTGGATCTACCTCCAATGATTTGTAAGGATGTTTCTTGAATGTGGGGCGAGGTCTATCAGAGATCTTAACTATATTTGGAGTAGCCATTCTTCAAGGATTTACAGTGAGATAATGAAAAACGGAGAATACCTTATGCGTCTTCGGTTGGCACTGAGTGGTTGGATTGATTTCTTTATGCAATGACTTCGGCAGGAGATCCTTGGTGTGCTTGGTGAATCTTGTTGCAGAGCTCCACTTTTCGCTTCTTCTTGAGTGCAGAATGAGCAAATGACTTTTGAGAAATCCCTTATATTGCTCCGCAAACCCTAATATCTGTCTGCAATAAATGCTTCACCTGCATTATTCCGGTTTGCCCTGTCTGGATAGCTTGGAGTGTCCCGGATTAGTCCTGATCAGTGAATATCATCCGGATCTTTAAATCATGAATAAATCGAGGTAACATATTACAAGAACATCCCAAACACTCTGTCTAATCCGCAGAACAAGATAGTGCACTTCCAGATCTCTCTGGACCTTTTTGTAATCCTTTGTCATACCGGAGCGTCTCCCTGAACAGGTCTTACTTGATCGATCACAGCTTCTTCATAATTCCATGCGGACCTCTGAAAACTTGACTGAAGCATCTCAAGACTCATATCTGCAAACCCTTTAATCCGCATCTTATATCACATCCGGTACCACTTGTTTGGCTGGGGAAACAGGATTTTCTTTGAGTCTCCCCCTGAGCCTGAGCTCACTTTTTAATTTTCGGAAGAAATATCAGCACCAGAGTCTGGTGCAGATCCAACCTCTACATTCTCTAAACTTTTCTTCACCCAAATCTTGCTCATCTGATTCCTAACTTCATCCGCATTCATCTTTTGTTTACCCTTGTCTTGATTCTGATTATACACCGGACCTCTTTTGTCCTGATTCTTGTTTCTGCAGACTTTAGCATTATGACCGGACCTATTGCAGATTTGGCAAATAACATTTCTTTGCATATTTGACTGATATCCCCTTGATCTTCATTGATTAGCCATATGACCTACTCTATTGCATGTAAAGCATCTACCTTTGAATGATTTGTTTACTTGCATAATTCTGCATTCATGGGATTTGTGTCCATACCTTTTGCAGTTGAAGCACTGTCCGGAGAAGGATGAATTAATCTGATTCATTCTCATTCTGCACTGATTAGCTTTGTGACCAAAGTGGTTGCAGCTGTGGCAGTATCCATTGAAGGATGGATATCTTTGAGCATTTGGCTGTCTTACCGGAGGTCTTCTAGGCCTGCTCCTTGGATTTTCTGATCCAAGATTCTTTTGACCGGATCCGGAGCTTTCTCCTTTCTCATATCCCAAACCATACTTGTCATCTGTCCTCTTTTGACTTCCAAGAAGAACTTCAAGTTGAGCAGAACTTATCTTGAATTTCTCTTTATATTCATTTGCTGTTTGAAGGTCTCTTTTGAGAGAGGCAATTTGATCCTCAAGTTTTTCTTCATTATCTTTGGCATCTTCAAGATCAGATTCAAGATGTCTGATAATCCTGTCCATCTGGTGGCATTCTTCTGATTTTTCTTTAAGAGATTGTCTTAGATTGTCTTCAGCCTTTCTTTTTTCTTCAATCTCTTGAGTAAACTTTATAGTTCCTGATTCCATTTCATGTCTTAACATAATGACTTCTTTTGATAACTTTTCACATAACTTGGTTTGCTCAGTCAATTCTTCATTTGTATTGCTTTCTTCACTTTGTCTTGCCAACTGTTGGAGCAGCCCCTTTCTCTTTTTCATAGAGAGACTTAATTTGTCTTTTAATTCCCTCATGAATTCATCAGCTTGTTTGAGTCTTTCTTTTAATTCATTGACTTCAGAATTTGACTGTTCAAGATCCTCAAGGGCAGTCTTGAGTTGCTCCCTTAAACCATATGCATCCATTTGAATTCCCAGATCTTCCTCAAGCTGTTAAGCTCTATTAGGAGGAACTTAGCTCTGATACCAATTGTTGATAACTGAGAGGGGGGGTGAATCAGTTATCCTAATTATTTCTCTATCTAAACTTTCTTTTTAATTAATGCAGCATTGAATCAAACACAAAAAACATTACCATGAAATAAGAAACACATGACATAGTATTTTTGACGTGGAAACCCTGTTAAGGGAGAAAACCACGGGGTGATTAACCCAAAAATTATTCTCTGTTAGAAGAATAGGAAATTACAAAATGGCACTTGCCAATTAGGGCTCACTGCCCGAGCACACTGCTCACAAGAGGCTCACTACCTACAAGAAGACACACTGTCTACAAAGTGATAAGAATCACAGTCTTGAACTGATTGGAAGCATCTGCATATGCTGGAGTTCAGTTCCGGTTAGGCTCAATACACTGATCTGCTGCACTTCATCTTTCCTCTGTTCTTTATTCTGCTATCCTTTCACATACTGGATCTTTCTTACTACTTCTGCTCTATTCTGGACTTGTTCGCATATGTCTTCACACATTGACACTTTTCACAACTAAATCCATCCTTTATATATATCTGCACAAGTAATTTCATCACCTTTCTAGTCGGCATCCGGAACAGTTTAGTTTCTTACAAACTTTGTTCTGTCGGCTGAATCCTTGCTCATCAAGCAATGCGGATCAAGCATATACTTGTAGATATCATCAATCATGTCGGCCAAACATGATTCATGCCTTCACAACCTTTATCATCAACAGTAACACATCCAGAAAGTAGTCTGATACTCTGTCAGTCAGTTCTTCCTCTGTTTTCACTGTCTCTCAGGAATCCGGTACTCAACTATTCATATCTTTTTCCTTGTCCATCACCGGAGGCTAAATCCTTGGAATATACCACTCAAGGTAGTCCTCTTGACTTCCCCAAATCCGCACTGCATCAAGACACTTCCTCTGAGAGATCCGGATCAATCTGTCGGACCTTGCCACATGCTCTGTTCTTGTTCACCAGACCACAACAATCTTTATTCTGACTTCCGGTAGAGACTCATTATGACTTGCGGATATGTGGGATGACCTTTGTTGCCATCAATGACAACAACCATGAATCCATATAGTGTCTCTTGCCAACATGGAGTTTGCCTATTCATAGGCCTAGAGCTGAGGGAGAATTGGTGCCTTTCAATGAGGATGATGGTCCCCCTTTTCATTTGTCAATATTTGAACCGTACATACAATATACGTATTATTCTGTAGGTCAAGTCCTAGGATAAGAGGTCCCTGAATTCATGACAATTCCTCTGATGGCCATAGCTATTGACATTCAATGCCATAATGCAAGGCAGTTCGATTATGATGCTTATATTTTAAATAGAATTGACTTTGGTCTAGCTACCATAAGAAACAATGCCCTAGTACTTTCTTTTGAACATTACTCACTTCTTATGCACATGGTGCTCTATTATGGACAGGAAGTGGGGTTATGGCCAAATGAATTTAAGATTGTTTCAATAGATCATAAAGGACATAAGTTGCCAGTGCAGATATGGACTAGGATATGGGATAGTAGATATGCCCATTCTAGCTATGTCCAATTTGAAGAATATTGTGTGAAAGTACTATATAGATATTTTAGTCACCCCTGTGAGTTCTCAATCTCAAATGAGATAAAAAGATTCCTTAGACCAAAGGATTTTGGTGGTCCTCCCATTATTACTCACAATTGGGGAGATTGGTACTATTTTGAAGATGCCACCATGATTAGAGTGTATGGTTTTGAGGACACTCCCTTTATTTTACCTAGGACTTTCCCTAATAGAATTGCCTACCTAGAAATAGCTAGGCAAATGCATTGTTCAAATGTGATGCATCTGAGCTCTCATGATAATCAATCTTTTATGCCTAGTACTTTGTGTTTTGGAGATTTTATTGTGGTTTCCAAGGAAGGTTATAACCTCATTTTTGATAAATTGATGCACTACAATATGAAATCTGCTAAGGTGAGAAAAGGATTTGATCCAGAGGGTTTTATTGACTTTGCTCGGAGAAAGCAAAACCTCAGTGGATACACCCATATCCCCTATCCACACGATGATGTCATCAGAAACCTAGAAGAGGCTGAGGTGGAATTGGTGGTGGAACAATATAATAGGTACCTAGATGAGAAAAGAAAACAGCTGGCAGAGATTGAGGTATTATCCTCTGGAGATGAAGAACCAGCAGGGCAAGAAGAACCACATGACAAAACCATAAAAATATCTAAAAGAAAGATGCAACAATATCAGCCTCTTGTCATAGCACATGATGAGGAGGGGTCTGCTGATGAAGACCCAAGACAAATGGCGTATGATTCTTTTATTTCTGATGATGAATTCATTCATTCCAAAGAATTCAAATCATTTTTTTATAAATACAAAGGGAAAGAAATCAGAGAGTCAATTGATGATGTCTCTGCTAATAATGAGAGACAATTACTTGATATGTTAAAGGCAACAGTGGACAATGAGCTACAAGACATGATCCCTAGCAAAGGAAGACAATTGCTCAAAGAAGTAGGGGTAATGATATTTCGTGGCCTTGATTTGAATTCTACTCTAGTCTTTGACAATTTTTTGAATAATACAGATAATAGATATAAGCTCACTCCAGAAGGTATCAATGAAGTGTATATGGGCACCAAATATAACAATCATGAAACTTCATTAATGATATGGACCCTGTACCTTCCTCACAAAAAGACAGCTATTATAGACACTGAGAAAACCTTTGGCCATGTCATGACTCTAAGGGCAAGGGAGACTGACCCCTTGATCACTACTAACATTGGCATCAATGTTGCAAAGCTGAAAAGGCACAGGCTCAGATGTTAGTTAAGGAAAGAGATGCGTACAAACTAAGCTATGAGAGGTTAACAAAAGAGAGTGATTATTTAAAAGATGCTATTAAGAGCACCTTCAGAGGATTAGTAAAGAGGTTAACCCAGGGCGAAAGTTCGTAGAGTGCCCAAGAGATATCCATAGATCAAGCAGTACAAATTCAAATGGATACACTTGTCACAATACTACAGAGCAGGCATGTCAACATGGTGCATTGGTTAAACCAGTTTTGGGATAATTATTCTTAAAATTATAGAGCAATCCAAGAACATAAAAGGCTTGAAAAAAGATTGCAAGAGAAATTAAATGAAACACAAGGTAAAGATACCTCCAACATAGTAGGTGACTTCAATGCAAAAGAGTTGATCGAGCAACATCAAAAATACTATGATCAACTTAAAACCGATGCCAAAGAATGTGCTGAAGCTTCAAAAGCAAGAGTGCCCACATTATTCAAAAGTGATAAAGAATTGAAAATCAAAGAAGAATGGAGTAGAGACTGTCAAGCAATATTAGATGAAGCTTTGGGAGCTCTTAAGGGCAAAGACTCTGCATCCGGGGAAGCCTGCAAACATTTGGAGAAAATGGTTACTATGGATGTGATTACAAGAAACGCTATTGAATTCACTGATTCCCACCGTAGCCAAGAATACATAGACCATATTGCTAAGCTTTACTTGTGGTTGAATAGAGCATAATCATAGTTCTATTATGGTTGTTAATCTTGTTAATTCCCAAAAGACTTCTTGAAGAGTTATGTCTCTTCACTAAAGTTTCTATATAAGTTCAAACATCTGATGCTAAAAGAGGAGGGGCAGTAGAATATAATATATACAGTCTACAATGTTTTCAAAAGACCATGTTGCAAGTATATTATTGAAGAAGTAGATTGAAGTTATCTGATTCAGTGGTTCTATTTTGGTATCAATTGTTTGTTAAGATTATTCAATTGTGTGGTTGTCTCCAGTTATGTATTTCTTTGTTATTCAAATTAATATATCAAGTATATAGTTAATTTGTCAATGCACATTTGTTGTATCTATGTGATTGAATAAATTGGTTTCCATTTGAAGAATTAAAATCCTTCTAATTAGTCACAGTAACCTGGAAGTGTTAGTTTGGATTACTAAGAAGAACCATATAATTAGGATTACCATTCTATCTCCAAGTTAATATTATCTGTTATTCTTGCATATTCCATTCAATTGGTTCCTTCAAGAAAGGATTAAAATACCTTCTGGTGAATTACAAGATGTCTGATTATATTGGTTGGATCATTAAGAAGAGTTTGTCAATCATCTTCCTACACGTTTATACAAGTTATAAACTATAATTTTGCCAAACAATTAGAATTACTATCCATTATAAGCCACTAGTCTTAGTCCTTCATTTGACTCTGTTTACCCAACAAGGCATTGGTCTTATTTCAATTCATCATTTAAATCCTTTTATTTACACAGTCATAAAATTCACCTTGATATTGCTTATACAATTTCTACCAACCATTCATTAGATATTAGATATAGAATTAGTTAGTAAGCTTTCATCTATCCTACACTATTTGCCACTGTAGGAAGACTTATTCACTTAGTCAAGACATTTACATTCATTCTACTTTAATTTCCAAGGTTCACCCACCTAGGTGTAGCCGGACCTAAAGCACAGGAAATCATCAAACCTTGAGGGTTGATTTCGTCAAGTTAATTCAAAAACATTGTGAATCTAAGCATAGAGCCTGGCATCCTCTTAGGATTAGCAACCTCCATTTTTGAGACCTAACAAATTGGTGACTCTGCTGCAGAAAAATAAAAGACCTTAGTAATAAACCATTCCTTTTATAGAGTCATTTCAAAAATTTTAATTTGGTAACTTTTCTAGTAGTAAGAACCTGGAAAGATAAATTACAAACCTTCCCTATTTACAAAATAGGTTGCGACTCTAGTGACTGATATAACAAAAAATTGATACCAAATGGATGGTAGGAGATCCAAGATGGAAGGCAAGAAATTACAATCATCTCCACCAACTAGGAACATGTCCAGAAGGAATGGAACTTCAAATTATTCTTACCAAGATCATAACCAAGATGCTCAAGAGGATAATGCAGAGAAAACTATTACAATTCACAATAAGTTTACACCTCTACATGATTCAAATGAAAATATCAATGGGGTAAATGATGACATATTAGCAAAATACCGACCAAGCCTTCAAGAACAGCATGAGGATGAAGCATAGGCCACGAGGGAAATGGAGCGAACACAAGATGAACATGATTTCAAGATGTCATTACATTAGGGAGAAGGGGTAGAATATGGATTCTCAAATCAAGGAATAAATGAAAATCTGAATAATTTAGGAAGTATAAGTGAAGAACAGCAGGAAGTGCTCAGGCTCCAGAAAGAACTTGAAATGTTCAAGATACAGGAGACTAAAAGGTTGTTGCAGTAGGAGATTCAACAGATAAGAAATAAAGCTAAAACAACCCCCCTAAAATATGTACCTCCACATAGAGGAAACACTTCAAGGATTCCACAGCAAAACACATGTGGCATTTCAAATTCACATGCATCTAGAAGTCATCAAAATACCATGCCCCAAAACCCCAGACCACCTCCCATACATAATACATCTCAGCATATGGCTAATCCTTACCCACCCTCTGGCCAATAGTACTATAGACCACAAAACCCTTACATAAATCCCCACATGAACCAACAGCAGTAATATGCATATCATCAGCCTCTAGGTGGATTTAATTACTATCCTAATCCACCACCGATGAATTTCCCACCTCAAAACCTTGCAAACATATGTAGCCAATTTGATTTGACTGGATATCAGTTGTATCCATATCCTATGGATAGTAATTGGAGAAATATAGTTCCCAAGTTTATTGGGAACAATGCAATATCAGCTGAAGATCACATCAGAAGCTTCAATGCTTTCGTGTAAGATATTGGTATGGACTAGGAAGATATTAGAATGAGGTTATTCATGAAGTCCCTCACTGAAGATGCAAGAGACTAGTTCAATAGTTTACCTGATGCCTCAATCAGTTCAATAACTGATTTCCATAATCAATTTAAGGAGCAGTATGGTAATCAATATGCCCCTAAGTTTGTATTACATGAATTAATAAGTATCCAGAAGTACCAGAATGAATTAGTGTATGATTTCAATCTAAAATTTTCTAAATTACACAACAAGGTGCCACATGGATCCAAGTTGTCTGATCCAGCAGCACTAAGTATTTATATGAAAGCATTCGACCCCAAGACAGGGTACGAGCTTAGAAATCGGTGCCCTATGACCCTAGCTGAAGCACAGAAAGTGGCTTTAACTATTGAAAACAATAGAAAAGCTGCAGGTATGATTAGCAATAGGGATAATCCTAGAAATTCTTAGAACCCAAATGTGCAATAGACTAAACAAGAAGGTCAGCATAAGCATGAAAGGCCCAAGTTGCACGACATGTCGTACAATACAAATTAGAAAGATGGGAGACCCATTGATAGCAACAAAAAACAACATTATGGCAAGGATACCCTTGACCCTATGAAAAGAAATATGGCACATATGGTAGAAGATAAACCTTGGTGTCTGGTGTGCAATTTACCACATTTACCTGAATACTGTGAGATAGCTAAATTAGTATAACAAGAGGAGATGTTATACAATTATAATAGAGACAACCACACTATAAATATGATGCAAGACACACCATGTGTGGTGACCGAAGATTATTCTTCTACAAAGGAAGAAGGATATGAGTATGATGTAGGAAACCAGAGACATCATATCAACATGGGAGAACAAGAAGTGTTCTCAAATCAAAAAGATGGTTATAATGAACCTGCTTATTATAACAATCAGCCATATGGTCAATGGAGAAAGCCCACTAAAGATGAAAGAGAAGCTCTTACAATAGCTGCAATAGCTCAAGCAAAAAACACTTATAACTTAAGGAATAGGACAACAAATGTTGAACAAGGAACACCTGAGAGTGTATACATAAAAGATCAGAATAACAAAAGAATAATACAAAATCATCATTTAAAGAACCAGAAAAGGGTGGTAAGGGTAAAGCAAAAGAAAAATTACAAAATCAAGAAAAAGAAAACACAAAAATAGAAAAGAATGATCAGACCATGGCCCATTCTTTTGACATTGCTCATGTAATATCTCAAGTAAAAATATTAGTTCCACTCCTAGAAATGATGAAGATAGACAAATATACGAATACAGTAGTTAAAATGATTTCAGATATACTAGGTCAAAAACACAAAGGAACTAAAAACAGAACAAACAATGTTCATCAAGAAACATTCCAAATGTCTGAAGTATATTTAGGTGATACATTGACAAAAAATCCCTCACATGTGGATCCTATCTACACTACATTGTTGATAAAAAATAGGATAGTGAGGAATTGCATGATTGATTCAGGTGCTTCCATGAACATCATGTCAATAGCAGTTATGAAAGAGTTGGGAATGTGGGTTGATACTACATTTGGTAGATGTTATGCAACAGATAATAGATCCATCCCAGTCGTTGGTATTATGAGGAATGTGGAGATAAAACTTCCCGCATACCCTGAAGCAACTTACAACATTGATATTACTGTGGTTGACATTCTACCATATTATGGAATGCTTCTATCGAGACAATGGGCTGCAATGGCAGGAGGGAATGTCCAATTGGACTTATCCTATGCCACAATATCAATTGGAGGTAAAGAGATCAAGCTGTGCATGGAGCCAAGGTATGAGAATATTATAGAAAGATTGGATCAGCATCAAATAAATTTCTTTTGTGATACAGATTTGGGAGCTTTCAAGGTTGAAGAAAATATGCCAGAATTGCGTAATACTAATCCAATACATATTGAATCTATGAAAGAAGAAAATGATGTATGGAAGATGTATTTTGATGGTGCATGCAGCAAAATAGTAAATGTCGCTGGAGTAGTATTTATTTTGCCAGGAGGTAAAACTTTCAAATACTCTTTTCTATTGACATTTGAATGCACAAACAATGTAGTAGAGTATGAAGCTTTGCTCATTGGTTTGAACATAGCTAATAAGCATAAAATAAAAAAATTAGCTGTATATGGTGATTCTAAATTGGTTACTTCCCAAGTGAGAGAAAAATACCTATAAAAAAACAAGAGGTTGAAACAATACAGAAACGCAGTTTGGGATGATATTGAATTATTTGATGCCTTTTCAATCAGCTGGATTGATAGGTCTAAAAACATTATGGCAAATTTTCTTGCGAATATCACATTGAAAAGAGATGATGTCACACTAGGAGGAATTAAAGAGGTTGAATTCAAAACCAGACCCACCATCCAAGATAACATACATAATTGGCAAGTGTTCGATAACGATGCTGATATAATCAACTTCTTACATTGTGCTGATTACTATGAAAATCAAGAAGTTGATTTCAATGCATTTGTAGGAGAACATGATGGGAAGGAAACCCTTTTTGGTCAGGAGGTACTTCAGTTGAAAACAAACAAAATACCAAAGGGACTTATAGCATTAGAAAAGGCATTCGGTGGACATGACAGATTTAAAATGAAAGACACACCAATGGTACCGAATGACCTTGAAGAAATCAATTTGGGGACACAAGTAGCCCCAAAGAATGTGTATATTGGAAGAAATCTTAACCCAAAAATCAGAAGCAAAATCATCAACTTGCTTAGGAAGTATAGGCATGTATTTGCCTAGTCATATGATGATTTAAAATCATATAGAGAGGATCTGTTTCAGAATGAAATACCACTGAAACTAGATGCTAAACCATTCAGGCAAAAATAGAGGCCTATCAATCCTACATTAGCTCCTAAGATGTTAGAGGAACTTACAAAATTAAGGGATGGGGCTATCATTAAACCCATCAGACATTCATCTTGGGTTTCAAATTTGGTACCTATCAAGAAAAAGAATGGTGATTTTAGACTATGCGTGGATTTCAGGAATTTAAACAAATCTTCTCTTAAGGATAACTATCCTCTCCCTAATATGGAAGCAATATTACAAAAAGTTATTGATGTGAACTGTTGTCAATGATGGATGGTTTCTTAGGTTACAATCAGGTAAAAGTCAAAGAATCAGAGCAATTTAAGACAACATTTATCACTCCATGGGAAAGCTATGTATACTTAAGGATGCCATTCGGACTCACCAATGCTGGAGCCACATTCCAAAGAGTGATGGATGTGGCATTTGCTGAATTGATTAATAAAATCATGATAGTATATCAAGATGACTTGACAACATATTCTAAAAGGGTTGAGGATCACTGTACATGTTTAGAGCAAATATTTATTAAAGCTCTAGAATATGGGATTTCATTGAACCCTAAGAAGTGCCATTTCGCGGTGACAGAGGGAAAGTTGCTTGGCCACATAGTCTCGAAAGATGGAGTGAAAATAGATCCTAAGAGAGTAAAAGCAATTGACCAAGTGCCTATTCCAAAAAATGTGAAAGCTATATAGTCATTTTTTAGCCAGATTAACTTTGTCAGGAGGTTTATATCAAATTGTGCAGAAATTGTTTGTCCTATATCAAAGATGCTAAAAAAGAACTCAAAAGTGAAATGGACAACAAAAACAATAGAAGCATTTTCCAATATTAAGAGGGTGATCAAAGAAGCCCCAATCTTAATATCCCCTAATTTCAGTAAACCATTCCAACTGTTTTCATTTGCCTCTTATCATACAGTTGCAGCAGTGCTATTGCAGAAAAATAGTGATGGATATGAATAGCCTATATCATTCGTCAGTAAATCTCTTCAACATGTAGAATTAAAGTATGACATGTTGAAAAATAGGCATATGCATTGGTAAAGGCGGTTAAAACTTTTAGGCCATACTTGGTAGGAGCTAAAATCATAGCATATGTACCTAATGCTGCAGTAAAGGATGTATTGGTCCAAACTGAAGTCACTCGTAGAAGATGTAGATGGATTAATAGAATTCAGGAGTTCAATATTGAAATCCAGATCACTAAACTAGTGAGAGGGCAGGGTCTTACTAGGTTGATGGCTAAAAGTAATCTCGAAGCTTCCCAGATATGTAATGCTAATGATGTTGATAATACAAGTTCTAGCATTGAGCATACCCCATGGTATACAGACATCATATATTATCTAAAGCACATGAAGTGTCCTGAGGGGTACGATGATAACAAAAGAAGGACACTTAAATTGTAAGCCTCAAAATATGTATTTATTGATGGGGATCTTTATTGGAAAAATAGAGATGGAATTCTACTATTATGCTTAGACGAGCATCAATCAAAACATATCATGAAAGAATTACATGAAGGCATGTGTGGAAGTCATTTTTCAGCAAAGACTACAGGCCACAAGATCTTAAGGGCTGGATACTATTGGCCTAAAGTTTTTAATGATTCATATCATTACACTAGGAAGTGTGAAGCTTGTCAGAAGTTTTCAGGGAAGTTAAAATATCAGGGAGCATTGCCCTTAAAACCCATGCAAGTCAAGGATCCATTCTATCACTGGAGTATTGATTTCATAGGAGAAATTGTAGAGAAATCAAGTGGTGGACACAAATGGATTTTAGTGGCAACTGGTTACTTTACAAAATGGGTGGAGGCAATTCCAACCAAACAGGCAAGAAGTAGGGTGGTGATTAACTTTCTGATGGAAAATATTATATTCAAATTTGGCACTCCAGTAAGGTTAATTATAGATAATGGAATGTGTTTTAGATCTGATGAATTCAAAATTTTCTATGGTACACATGGCATCACTGTGTCCTATGCTGCCCCCTATCATCCACAAGCAAATGGACAAGCATAATCAAGTAACAAAAGCCCTTTGAAAATCATAAAGAGAATGTTGGATAAAAATAAGAAAGCATGGGATTCAAAATTAAGAATGGCAGTATGGGCTGATAGGATTATGGTAAAAAGAGAAATCAAGAGATCTCTGATGCAGAGGTAGGGGCAGCACACAAATGCAAGGTTTCATTTACCATTTGACTGTTCACACACATTGTCTTGACTGTCCTCTTAGAATGCATTGTTTTAAGACTAGGAAAAGATGCCATTTCATGGTTTGAATGCATAAGCTACCCACCAAACCTCCCAACCACCTTGGACCACACTAAAATGACTAGGGTATACTCACCAAACTCATAAAACAACTTAGTAACCTATTGTTCCTATTGTCCCTTCACAACTAGGTCAACTTTGCTTGTAGCCCTTGAAATAGAGTTTTTGGGGCATAACTTGCAGAATCTATGACAAACCCATAAACAAATTACCTTTTTGAATACCCATTAAGCCTCTCAACAACATATCTAACATGCAGGGTAGGTTTCTTTGGACCAAAATCCTCAAAAATGGACTGTACCTGCTATTCCTAGGCCTAATTAGGACAACAAATGAAGTATTTTTGGCATAAATTTCATAAAACGACTCAAACCCATGAACGAAAACCTTTTTTGAGTACCCATTATCCCATTACATAACATATCTTTCATTTAGGTATGATTGTTTTGTAACATAAGGCCTTAAAATGACTGGTAATTCTGGTAATAGGCCTAATTAGGTCACTTTTACAAAGGAGGTGCCTCCAAATCACCAATTTTTTACCAAAAATCAATGGACAGTCTTTGGTTATGTATTAAAATAGAGGAATCCACCATTTGTATGATTAGGATCCTCACTTATCTCATCAAATTCAAACATGCAAACTAGAAACCCTCATTCTCCCTAAAAAATAGGAAATTGCAGCAATAAGACCTTTTCAAAAAACACCAAGAAAACTCATTTGTTTGCTCCACAAGTGTAGAAATCATTTGAAGGACTTAAAAACCTGTCATTCCACCATTTTGTGTCATTTTTAAATGGTCATGGCACTCAAAAACATAAAATTTCTCTCTAGGACTGTCAAAACCTAGGTTATTGGATTGTTTTTAGTAAAATGAGCATAAAATCCACAAAACATGTTATCGGACCATAAACATATATGAAAAAGAAAGGTAATCCAATACCCTATCCAACCATATGTGTTTTAGGGTGCTATAGGTCCATACCAGGCCATACAAGTGCAAAGAACAACAAAAAATGCAGAAAAACTATGAAAAACAGAGCTAGAACAACAAAAAAATTATTTTTTTCTTATTTCCTTCATTCCAAAAGCTTCATATCCTTCTTCCATGACATTTATATCATATAAAAAGCATGTTTTACAATATATAACTTCACTCCACTCCATCTATAAAACTAAAAAAGAAAGGCTAAAAAATAGCCTCTCCACTAAGGCTACCAAAATAGAAAATACTAAACTTAAGCAAAAACTTAAAGAACCTAGTCCTATAATTACCCCACTACAAAAATGCCTCAAATAAGCTTCATTACAATAATAAATGGTCTTTTAAGACCTTATTTTATGCAAAATGCAACACTAAAGCCTAGATTTTAATAATTGTCTAGTTTTGACAAATGGTGCTCCTGCACCATACACCCCAACATAGAACTTTTCCAAGTCCCTTGGAAAGAATTTATCAATTTGTCCTCCATTATGCTTTACTTGTCTCTGACCTTCATGCTTTCCTTCAATAGGTTCACCTTGATTTGGCTTTTCACTATTTTTGTAATCCTTGTTCTTGTCTTCTTTTGAAGCTGGCTTCCTGTTGTCATACCCATGCTCAGTATCCTTCACCTCTTCAATTTTTTCTCTGTCAGTCTTACAAAAATCTGTACCAATACATTTAGTGGTCTCTGTTAGACCTGCACCTACCTTTTCCACTATCCAACCACCATCATAATCCATTGTTCTTCTATCCTCATGATTCAGTGTCCTCTCTTTCACTACCCGACAAGTTTCAACATCACTAGGTTGCCTTACCACAGGACACATGACTGTCCCTATCAATATGCTTTCTTGTACTTCAAACTTGCTCTCCTCTTTCCATACAAAAAAATTCTTCTTCATCTCTATCTGTACATTGTGTTTTTCCTTCTCATTTGCTATCCCAATAGCATCAAACTGTGACTTGGCTGCAAATTTCACACTCCCACCTTCCTCATTGCTCACATATTCTTTTCTCCCTATCATGATGATCTCACCTTTCTCTCTTACCTCTTCAACCAATGGAGTTAGAATGAATGATCTCCCATCCTTTTCAATGTTATATGTATTTTTTCTCCCATTATACATTGCTGACCTGTCAAACTGCCAAGGCCTTCCAAGTAAAACATGGCAACAACTCATAGGTAGAATATCACAAACAACTTTATCTCTATATTGACCAATTTGAAATTTAACATTAGCTTGTTCACTCACCAAAATGGTTTGGTTTTCATTAACCCAAGACACTTGATAGGGCTTTACCATAGGCACTCTTTGCAAGTTCAATTTGTCTACCATGTCACTAGATACCATATTATCAGTGCATCCAGAATCAACTACTACTTTGCATACCTTATCTTTGCATCTGCAAGCTGTCCTAAACAAGGCTCTCCTTTGAATTAGCTCTTTCTCCCTAGATGTCTTCAAGAGTTGTCTTCTCACCATTAATGATTCACCCACCTCTGGTACATCATGGATACTTTCTCTTTCATCTTCCTGTACAATTTGGACTCTCTTTTCACCTCTTCTTTCACCTCCACTTGAAGTAGTATCAATCTTGTCAAGACACTTATAGGCTGGATGACCAAACTCACCACAGTGATAGCACTTTCCAGTAAACACATTTGAACCTCTTCCTTGATCTACATATCTACCCCTAAAACTTGTTCTTCCACCTCTCCATCCTCCTCTAGACTCAGGTGCTTGTTCTTTACTCTTATCAGCATCTTCAAAATCTTCTTTGGATTGTTTTGGTGTTGAAAATGTACCTCTGCCCCTAGAAGTACTGCCTCTTCCTCTTGTTGCCTTCGCTTGTCTCCTCTTGAGTTTTTCTTCTACTCTTATTGCCATTTGAAAACATTGTTCCATTGTTTTTGGTGCCAACAAACTGATTTCATCTTGAATGTTATACCTTAGGCCATTGAGATATCTAGCCACTCTTTCTTCCTTATCCTCCTGATGCTTTGTCCTTATACTTAACCTATAAAACTCCTCAATGTATGCTTGCACATCTAAGTCCTTTTGCCTAAGATTTTGTAATCTTTTCAGTAATTGAACATTATAGTCACCAGGAAGGAACTTACCTTTCAGTTTTGCCTTCATTTTCTCCCAAGAAGTGATCTTGTTCTTCCCTTGTTTCTGTCTTTCCTCTTGCACAAAGTTCCACCACAACAAAGCATGTCCTTTCAGTTTGCTTTTAGCTTTCCTCACCTTGTGATCTTCATATATCTCTTCACTTTCAAAGTAATTTTCCATGGCTCCTATCCAGTCTAAGAGCTCTTCACCATCTAGTTTGCCTCCATACATTGGCAAATCCATTTTGCTATGTCCATCACCTTTCACAGCTTTCAAAAACTTTACCATCCTCACATCCTCTGGATCCAACTCTTCTTATTCATCAAAAGTTTCTTCTTCTTCTTCAAACTCACTTTCACTCATAGTTCCTCTAGATTTAGACTTCAATGCAGCAATCTCCTTCTTCAAGGCTTCTAGCTCTCTAGCTTGCTGATCAATCTTTCTTGCAACTGAACTTCCTTTAGGAGGCATCTTGACTTCTCAAATTCCACTTTGCTCAAACTCCAACCTTCAACTCTCAAGAGACCTACTCCCTATGCTCTGATACCACTTGATGCAGAGGTAGGGGCAGCACACAAATGTAAGGTTTCATTTACCATTTGACTGTTCACACACATTGTCTTTACTGTCCTCTTAGAATGCTTTGTTTTAAGACTAGGAAAAGATACCATTTCATGGGTTGAATGCATAAGCTACCCACCAAACCTCCCAACCACCTTGGACCACACTAAAATGACCAAGGTATACTCACCAAACTCATAAAACAACTTATTAACCTGCTGTTCCTATTGTCCCTTCACAACTAGGTCAACTTTGTTTGTAACCCTCGGAATAGAGTTTTTGGGGCATAACTTGCAGAATCTATGACAAACCCATAAAAAAATTACCTTTTTGAATACCCATTAAGCCTCTCCACAACATATCTAACATACAAGGTAGGTCTCTTTGGACCAAAAGCCTCAAAAATGGATTGTACCTACTGTTCCTAGGCCTAATTAGGACAACAAATGAAGTATTTTTGGCATAACTTTCATAAAACGACTCAAACCCATGAAATAAAACATGTTTTGAGTACCCATTATCCCCTTAAATAACATATATTTCATGAAGGTATGATTGTTTTTTAACATAAGGCCTTAAAATGACTGGTAATTCTGGTAATAGGCCTAATTAGGTCACTTTTACAAAGGAGGTGCCTCCAAATCACCAAATTTTTACCAAAAATCAATGGACAATCTTTAGTTATGTATTGAAAAAGAGGAATCCACCATTTGTTTGATCAGGACCCTCACTTATCTCATCAAATTCAAACATGCAAACTAGAAACCCTCATTCTCCCTAGAAAATAGGAAATTGTAGCAATAAGATCTTTTCAAAAAACACCAAGAAAACTCATTTGTTTGCTCCACAAGTGAAGAAATAATTTGAAGGACTTGAAAACCTGTCATTCCACTATTTTGTGTCATTTTTGCATGGTCATGGCACTCAAAAACATAAAATTTCTCTCTAGGATTGTCAAAACCTAGGTTATTGGACTGTTTTTAGTAAAATGAGCATAAAATCCACAAAACATGTTATCAGACCATAAACATATATGAAAAAGAAAGGTAATCTAATACCCCATCCAACCATGTGTGTTTTAGGGTGCTATAGGTCCGTACCAGACTGTACAAGTGCAAAGAACAAAAAAAAATGTAGAAAAACTGTGAAAAACAGAACTAGAACAACAAAAAAATCATTTTTTTCTTATTTCCTTCATTCCAAAAGCTTCATATCCTTCTTCCATGACCTGTATATCATATAGAAAACATGTTTTACAATATATAAATTCACTCCACTCCATCTAGAAAACTCAAAAAGAAAGGCTAAAAAATAGCCTCTCCACTAAGGCTACCAAAATAGAAAATACTAAACTTAAGCAAAAACTTAAAGAACCTAGTCCTATAATTACCCCCACTACAAAAATGCCTCAAATAGGCTTTATTACAATAATAAATGGTCTTTTAAGACCTTATTTTATGCAAAATGCAACACTAAAGCCTAGATTTTAATAATTGTCCATTTTTGACAAATGGTGCTCCTGCACCAATCTCCTTTTGAGCTGGTGTATGGAACACAAGCAAGAATACCGTTAGAAAATATCATACTAGTTTACAACTTCATTCTTCAGGAAGATTTAAACATTCCTGAACCAATGGAGGAGAGGTTGGAACATGTTACAGAACTTGATGAAACAAGGAGACTAGCTCAAAGGCAGAATATTAAGTTACAATCACAAGTGAAATACCTCTTTGACAAAAAGGCCAAAGATAGGAAATTTGAAATAAATGATTTAGTACTAATGTGGAATGCAAGGTGCCAAGACAAGGGAAAGCATGGAAAATTTGAAGCTCAATGGTTAGGTCCTTTTGTTATAACTGGCAAAGGAGGTAATGATTCTTACTATTTGCAAAATATGTCTGGAGAAGAGCAAGAATTGCCTATGCATGGGCAATATTTGAAGCTGTTCTTTTCATAATTATGCACAAGGAAGATTGAGTGTTGCCAGTGCATGGACAACCCTCAAATAATTCTTAGAATATTTTATTCCATGCACAGTAGTCTAGCGAAATCAAAAGAGATTAGGGTCTGCCAGTACATGGACAATCCTATAAATCTGTAAAAAAAAAAATAAAAAAAAAAATAAAAAAAAAAATAAATAATTAAATAAATAAATGATCCATGTACAATAGTATAGGATCATTCCTATTTCCATCATTATCACTCCCATTCCCCATTCCATAAAAAATTCTCATAAAAAATTATCATCCTGAACAAATAGAACATGTGGACTACTCCCCCAAGAGATCTGAATCCTTGTCATACTCACAATAAGTATACATCCCAGAAAGAGCCACTGTTGGGACAGGAAAATTTAAAATTTCCTATCTTTTCACTCATCCATATCTGACCAAATCATAAAACATTTCGCCCAAAAATTATAATTAAAGTTGGTATATCCCATAAAAAATCCCATCTCAAAACAATGAAAAGGGGTTTTAAATTTCCTAACATCGGCAAGACTTTATATTATTTATGCCGATCCATGAGAATCTAGTTGAAATGATTGTCAGCGTGAAGACAAAGATCGGAGAGAAAATTTCAGAAGTCACCGATGGGGAAAATGATACCGATGACCCTTCATCGGGGCGAAATCCACCAGTCACGCCGATCAGTATCACTAAGGATTATCAGGTGGTGCTTTAAAAACTCTCCTGATGGTATAGATCATGCCGATGGAGTATTTTCGGTAAAACTCCCACCGAGCATTTCATGGAATTAAAAGAAATAATGGTCATCGACAAGAAATGAACATCAGAGCAAAAAATTAATAAGTCTTCGATACTCCAATGTCTCAGTGAATAACAAAAGGTATTTCGTCATAGCTCACACCGATATGTGTGGTGAATAAGAACCATCGGCGAAACTGAATAGATCAGAACAAAATTTATGTCTTACCGAAGCAATAGTCACAGCGATAAAGATGTCGGTGACATATCCTGAAGGTCTCTCTAAGGAAGGATGTGAAAGAAGGTTGTTAGGGAAACAACCACGATCAGGTAACTTGAAATAAGTTATCCCGATGGTGATGATGACCACTTGTATCGGCAAGACTATCATCGATAGTCATATCGGTAACATTTAACATATCAGAGAAGAATATTATTTACAAAGCGATGAAGGAAGTCATGCCAATGGCAATGATGTTCACATCTACATCGGGTAAAGCTTGAAAATATGTTGCTGATGTGAATTCACTTATGAAATATGGCATCGAGGAGACAAATCAAGGGTCACAGTGATTGATCCATGAGTAAACATTCATGCCATGAGAGGTTATTAGGATTTCCTTAACATTATGAAAACTATGCCGACAAGAGGAGTTATGACGATGTGACATTTCACAATGATCAAAAGAATTGAATTGCTTGAAACAATTAATTACAGGCGGCGAAGAAATCTTCTGAGGTAACATTCGAAATTATTGTGATTAAACTCGACAGAATTGTTTGAGAAGAGCCTGCAGGGGAGAATCGAAGCACAAGATAGGTTAATTTGATCAAAACCTCTAATCAACAGGTACATACATGCAAAACTCTGTGTTATACCCTATAATTTGTTTTTCTATCAAGAATTGAAAATGGAGACTCTGGGAAAAGGAAAGGGTAGAAAATCACAAGGGGATACGAGTAAACCTAAGAAATAAAAAGTTGATAAAACCCCTGAGGAGAAAATAAAAGATAGAAAACTCAATCAGGATTTGATTGATCAATTACCAGGGTCAACTCCCAAAGCTCGAAGATTTGCTCAACTTAGGGCAGAAGTGGAGAAATTAGAAGACAAATGTAAATACCTAGGGAACATATGGACTCCAATCCGAGGGTATGAACTTTTCAAATTCCATCACAATAGATGATTTAGGAATTCTCCAGTATCAAACCCATGACATTTGAATTTGGGTAAATTAGTTGTGCCTGATGTGTTCCTGAATGTTGAACTCCTCCAACTTCTTGCTAAACATTATAACCCAAGTCTTAAGGCTATATGCAACCCACAAGGGGAGCCTGTTATACACTTGTCAAAGAATGCCATTTGTGAAGTATTCGACTTGGATGATTTATGCACTGTCCCCATTATTTATGAGGATTTAGAAAAGGAATACTGGAGAATGGATACTACTTACAATGGATGGAGGTTTCCTATTCATAGGCCCAGAGATGAGGGAGAATTGGTGCCTTTCAATGAGGATGATAGTCCCCCTTTTCATGTGTCAATATTTGAACACTACATACAATATACCTATTATTCTATGGGTCAGGTCCTGGGATCAGAGGTCCCTGAATTCATGACATTCCTCTGATGGTCATAGCTACTGACATTCAATGCCATAATGCAAGGTAGTTTGATTATGCTGCTTATATTTTTAATAGAATTGACTCTGGTCTGGCTGCCATAAGAAACAATGCCCCAGCAATTTCTTTTGAACATTACTCACTTCTTATGCACATGGTGCTCTATTATGGCCAGGAAGTGGGGTTATGGCCAAATGAATTTAAGATTGTTTCAACAAATCATAAGGGACAGAAGTTGCTAGTGTAGATATGGACTAGGATATGGGATAACAGATATGCCCATTCTAGCTATGTACAATTTGAAGAATATTGTGTGAAAGTGCTATATAGATATTTCAGTCACTCTTGCAAGTTCTCAATCTCAAATGAGATAAAAAGATTCCTTAGACCAAAGGATTTTGGTGGTCCTCCCATTGTTACTCACAATTGGGGAGATTGGTACTGTTTTGAAGATGCCACCATGATTAGAGTGTATGGTTTTGAGGACACTCCCTTTATTTTACCTAGGACTGTCCCTAATAGAATTGCCTACCTAGAAATAGTTAGGCAAATGCATTGTTCAAATGTGATGCATCTGAGCTCTCATGACAAACAGTCTTTTATGCCTGGTACTTTGTGTTTTGGAGATTTTATTGTGGTTTCCAAGGAAGGTTATAACCTCATTTTTGATAAATTGATGCACTACAATATGAAATTTGCTGAGGTGAGAAAAGGATTTGATCTTGAGGGTTTTATTGACTTTTCTCAAGGAAGCAAAACCTCAGCGGATACACCCATATCCCCTATCCACATGATGATGTCATCAGAAACCTGGAATAGGCTGAGGTGGAATTAGTGGTGGAACAATATAATAGGGACCTAGATGAGAAAAGAAAACATCTGGAAAAGATTGAGGTATTAGCTTGTGGAGATGAAGAACCGACAGGGCAAGAAGAACCATAGGACAAAACCATAAAAATGTCTAAAGAAAGATGCAACAATATCAGTCTCCTGTCATAGCACATGATGAGGAGGGGTCTGTTGATGAAGACCCAAGACAAATAGTGTATGGTTCTTTTATTTCTGATGCTGAATTCATTCATTCCAAAGAATTCAAATCATTTTTATATAAATACAAAGGGAAAGAAATCAGAGAGTCAGTTGATGATGTCTCTGCTAACAATGAGAGACAATTACTTGATATGTTGAAGGCAAGTGGACAATGAGCTACAAGACATGACCCCTAGCAAAGGAAGATAGTTGCTCAAAGAAGCAGGGGTAATGATATTTCCTAGCCTTGATTTGAATTCTGCTCTAGTCTTTGACAGTTTTTTGAATAATACAGATAATAGATATAAGTTCACTCCAGAAGGTGTCAATGAAGTGTATATGGGCACCAAATATAACAATGATGAAAATTCATTAATGATATGGGCCCTGTACCCTCCTCACAAAAAGATAGCTATTATAGACATTGAGAAAACCTTTGGCCATGTCATGACTCTGAGGGCAGGGGAGACTGACCCCTTGATCACTGCTGACATTGGCATCAATGTTGCAAAGCTGAATAAGGCACGGGCTCAAATGTTAGTTAAGGAAAGAAATGCATACAGACTGAGTTGTGAGAGGTTAACAAAAGAGAATGATTATTTAAAAGATGCTGTTAAGAGCACCTTCGGAGGATCAATAAAGAGGTTAACCCAGGGTGAAATTTCGCAGAGTACCCAAGAGATATCCATAGATCAAGCAACACAAATTCAAATGGATACACTTGTCACAGTACTATAGAGTAGGCATATCAACATGGTGCATTGGTTAAACTAGTTTTGGGATAATTATTTTCAAAATTATAGAGTAATCCAAGAACATGAAAGGCTTGAAAAAAGATTGCAAGAGAAATTAAATGAAACACAAGGTAAATATACCTCCAACATTGCAGGTGACTCCAATGCAAAAGAGTTGATCATGCAACATCAAAAATACTATGATCAACTTAAAACCGATGCCAAAGAATGTGCTGAAGCTTCAAAAGTAGGAGTGCCCACATTATTCAAAGGTGATAAAGAATTGAAAAGCAAAGAAGAATGGAGCAGAGATTGTCAAGCAATATTAGATGAAGCTTTGGGAGCTCTTAAGGGCAAAGACTCTGCATCTAGGGAAGCCTACAAACATTTGGAGAAAATGGTTACTATGGATGTGATTATAAGAAACGCCATTGAATTCACTGATTCCCACCACAGCCAAGAATATATAGACCATATTGCTAAGCTTGACTTGTGGTTGAATAGAGCATAATCATAGTTCTATTATGGTTGTTAATCTTGTTAATTCCCAAAAGACTTCTTGAAGAGTTATGTCTCTTCACTAAAGCTTCTGTATAAGTTCAAACATTTGATGCTGAAAGAGGAGGGGCAGTAGAATATAATATATACAGTCTACAATGTTTTCAAAAGACCATGTTGCAAGTATATTATTGAAGAAGTAGATTTAAGTTCTCTAATTCAGTGGTTCTATTTTGGTATTAATTATTTGTTAAGATTATTCAATTGTGTGGTTGTCTCCAGTTTTGTATTTCTTTATTATTCAAATTAATATATCAAGTATATAGTTAATTTGTTAATGCACATTTGTTGTATCTGTGTGATTGAATAAATTGGTTTCCATTTGAGGAATTAAAATCCTTCTGATTAGTCACAATAACCTAGAAGTGTTAGTTTGGATTACTAAGAAGAACCATATAATTAGGATTGCCATTCTATCTCCAAGTTAATATTATCTATTATTCTTGCATATTCCATTTAATTGGTTCCTTCAAGAAAGGATTAAAATACCTTCTGGTGAATTACAAGATATCTAATTATATTGGTTGGATCATTAAGAAGAGTTTGTCAATCATCTCCCTACACATTTATACAAGTTATAAAATAAAATTGTGCCAAACAATTAGAATTACTGTCCATTATAAGCCACTAGTCTTAGTCCTTCATTTGACTCTGTTTACCCAACAAGTCACTGGTCTTATTTCAATTCATCATTTAAATCCTTTTTTTTACACAGTCATAAAATTCACCTTGATATTGCTTATACAAATTCTACCAACCATTCATTAGATATTAGATATAGAATTACTTAGCAAGATTTCATCTATCCTACACTATTTGCCACTGTAGGAAGACTCATTCACTTAGTCAAGACATTTATGTTCATTCTGGTTTAATTTCCAAGGTTCACCCACCTAGGTGTAGCAGGACCTAAAGCGCAGGAAATCATCAAACCTTGAGGGCCGATTTCATCAAGTTAGTTCAAAAACATTGCAAATCT
The DNA here is from genome assembly GCA_027924645.1 of Cunninghamia lanceolata. Taxonomy (NCBI): domain Eukaryota; kingdom Viridiplantae; phylum Streptophyta; class Pinopsida; order Cupressales; family Cupressaceae; genus Cunninghamia; species Cunninghamia lanceolata. The sequence continues at coordinate 1,034,204 of BSBN01001835.1, read as the reverse complement.
AAGCATAGAGCCTGGCATCCTCTTAGGATTAGCAACCTGCATTTTTGAGGCCTAACACTAAGGTCAGCCCAAATATCTTCCACCATTGGCATGTGGAAAGTTGACTTTCTTTTGATTTTATCTTGTACCCTCGTGAAGTCAAAACGGTTCGTTTTCTTGAAAGTTTTCATGGTGACTAGTTGCAATTCAGATTCAACTATTTTTGCCTTGGTAGCTAACTGAACTGAGTACCTTCCAATTTCTATAGGAAACTTTATCCCTCACTTTTTTAGCTCCATTTGTTTATTATGTACCATAATCAGCTGCCTACATAATTCCATGAGAACAATTTGGTCACTAGGATATTATGGAAATATATAAGGGTAACTAGGATAATACCCTACTCTGAGATATGTGAAAGTAGGAAACTATAAGAACAAGCAGCCAAAAGAATTTACAACTTCCCAAGCTTCATCTGAAACCCTCTTCTGAACAAGCTCATTGTCCCATAAGCACATAAACACTGAAAAGAAAGCATCATTAACCCTATAGAAATGATGGATTGATCCTTTTAGAGTGATTTGAGGATAATACTCATACACAAGAACCAACCTCCTATCACCAACCTGAGTAAGAGCAGGAAAACTTCTCATGCTTGCAGCAGTATATACAAGATATGAGGTCATATAAAATTTGAATGTTGTGTTGATTTTCACCAACTGCTCATGTAAAGCATTACTAATCCGTTCTCCACCAAAGATTTTCTGTGTGCCCCAGAGAATCACCTTAATGTATGTATACATCTATTCTTGAAACTTGGAGGAAGAAGGGAGTCCTCTGATATGACTCAAAAGTGTGATCAAGTCACAGACCTCCTCAACAAAGTCACTCCTTGGGAGATCCTTTGGCCATCTGGTCAGATTACTCCGAGGAATCTTCAACCAATTACTATTTATGAATCTTCTTGTGGCTTCCACATCTTCATCATAGTCTCTTTGCCTTTGAGAAAAATCAATTTGTCTAATATTTTCAATAGGAGGACACATGAAGATTTTGTCGAGAAATACCGCATCTAATCTCATAATCACGTTCCCTTGAGAATCTATCACAACCCTAGTATCCCTGTTGTAATGGCTAGCCACCTAAAGAACAAACTCAGGATTATGGGCAGCAAATGGAAAAGAGGCAACCAAGTGAATGTTGTTGTCAATGATCTTCTGCATGTGTCTGGAAGGATTTGTTTGTCTAGTTCTATCCATAAACTCTGTCATATCTATATGCCCTATCTCTGTATCTTTGATTTCATCAACATTAGACTATACTGAAGTCACAGGGAAGACACCTTGGTATTTGTACTTCATGATTTTAGCTTTAGATGGAGACAGCTCCAACATTAGTTTTAAAGAGAAAACTGGAAACAACATCTACCACAGATGTTTGTCAAAAACTGCAAAAAACCATGATCTCGTAGTTAGGGGAAAAATGGGTAAATTAGGATTATTGTGATTCAATGATCATGAATAGGAAAGCATGTGTTGAAGGGCTTGAGTGTGCATAAATCGAGGTAAAAGATGAAAGCAGGTTAATAGGCTTTGAAAGGCAAATTTTCCCCAGTGTTAGAAAAATTTAGGAAAATGTGCATGGGCTGTCAAAATGACCACTCCTGCACAAGGGACCATTCTCTTACCATGTAAAGTCAGTCAATTTGACCTCTATTGCATGTTAGAGGTAAGATAATATTCATGATGTAAGGGCAGTCAATTTGATCTCTCTTACACATGTGGGTAAAACAACAAGATTATGTAGCACATGCAAAGGTGGTGAAAAGGTCTGCTAGTGCACATTGAAAGGAAAAATTTCTATGTATAGTCAGTCAAAATGACCACTAATGAACATTGATAGGTAATGTATAAAGGTTTGTGTAAGGGCGGTAGTTTTAACCGCTAATACATGTTGGGAAGACCATATAAGATTCATGTAGGGGCGGTGAAAATTGCCACTCTTACATGAAGTATGAACACGAAAAATGCAAGGGAAAAATGTGTATCAGCGGTGATTTTAACCATCGATATGTGTTAAGGAGAACAGATTAGCAATACCTAAGTTCCTTAACATGGACAATAAAAACTTGACCCATTTAACAATGTAGTCGAAACAAAATAAAAACTAGGGTTTAAAGAAAAATGACGAAAAATACATATACAAATGATACAATTTAACTAATCTATAAAAGAGAAATTCTAACAAAACAAAAATATAGATGTTAAACTCATACAAAACCCTAGCTCTAAAACAAAAACAAGAATAAAAAACATCGACTCGCCTAGTGACAAAGTAAAACCCCAAACGCAGTCGGGAAATAAAATCCACTTAGATCTGAAATCCATGTGAGTGCCGTGAAGAAGAACTGGTATCAAGGAGGTATCAGGTTCATTGGAGGTTGCAGAAATGAAAGATAAGAAAATCAAAATGAATGTAAAAAACTTAAAAGGCTTTAAAGTTGTGCATTTAAACATGGCACGAGCACCATTAATGCCTTCTTTGAGTTCATAGATTTTGTAGGATTTGCTCAGGCGGCAAGAACCCTCAACATTACACAATGACTTTGAACATGCCGAAGCAGCAGATATGAACACTTTTGCATATAAATCAAACATAAAAAGAAACTTATGTCTAAGCGGCGTTTTGACCGCTATTGCATATAAAGCAAAAATAATCATTTAAGAGCAATGAAAATCACTGCTATTACAGGTAAAACAACAATGAACATGTAAAAGTGGTGGTTTCCACCTCTATTACATGTTAAAACATGAAAATTTTCTAACACCCCTAAATAGTCAGAAATTGATATTTTGACAAGTTTACGACTTAGTTGATTTTCAAGATTTATGAGAAATCATCCTAGGGGAATGTTGCAAACCATTTCAATGATGTTAGATGACTTCATGCAAGGCCAAGAGAACTTGTCTCGATTTGTGAACTTAGAGTGTAGACTACGAAACAGACAAGTTTCGTAGGGGTTGTCTACAAAATTGAGCACAACTAATTTTGAGAACAACACAATTAAAGTGACACAAGCTAGCTATTTCTAGCCTACATTGTTTGCAGATTGCTATCAAATTGTCAAAGAGTGTCAAGCTTGCCAATTCTATATTGGGAAGAGAAGAAATGCAACATTGCCCCTAAGTCCCATAATAGTGGATGAACCCTTCGTTCAGTGGGGTTTAGATTTTATTGGCTTGATCAATCTAGTGTCAAACATGGGATACAAGTGGGTCCTTATTACAACAGATTACTTTACAAGGTGGAGTGAAGCAGTGCCACTCAAGGAAGCTATTGAAAAGGTAATCTTAGAGTTTTTAGAAGGGATAACTACCTGGTTTGACCCTACCCACACTATCATATCAGATAATGCTAAGGCATTCTTAGGGACTAGACTATCTGAGTTTGCCTTAAAAAATGGTATATATTTGAAGACTTCTTCTAATTACTATCCACAAGGTAATGGCTTGGCAGAGTCTACCAATAAGAACCTGATTAGACTCATAAAAAGAATGGGAGCTGGTCATCAGAGAGACTGGCATAAATCTCTTAACACAACATTATGGGCTAATAGAATCACACCAAAGCAAGTGACTAAAATGTCTCCCTATGAGTTAGTCTATGGCAAAAATGTAGTAATGCCACTAAGTATAGAGATTCATGCCTTACAGTTGTTGAAATAGTTGGAAATTAAGGAAAATGGCTTGATTCAAGTTAGACTCACCAAGTTGCTAGAGGTTCAAGAAAAGAGAGAAAAGGCACATGAATTAGTGATGAAGCATCAGCAGATTGTTAAAAATTGGTTTGACAGGAAAGCTTCTAATCCAAAATTTGAAGTTGGGTCTTTAGTGTTGAAATGGGATGAGAGAGCTGCCAAGCCAGGCTGACACAACAAGTTTGAATCATTATGGATAGGTCCTTTTAAGATCCATTCTTGTAAGTAGAAAAATGTGTTTGAGCTTGAGACTATGGATGGAGAGCCTGAAGAGATTCCTGTAAATGGGATCTTCTTGAAAAATTTTACCTAGGTCTGGAGACTCACCATGTATCATAGTTAGTTAGGTGCTTTTATTTTTTTTCCCACTTTTGTCATTGCTTTCCCACTTTTTCCCTTTTAAAATAAGTGTTCTGAGAACATGTGTCTATAGCACATAGGTCCTCTTCATTAACAGTTGCATTTATCAAAGTCATTTGACATTTCCTTAAATTTCAAGAAGTACCCATCTTTTTAGAAGATCACCACTTTTAATACGGATCTGACACTCCATCCAATACAAATTTTAAAAGATACACTAACTGTCTTTTGGCATTAACACCATTAATAAGATGTGATGTGCCATTAATTGTTTCATCATGCCTCACCAAGCTAAGTTTTGAATCCCTTAGAGTGTTGCATTTGCTATTGTCATTCTACATTTCTAAGTTGTAGTTTACATCAAAGCTTTGTTCCTCACCGACGTTTCTAGTTAAGTACAACTTCGTTTATAGTTTCTTACCTTCTGTGTCAAGAGTGTCTAAGGTTTTGAGAATAGTTACCAAGATGTCAGAGCCACAATCACCACATGAAGGGCTAGGGCTCTTTGAACAATTTGATAAATTAATGAACAACATGTCTTATGCCTCTGTGCCTGCACAACCAAGTAAAAGCTATCCAAGGACAAGGGTCCCAAAATAGGGGTATGCGCAAATCCAACACAGGTGAAAGATTATGCAGACAACATTTTTGACACACATGCAAAAGAACACCAAGAATCTTCAGCAGGGAGCTCACCAAAGGTGCCTCATCTGTGCATCAAAGGGGCAGTGGGAAACTTTTGGGATGAGAGTATGGACATCTCAATTGGCACAGTTTGTAGTTCCTAATGTCCACCTGTGCCCTGAATTGATTGACCTATGTGCAGAATTGTTTCACCCTCCATCTCTTTCTATTCGACATGGCCCATTTATGGTTCAAATTACCCCTAAGGCAATTAGGGATATGTTGGCTTTACAGCATGGTAGAACAACCACATTTCCTACTATTTCTAAGTTGTAGGGCACATGGACAAACCTCCACAGTAAGGTGAAGTTTCTAAATACTGAGATGCATTTAGGCGAGGAGAATACCTAGTTGCCTTCACTACCCACAGGTTGTGCTCAGTTCCATGCCGATGTTCAAGATGCCCTAGCTATGCTAGCTTTTATTTTTGGCCATTATGATGATTCTACAGTACATGATTGGTAGCTTGCACTGATTTTTAGATTGAAAACTGTGGATAAGTCTCATGAGTATCGACTTGATTTTACAGAACAAATCTCTACAGCTATGGTGGACTAGCTTGCAAACTTTCATTAGAATTGTGTTTTCAGGTACTCAGCATACCTGTTCCATTTAATGTTGTATCAAAATTTCAGTCTCTTCCAACAATATATGCCTTTAAATATGTATGACCTAGAGTCTAGTAGTAATAGAACAATTTCGGTGTCCGCATAGACCCATGTTCTGTCAAACACCTCAGACCCATATGAATTTGCAAAATGTTTTATTGCACCCACTTTCAGTCATTTAAGTCTTGATCTTGTAGAAAATAGGATGACACAGAGCCTTAGAGGTCAATTTGCCAATTCCTTGTGATTATTTCTTTGGAGCTCATACAACTATGATTAGAGTCCATGGTTTTGCTAGAGAACCTGTTCTGTTGCCAAAAGTCTTGACCCCTAGGGTTACATTTTTAAAAGTGGCTCACCAGGTATTTGTCATTGATAATAATTTTGGACATAAGAAGAGGAAAAAGATGTATGATGTCCCCTGGATTAGAGAAAAAATAACAATTGAGACTAGAGGAACTAAAAATATTCTATTGAGGAAGTTGGTTGCTTATGGTTTTTTGATTGTTGAGGATAAATGGAAATACGATCCAGATAGCTTCTTAGCTTCTTGGATTGTCAATAACAAAGTTTTTACAAAATTTCTTCATGAGAAATGCTCCTTTTGGGAGAAGAGAAGATCACCTAAGCAGGATGATCCTGCAATTTATGTTGAACTAAAGGACTTACCAAATAAAGTTCCTAGGCCCTGGGAAACTTTTTATACAAAGGTACAAGAATATGATCCTAAGAGGACAATGACTACGGGTCTCAAAGCTACCCTAAAGAAGAAAGATTGGAGTGCAGAAAAGATTGTAGCTTACTGGAAGTACAGGCAAGAAATAATTGAATTCACTCATACCTTTGGAAATGTTGAAACTGATGAAGAATGGGAAACTGTATGGGATGATTTTCATATGACCCTAGTTTCTAGTCCTGACACAAGTAACATTCCAAGAGGCTCCCTAGGAGCAGTAGAAATGTAAGAGAATAAAGAGAAAGTACAAGATGTTCAAGAGACAGGGCAAGCATCAGCTTTAGCTCCAAGAGCCCAATGGCCTCCATCTCGTAGTACCTTAGAGAAGCAAAAGGAGATTGTACCACCACCACCTCTCAGGACCCATATAGCTTCGGCATATAGGGGTCTCGGAGCGGCACCTTTGCAACAAACATTAATGAATGTTGAAGAGGAAGACCCAGAAGAGGCATCAGATAGGCCTCAAAAGAAGATACATACGTTGATATTACTAGAAGAAGACATAGAGGAAGAAGTATCAATGCCCCAGCAACAACAAGCTCCTATCATCTCATCAGTGGCTCAGGTAAGTACTTCTTCTCTCTTTTCCCCTACTTCTATTTCTTCTCATTTAGGAGTGGCATCCCAATTTACCCAAGTTTCCACGTCTCTTGCCACTTCTACTGTGCCTTCACAGACTTTTTCCCTAGTTGCTAGTTCCCCAGCCATGTCTTCACAAGCCATATCCTTACCTCTATTTTCCCCATCCATGCCCAAGAGGGCCTTGCCACCTTTTGATCCTAGCCAATAAAAACCTACCATCCCTTATGGTCTACCTCAAGGTCATCTGTTTGCTGGAGGATATATTGCATCACCTCCTACTTTCCAAGCCCAGGATGACACAATAAGAAATGCAAGAGAAGCTCAGATGGAGAAGAAAAGAAAGAAAGAGAATAAGAGCCCTATTGTAGCTCACATAAAGTCTTTGTTTGATCCCATTCAATAGTCTTTGACTGTCACACATTTGACTCCTAATGTGCTCAAACCTAATGAGCAAATGCAGCCATAGGACTATGCAATGAATGCAGTGGCTATGGATATGCCTCTTTTTAGGCCACAAGACCAAGTTGAATTGATGAATGAAACTACTTTAGCAGTTGCCACTAATTACTTGAAGGTGTTTAAAAGGCTACATAATGTTGAAGCTGATTTGACACAAGAGAAGGCTACCAGCAATAGCTTAACTTGGGAGATACAAGCCAAGGTTAAAGAAATTGACACCTTGAACAAGGAGTTGTAGTCTATTGTTTCTCTATAGATTCATCAAGTGACATAGGCTCATGTTGCAGCCTTAAAGGTTGAGTTGGCATAGGAGAAATATGTTGTTGCTACATTGAGGCAAGAGAAGGCCACTGTAGAGAAATGGTATCAAGACAAATTACAAGAAGCATCCAAACTGCAGCAGACACTTTTGAAGGAGCAAAATCGTAATAGTGCATCTCAAGCATAGTTTATGGCTAAGCAACAAAAGACAAAGTAACTAACAATTGAGTTGGCACAGAGACCATAGACTATAGGGGTTTTGAATTTGGTGAAGGAGTTATATGTGTCTGTGTGGAAAAGAATTGCTGAGGAGATTATATAGCTTAAGCCATCTCTTACTTTCTTATTAAACTCCCAGCAACTATGTGAGAAAGTAGAGTCTTCTGTGGAAGCAATGTTGTCTATTGTTTCATTGAGGGTTTCTAATTCTTAGTTTCTATTACATAAACTATGTGACACATCTGATGAGGCCCTATCCACAATTGGTATAAGTGATAGGATGGTTGTTGCAAAAAGGGTGAATGAAGTGTTGAGCTGCAATTCTGTAGCCATGAATTGTAAGGAACTCCTAGATATAGTCAAAGGAGTCAAGAATATGAAGAAATATATCAAGGATTTAGTGCAATTGGGTTTGCCTTCACCTTTTCCTGATGATAACATAGTGTTAATGATTGATGAAATAAAGGCTTTGCTGTTGACAAAACAAAATGATCAGACTATTTTTCAAAGTCTGAGTGATTCCTCTAGTGTGGGAGAAGTGGAAGCTGTCTTGGTTCCAATGGCTCAGCTTGAATTTCAATTACATGTTGTAGTCCAGATTTTGCAATCTTTCTCCAACAAAGATATCATCAATTTAGATTTTGCTTTCCAGGATTTGCAGAGCAGACAGGGATTGTCAAATTTAGAGTGGTATGTATAATAGGCTGCATTGCAAAATTTATAATGAGTTTACAATAAACAGTTGCAGTACATTTTTGTTTCTCTTTTTGGAGTTCTTTCTAAGTAGGCCCAGAAGTCCTTGTAGTCACCATGAACTGTAGAGTAAAAAACTCTACATTTTGTTTCAGTTTGGTTTATGTCTTAGTATATTTTCTAGTTGTTGTTTCTTTATATGTGGCTATATGTTTCTCATGTGTGGATTGCACCATGTGTCATTTTGGAGCAACAGAAAAAAATGTTAAGTGTTCTGTGGAGTGTGCCGCGTGTTTCTTTCATATGCTTCTTTTCTATGTTGTTGCTAGAATCATCCACATACCTATGGCGATGTTTCTTTTATTAAAGTTTCTTGCCTACTGCGGAGTGTGCCACATGTTGATGCTGGAGGCTGTGACAAAAAGTTTCTTTTGATATAGCAAGCTTGTGGGTGTTGCTGACTGTCCTTTTGTAGTGTGTGCGGAAGCTGCCGCATGTATCTTTTTGATAAGCTTGGTTAGTACTGACATATATGGTGGGCCCACAATGTTATGACATAGTTTCATTGGTATTGGTGTAGAGTGTGCCATATGGTGAAAGCAGAGGATCAAACTACTCTTATTTTAATGCTCTCGGGTGAAGACATGTATATTTTCTCATAATGTTTAGTTGCTGCCGGAGCATGACAAGTGTCAACCTCCATGGGATTCCAAGGGACCTTTTCATAAAGCTATTGATATCATCGAAGGGTGCCATGTTTCCAATTTTTCTTTAAGTGGATCACACCATGTGTCACAATATTGTTTCTTTGTGCAAGGATTAAAGAAGTATGTGGCGGGTCCCATAAAATATGTCATAGTTTCTAATGTTGTGGACAATACCATGTGTCATAGTCATAGGTGCTTGGGGCATAAAGGTAGAAAGTTTTAAGTAACAATAGAAGCCGCCACGTATCATTCTACAAAGTTTGACAGGTAGCGACAAGTGGCATTGTTTTGTGTGCCTTGTTTCAAAGAGAAAGAAGTTAAGTGTTAAGCAGAAGTTGCCGCGTGGTATATTTGAAGCCTCTTAAGGCCCATGGGTGCTGCCATGTGTCTCAACCGAACTATAGTTAATGTGCCACATATTTTATCACTTAGCCAATGAGTGCGCAAGGAAAGATGGTTGCAGATTTAGAGAAATCTCAGTGTTAGATCAAGTCCTAGTTAATCCCAGTTCTGTTGATGCCGTTGAAGATTCTAGGTGGTTGCAGGCGGTCTTGAGCCAAATTTTATGGCTATATACACAGGAAGATATTGTAATTTGAAGAGAGATAGAATTAATTAGAAAAGTTTAGAGACCTTGTTGTGACCAGATTGTATCATTTTGCCTTAGTCTAGCTATTTCTGATAAGAAAGTTGATATACCTGTGCATGTCACTGTGCCTTTTGTATTTGTTGAATTGTTAATGAAAGAAACTCTGATCTGTGTTGTTGGTGATATTATCTATGTCTTTGCATAAATCTTTTGAGTTTATCCTTTGATCTCTTAATTCATTTCATTATCTACTTATATTGATCATGCGATATTTGCTCTTTAATATAGCTGAATCTTAAGAATTGTTCACTGTAATGGTTAAGGAAATACACTTCATTTAGGTGCATCGCCATATGTTTAGATTTTACTTATTGTATCTATAATCTTGTTTCTTTCTCTCCCATTTACTCAAAACCCCATTGAAAATAGGAAGAGCCAGCTTCTGTAAAATCTGGAGGTTGTTACAAGTAGCGAGTCCCACATTCTTGAAACTTCCCATGTTGGTGTTAGAACCTGCACAATTTTACACATCAACAGTAGTCATTGAAGCAACTACAATTCATATTTATATTAGAGCTATTGATCATTTTACAGTTGTCTTGCTCAATAGGACTTAGTAGAACTTGGCAAACATTTATGTTGAGGCTCTTAAGTTGCACAGAAAAATGTACCCTGTTACAACAGGGGCTTATGGAACTTTACCTTCAGTGGGTTCTTCAGGGATGCCCAATCAGATTCCTGCTATCAACAATTCTCTTATGAACAACAATCCCCCAATGAACCCAATTCTAATGGGTAGTTCAGGGTCATCCCACAATAATGGGTTACACTTTTTGGCCAAACTTGACAATGAAATCAACATTTTGAACTAAATCTTCACATTCTGACACCTATAGCCTCTAAACCATTAGGAACTTGAAGATGATGAAAACTAGTGATTTGTGAGATTTTGTTTGTAGATTCTAAATATATATATTTTAAAAAATTTAGAGTTAAACTATAACAATTTTTTTGTCTTCTTTGATAACTAGTTTTTAATAGTAAACAACATTTTTTTAAAGTGATGTGTATTTCGTAGCACATAACCTTTTTTCTACAAAGGATAAAATTTTGATTCTTTTGAATTTAGATTGGTAACACCAATATATAGGGCATGCATTTGGTTTTATAATGTCTTGTTAAATATTTTTTTAATTAATTTTTGAAGTCAAACCAATTATAATTTAGACATAGGCGTATTCTGTAAAACATAACTTTTTCTGTATGTATCAAAATTCATTTTTATTTTATTTTTTGAAACAAGGACATCAATACCTAGGACATAGATATTTTTTAGAATTTATTTTCACTAATTTTCTATGTGTGTAGAATAGAGAACTTGATTTTCGGTGAAAAACCTACATTCACAAGAAATAAAAAAAATAATAATCAAATTAAATATATTTAAAATTATACTTTTTGAGAAGCTTATATTAAGGACTACATACTTACAAAATATAAAATTTAAATGAATTCATTTGATCCACCAAGAGGTAAATCAATTGTAGTGTTTTATCAGCATTTTGATAGATGTAAAGGAGTCTCCATTATAGGTATGGTTTAAAACTAGCGGGGTTCTATCCAAGGGGCTTTGAATCTAAGGGGGTTCGATCAAACCCTCTTCTATTAAATCCTTTAAATGGAACCTTTCAAGGCTTAAATCATTATATTTTCTAAAAATATGTGATTTCAGCAAAAAATAGGATGTCCCACAAAGTGTAACCCATTATTGTGGTAGTACCCTTCACTATTTGGACCATAGATCAGTTATGTTCAACCTCCTAATTAGATTGGTCCAAACCCTATGCTGCCTACTCCAGGACATGCCCATAACAATTAGGCCACAACATCACACTCTATCCCCTCAGTCTTTGATCATCCTGCAGTGAATCATGTTAACATGGTTAACTCCCAATACCCTCACTAGGCTAGTACATCTGCAGTTAGCCCACAACCTTTTGCAAATTAGAATTCACAATTGACATCTGAATTAGAGGTTGTGAAAAAGGTACTAGCCCAAGTTACTAATGAGCTCACCAAATTGAAAGTCAGTGACCATGGGGATTCACACCAAAATAAAAACAATCAAAATCAAGGACGTAATAGGAATTTCAACTCTTGAAGGTAGAACAAGCCTTGGAACACAAGACCAAACAATGAGGGTGTACCTTCTCCCCTAGATCAAAGCAATTCAGTAAATTTCACTGAGATAAAACCTTTTCCACATTGATGCAAACTCCATGATACCTTAGACCATTCTAAACTCAACTGTGCTGAGATGCCCAAGATAACACAAATCTTCTAGTCTAATCAGTAGATATATCAGGAAGAAAATGACAACTAGCCTGGAGATGTAGGGATTGCTATGCAGTTTGACACATTTGCTTTCCCTTATGAAGAGGACAATGAGCCAGAAACTAAAGTTTGAGCTTATCAATAGTTTCAAAATAACTACTACTTCAGGAACAAAGGTAAAGAGCCTCTCACTACTTCCATTCCACCAAACTATAGTAGTGTCCCACCTAATCCTAATGTAGATAATAATCCAACCCCTCTAGTAGGACCTGCAGATAGAACATCTAAATCCAACCAATATAGAGGACAAAGTATGACAAACTCCAAATATGACCTTATGGATGACTTAAGAAAACTAAAGCCAACATGTCCATCCTGGATGTAGTGCAGGAGTGCCCAAATTAGTGAGAGGCCCAACTTAGGATCCTACAAGGAAAAGATCAGACCAAACCAATAGAGGTGAAAGTTGTAACTAATGATATTTTGGCATCCTTGTACAAGGAAAAGAAAGGCACACCAACATTTTTGAGTAGCCTTAGAATAGATGGGAAAATCTACATAGTTGTTTGGTTGATTCTAAAGCTTCTAGAAATGTCATGCCTTATTCTATATGTCAGAAGCTTGGGCTTACTCCCACTAAACCAACTGAAAGGTGGTTCAGTTAGACAAGACCAAGGTAAAGATTGTGGGTAAAATCAAATATGTTCACATATAACTGGTTTCTAATTCCCACATCCAAAGTCATATTGATATCTAGGTGGTTGATATCCCTAAGGCCTATGGCATGTTGTTAAGCAGAGACTAGACTAGGAGCTTGAATGGTTATTTTGCTACTAATTTCTCACACATGTGGATTCCCTCGAAAGAAAATTCTAACCAAATTTAGATTCTGAGTGAACCTAGACTAAAACACTTGATCACTGAATATAATGCTCCTAACGAAGTGTGCTTTGCAGATGTGGATTTGGGAGTTTATAAAGAAATTATTATGGGACTAACTGTTGAGGATCAAGATGAGTGCCTTTTGTAGGAATTTATGCAAAAGCTATCACATGATAAAGAGTTCTTGGGGCCACAGACACAAATGGCAGAACTTCTACTTCTAGGTTGGTGTAGGGTTCACTAAGAACCCCACCTTGAGCTATCTTGTTTTGAATGTCTTATAATAGTAAACCTCATTGAAGCTAAAGTAGAGATGGATGTGTTACTTGAAGAGAAAGAAGTTGAAGATGAAGAAACCATTCTAGAAACTCTTGGAGAGATCATCATCAAGAAAGCTTTCCCTTGCCAAGATAATGAGTTGTGGACCATCAGATATGATGGTTCCAAGTGCAAATAAGGATGTGGGGTTTGAGTGGAGCTGGTGGAACCCAAAGGGATATCATTCTTTGCATCATATAGATTACAATTACGATGCACCAACAATATAGCTGAATATGAGGCTTTGATAAGGGGATTGCTGGTAGCTCACTAGAAGGGTGCCAAATTGTTGAAAGTACAAAGACTCCTAGTTGATAACCAAACAAGTAAGAGGTAGATATGCCTGCCATCACAAAAGACTGAGTGCATACAAGAATAGAGTTTGGGATCTCATCAAGGATTTTGATGCATTTGACATAAGGTCTATACCTAGGAAGAAGAACCAGACATCATATTCATTGGCAGTCATAGCCAGTACAATAGAGATAATAGGAGGCTCAAAGTTGAATAAATTATCAATGGAGTTAGTGTCAAGTCTAGCAATCCCAGATAATGTCAGGCACTTTCAGGTATTCGATGATGAGCAACACATTCTAGATTTTATTACTAACACTAGTATTTTTGAAGCACAAGTCATGATGAATGTGATCAAGATCCCTTTGAGATTGATGAAAAAGAGATTATCCACCTGAAAACAAACAACATTCCTAAAGGGTTGATCACATTGGAAAGATTGTTTGATATAGACCAAAAGCAAAAAGAAAGGACTTAGAAAATATAGAAGGTGGCGAATACGACACTGTCAACCTAGGGGATGAGCAGCAGGTCAAGAACATTTTCATTGGGAAAGCTTGCAAGGTTGAAGAAAGGGAAGGAATTATACATGCAGTAAAGGACCTCAAAGATGTCATAACCTAGACTTATGAAGACCTGAAGACTTTTGACACATCCATCTTCAAGCAAACAATTCCTCTAAAGCCCAATTCTAAGCCATTTAGACAAAAGCTCAGGTCTATCAATGCCTAGCTAGAACCCATGATATTCAAAGAAGTACAAAAGCTACTCTCTACTAGTATTATATTCTCTATGAGACATTCTACTTGGGTGGCCAATCTGGTTCCTCTCAGAAAAATGAATATAGAAATAAGGCTCTGTGTAGACTTCAGGAATTTGAACTGAGCCTCTAAAAAAGCTAACTACCCACTTCCTTCTCTTGATGAAGTATTGCAAATTGTCAATAGATCCCAAATGATGTCTTTTCTGGATGGATTTTTAGGATACAATCAGATCATGATAGAAGAAGAAGATTGACTAAAAACTACTTTCACTTACAAATGGGGTATGCTTACAGAAGGATGCCCTTCAGATTGATCAATGCAGGTACTAGTTTTCTAAGGGCCGTGTATATAGCTTTTATAGGTTTGATTGGAAAATGCATCATAATAGACATGGATGATTTGACTATTTTTGGCAAGAACAAATGTGATCACGTGAGTGACTTGAGGAAGATCCTTTAGAGATGTAGGTAGTATGAGTTTAGATTTAAACCCCAAGAAGTGCATATTTGGGGTAACATAAGAGAAGCTATTGGGTCACATCATTTCTAAGTAATGAAATTCCATTGATCAAGAGAGAGTGGAAGCAATCCAGAAGATTCTCTTGCTAGGTAGTAAAAAGAAACTCAAATCCTTCTTTGGTAAGATTAATTTTGTTAGAAAATTCATCACTAGATTTGTTGATATAGTTAATCCTTTGAATGATATGTTGAAGAAATATGCCAAGGTGCAATGGCTTCTTAAAACTAAGAAAGCCTTCTCAAAGATAAAGAGTTCCATTGCTCAGGTTCATGTGCTAACCAACCTAGATTACACTCTCCCCTTTTATATTTATTCCTTTTCATCTAAGATCTCTTATGTTGTTGTTCTAACTCAAAAGAGAGGGGAAGGAGATGAAAGACCTATTGCATTCATGAGCACTCCTTTCAAAGATGTTGAGACCAGATATTCTTACATGGAGAAACAGGCCTATGCACTAGTTAAGACCATGCAGAAGTTTAGACATTACATACTTAGAAGGAAGGTTATGGCTACTGTCCCTAATCCGGTGGTTAAATCCTTATTGATGCAAAATGAGTTAGGAGAAAGAAGGGGTAAATGGGATGTGATCTTATAGGAATTTAATCTTGAAATACACCCTATGAAGATAGTTCAGGGACAGGGACTGTTTGAGGCTCTGACTGAGCCAAATCCATCTATTGAATACCACCATTATTCAATGGAGAGCATTACTATAGACCCATGGTATCAAGATATAGTGTTGTATCTACTAAGAAGCAAGTGCCCCACACATATGAATTCCACTTAGAGGCGGGCTTTAAGGACTAAAAGTTAGAAATACATGATCAAGTCTGGGGTCCTGTACAAAAGGAATTTTGAAGGGATATACCTTAGATGTCTGAATAAACATGAAGCAGAATAGGTATTGATTGAGTTTCATGATAGGTTTGGCACTGGTCATGGATCAGGAGATGCGACAATATATCAGATACTTAGAGCAGGCTATTACTGGCCTCATGTTTTCAAAAATGCGCATCAGCATGTAAGGAAGTGCCACACTTGTCAAACTTCAGCCTCTAGAGAAAGAAATCCTACTATGCCATTGTAGCCAGTATATGAGGTAAGATCGTTTTCCTAGTGGGGCCTAGATTTCATTGGTATGATTAATCCAAGTTCTTCTATAGGGTATAGGTTCATCTTGACAGCTATAGACTATTGCACACAATGGAGTAAGGTGCTAGCTTGCAACAATTGTACCACTGACACAGTCATCAGGGTTTTAGAGGAACACATCATCACTAGGTTTGGTATGCCTTTTGCTCTAGTATGTGATAATGGCCCTGCCTTCTCCTCTGCTAAGTTATTGCAATGGAATTTTGAAAATGAAGTAATAATCAAATTTTCTTCCAATTACTACCCACAAGGGAATGTTGTCTCTAAATCTACAAATAAAAATATGATAGGTGTCATTAAAAGGATTTTGGAAAGGAACCCTAGGGACTGGCATAAACAACTTAAGTTTGCATTATGGGCCAACAGAACCCAGGTAAAATCCTCATTGGGTACCTTTGCCTACTAATTGGTCTATGGAAGAAACCCTATCTTCCCTATGAACCTAAAAATTCCAACCTTACAATTCATTAGTGACTACCTAGGGAATGAAGATAATATAGAAGCTAGATTGCTAAACCTCATAAACCTAGAAGATAAAAGAGATGTTCCTTAGAACACTTCATGAAACACCAAGGGGTAGTTAAGATATGGTTTGATAAAAGGGCTACCATCAAAGCCTTTAGAATTAGTGACCTAGTTCTCATGTGGGATAAAGCCAAAGAGAAGAAAGGAGACCACTCAAAATTTGACAAATTATGGTTGGGACCTTATCAAATTGCTGAAATCCTTAGAGAAAATACCTTCTATATTAGTTCTCTATCTAGGGAACTCATCCCATTACCAGTCAATGGGTGATACCTCAAGCCTTCTTGGGGGACCATTTGGTCTCCCTATACATAGTAAGGATAGGAGTCATGCTATGTTTTGGTTGTCCTTTGTGGTACTTGAGTTATTTTGTATTGTTTTAGGGTTTGGTTTGCCTAGTCATTGTTTTGATTTTCTTTCCTTTCTTCCTTTTTTCATTGTTTGGTTTTGCTTCTTTCTTTCATCTATCTGGTTTGATTTTTGAATCCCAATCTTGATTTGGCCTCTAACAAGCTCTTTTTTGGCTCTGCTTTTTGAACTGGTGTAACCCCTTTTGTCTGGTCATGAAAGACTTTTGTTTTGGTTGGAAAAAGAAAGGGGGTGTCTACTTCTGAAGTTAGTACTCTAGATCATTACTTGGTTACAAGACTAGTCCCTCTCCTAAGATTTTAGTTTTATCTTGCATATTGGTTGTGGGCTTTCTGGTCTAGCCTGAGGATTGGGTGAGTCTTGTGCTTGGGATGATGTTATCATGAAATCTTACATATACTCTCACACTAATGTTTCTTTTAGTATGCTTGAATGACTTGTCATTACTAGAGGTTGGGTGAACATTTACCAATCCTTCTTTCTAAGTCACCACCTCTAGTCTAACATAGGGGTTGTGTGCCCCAGTGAGGTTAACCTTGGCCCCCAACCTAGTAGCAAGATTCAATGCCTACAAGTTGAGAGGGATATTAAAAAGAGAGATAAAAAAAGAGTGACTAAAAGAGAGTGACAAAAGTGAGGTAGTCAAATAATATACATGCATACATACATACATACATACATACATACATACATACATACATACATACATACATACATACATACATACATACACATATATATATATATATAAGAGTGATAAAAGGAGAGTGAAATGAGGGTGTGATTCAACTGATTGGGTGATCAAGCATCTCTACCAGGGCTATGGACACCTGGCTGGCAATAGAGAAATGCCTTGGTGGGGCTAGTGATATCTCTATTGGAGCATTGAATCAGCCAAACAGAGTCTTATCAAACCCTTAGCTTTTTGATCTTTGAGATCCCAGTCTTCATGAGACATTGCCATTGGTTTTGTACTAGATATGGCATCCTATAAATCTTGATCTACAAGCATGTCCTCCATATTGAGTTTCTATAACTCAAAATTACTACCATTAAACTTCTCTATCTCAAACCTCCCAGATGTGGTTGCCATATCTTACCTGTAACAAAGATTTCAAAATCATCTGCACAAGCTCCCACTCAAACAAAGATGAACTCATAAAACCCTCTACCCAACAAATAGAACCAAAGGTGATTGGGCTTTGATACCAACTAAAAGGAAGCAAGGTATGTGGAAATGCTTCCTACACTGATCTAGTGAGGAAAGATTTATGTAAATTTTCACTTTTACAGTTACAAATTAAGATGCACATTAACAAAAAGATAATAACAACTTCCAAATGCAAAGACAAAACCCCACTCCAAAGCCGTCGAATATATTATTCACAAATCAAGAAGATTACAATATACTTGCAGGACAAACTTTTATAGGAGTATATCTAGCTAAAGATCCAAGAGGTAACAAAACATCTATGAGATTCTTACACACAACCTTCAACTCTGGCTCTTGATATATAGGAGATACAATACAGTAAACCGTTACCGGTAATTACAAAACCATGAGCCAAAACCACCCAAAAGTGGTGCCCAAATTATCTCCAATTAAAGATGCCTTGTGAGGTGCCAAAACACAAACCAATGCATATAACTCTCCCATTTACAGCTCTTTTATGTATCCAACACATTTTTGCATTTCTCAAAAATAGGAGGTCTAACTTCTGGAGGCCATAACTTTTGATCCGGGTGTCCGATTGATGAATCGTTTGATGCGTCAGAATCGTGAAGAGATATATCACCCTGTAACCAACTTCATTGGTTATGAAAATTTTTGGGATGTTTAGTCCAGTTTTGATTACTACAATCGAGTTCAAAACTTTTTTTGGCAGTTTCAAAAAAGTAGAAACTTTAATATCTTGCAATCCAGATATGATCTTGAGTCAAAACTCACTTGACATGTTTACCTAGCTATTCCACACCTTATGGGAAAATTTTAGGTCAATCTGAGGTCAAATGTAAACTTACTAAAAATAGTAAGTTTTGCTATTTTTATCCCTTTTGGAAACTTTGAAAGTTCTAGATCATTCTTCAAGATAAAGGATATTTGAAAAGACCAAAACTTGGAAGAATAGTAACCTTTTGAAGTTGCAAGGTTGAGACACTTCTCTTAACATTATCCCACTTCTCAAACACATAGCAAGAGTAAAGGGCTTATTAACACCATGATTCAATTGCTAGCGGCCGAGAGCATAGACTCTGAACACCATCTGAAGTTCTTTGTACTCACAAGTTTTGTCAATGAATCTACAACATTCGTTAAAGTATCAACATTCTCCAGGTTTACCTTCCCATCCTCTACCATGTCATGAACAAAATGGTACTAGACATCAATATTCTTATTCCTCACGTAGAAAGTAGGATTCTTTGCCAAACATATGGCACTTTGACTGTAACAACAAATAGTAATCTTCCCTGCATCAAACCCAACATCAAAACACAATATCTTAAGCCAAATGGCTTCTTTACAAGCACTGCAAATGAGGTCAAAGATTGTGAAATTGATGGTAAGGCAAAGCATGCTCTTTTAAGTGGTCTTACAAATTCAGAATTGGTGAAAGTTGTGGATTTGAAAACTGCTAATGAGATTTGGAAAAAGTTGAAAAGTGTTTATGAAAGAGATGATAAGGTGAAACAAGCTAAGATGTAGAATTTGAAGCTCATGTTTGAGACCATGCAAATGTCTGAAGATGAAACCATTACAAGCTACTTGTAGAAGGTGGATGAAGTTGTCAATGGCATCAAAGGACTTGGAGGAAAGATAGATGATAAAGAAGTGATATTAAAGGCACTCAAAACTCTTCCTAAAGGTTACAGTCATAAGGTATCATCTATTGAAGAATTACAAAATTTGAATCACTTTTGTAGAGATCAATTTCTTGGCACAATAATTGCTTTTGAAATAAGAGAGTTTGACACAACTAGTGGAACTGTAAAGGATGAGACTACTTTTAAGGCTAGCAAATCAAAGAAGACTGTGGAATTTGATCTGGAAGAATTTGATGAAGTGGAAGCTAACTTTTTGAGAAGAATGAAAAATGGTACTAGAAAGTTTAGTGGTGAGTTTCCTTTTAAATGTTTCAGTTGTGGAAAGATAGGCCATTATGCTTCAAGGTGTCCACATAAAGCTCAAAGAATTAAGAATAGGGAAAATAGAGGTAAGATGGTTAAGAAAACTTATTATGTTAGAGAAAATGCAAGTATATATGATGATGAATCTAATTATGAGGATGGTGATAATGGTAATGAATGCTTATTGATATCCCTAAGAGATGAAACTATTTTTGCTAACTCTAGAAGCTATATGAAGGAAAAGGATCTGGAAACAACTACTAACTTTGAAGGCACTATAATCTCTGATTTTCATGCTAGAAGAGAAAAAGACAACTAGTTCATTGATAGTGGATGCTCAGATCATATGATAGGTGATAAGAGTAAGTTTGTTAAAGTTGAAAAATATGATGGTGGAGTAGTTAGGTTTGGTGATGATGCAGTTGCTAAGATCTATGGAAAAGGTTCAGTAAGTTTTGATGGAAACAATAACAC
This sequence comes from Cunninghamia lanceolata, assembly GCA_027924645.1. Taxonomy (NCBI): domain Eukaryota; kingdom Viridiplantae; phylum Streptophyta; class Pinopsida; order Cupressales; family Cupressaceae; genus Cunninghamia; species Cunninghamia lanceolata. The sequence continues at coordinate 1,013,813 of BSBN01001835.1, read as the reverse complement.
TGATGATGTTCTTTATGTCAAAGGTTTAAAGCATAATGTCTTGAGTGTTGGATAGGTTTGTAGCAAAGGTTACAATATTATGTTTCAGGATTATGATTGTGAGATCAAGAAGAGCTCCAGAAAAGTGATTGCTGCTAGAAAGAGGACCAATGGAAATGTTTATCATCTCAAAGGTGGTGATAGTTACTAATTTATAACTTAGATCAATGAGATTTGGCTATGGCATAAGAGATTGTGTCACATTAATTTTGATAACTTGGTAAGGATAAGTTTAGTTCAAGTTGTGAGAGATTTTCCAAAGATTACAAAGCCTATTACTATTGTCTATAAGGAATGTCAGTTTAGAAAGCAAACAAGAAGAAGCTTCAAAAGCAAGGATCAATTGTCTACCGGACTGTTACCGCCTGCATAAGCAGTCTGGTTTCATGTATTTAAATGTGCAGGCTCTTTCCCAAAAGTCCAAAAAATTATAACACTTTTGGCCTCTATAGTTAAAAAATGTTAAAGTCAGTTAAGGTGCAAGTGTCTTTGTATATACAAAGTGGTTTGTATATGCATGCAGGTCAAAAATATGTATTGGCAGGTGCAAAATCTCCATCTTCCTTCAAAAAAATGAGTTATATGCATTTTTGAATGCATATCGAGTTCAAAAGGAGGATGTACAAGGGCGGAATATACATTGAAGATTCCAGGAATACTTGCTGCTTGTATATTGGGTTGCATGTATATTTGGTTTGTATGTTCTGACATACAACGGTTAGATACAAAGACAAGATACATTGCAGGTATATTCTGTAGAAGATTCTTGTTTGTATATTCGAGATACAATGGAAATGTACATTGAAAATATACAAAGGCTGGTGCACATGCATTTGCTACATTGCAGCAGAGATGCATTTGGTGGGGCCCACTGTAGTTTTATACAAACAGGTTTGTACATGTTCAATATACAAGGGAAGAATGTATGTGAAATATTCTGAATAGATTCCCTGCTTGTATGTTTGTGTTTGTATATTTAGCATACAAACAAAATATACATTCAGATATACAATGAAGAAATATACATTCTGGACCTGAAGGAGAAATCAAATGCAGTTATTAATATTTCAGGTCCACAGCATGTATGTGCCGATATACATTGCGAAGACACAAAGGCTAGATGCAAGCCAAATTTCAAAGCAACTTCAAAATGCTTCATAAAATTTGAAATCCATGCCTTGTATGTATAAAATGAATGTATATGCATATACATAAAGCAATGGATGCAGGATGGAGATACAAGCTAGACTCGAGCTGAATTCCAGTTTGTTCTATAACATTTGACGTCCACCTTGTATGTTGTATATGCATTTGTGTCTTCATATAGAAGAGCGATAAAGGTGAAATAAAAGGAGAAAGGGTCAGCGATAGAGGGTCAAGGTGCCTATGTGGCACAATATCATTGGCTGGCAGCTCTTCATACTTGTTTTGGGACCGTTGATTTCGGCGATGGGTTTTTGATCAACGGTCGGGTTTTGGACCTTCAGCGCTAGTTTTTTCCTTGTGTCTACAGTCATTTTTGAGAGGGAAATTTCCATGGGTGCACTGCTATGATTCCCAAGAGAATCTATAGGTGGTTGAACCATTAATGGTAGGATTGTAGACAGACATGGGCCGATGGTTGAATAGCCAAGTACCTAGTTTATGGCGGAGGGTTTTCCAGCGACGGCACAGGGCTCGAGCCCAACTACTCCTTGCCCTTCTCTTACTTCTTCCCATTTTGTCCCCTGGCACATTTATGATTTTGGGTACCATTTCTAGTGCAGTGTATCTAGTAGGAATTTTTGACCTTATCATGTAATTAATTTTGCTGAGTACACAGTCTTGGTATAAAAAACCAAACTGTGTTACTCATTGTTGGTTGGAAAACTGAACATTTTTTAGTGCTGTGACACAATACAACTTCATTGGTGGCCCTATTCTTAGCGTCTTGTAAGTTTATGAGTCTCATGTTGTATGTTTCATGCATGAGTTCACTAGTTTCATGTTGTTTTATATGAGAAATGCTCTATGCATGTGTTAATCATTTGTCTCCAAGCTGTGGGCATAGTTTCTTTTGAATCAAAATAACTAAGGGTTGTTAAGGTTCAGGAATATAGTTTTCTATATTGAATGTTTAATCTCCTACTTTTGTTCAAGGAATATATTAAATGTTTTAGGTTAATCATTGAGAAAATGTGTTGCAGTAGGGATACTAGTAAGTATGAATGATTAAGCACCTAATTGTTGGGAAGTATCTATAAGGTAGATATTAGAATCCCCTTGATATCCAATCTTTGGTATACGTTCATGTTGGCCATTCACATGTGTATGTCTATTGACTCTGAGCCCTGGATAGGCACCAATCCAGTCTTGTATTGAGGTTGTAACCCAATGTCTCAGTTTTGCATCCAAACATAAAATCAAACTTAAACTTCAAAATCAAACCATTAGGACATTAGGAGTAGTTTTAGGATCAAAAATCCTTTGTCTACAACTAAATATAGGCCCAAAGCTAGCCCCTTTGCACTTGTTTCATAGTTTTGGTCTACATAAAGGAGGATTTATCTGCTTTGTATCAACATCCCAGTTAATCCATAAACAAATCTCATGGATGTTGAATAGGGAATACCCCCCTTGGTTTTGCAGAGCCTAAAGAAGAAGAGGAGATATCTATAGAGTCTATCTCCTGTACTGTTAGCCACTGGCCCAGGAATCATATTGATCATTGATGGCTACCTTGTAGGGACAACTGGGAATAAGCATCTAGTCAGATTGAAAGGTAACAGATTTGGCAACTCAACTGGGGACTTGAAGTGAAAGAACCCTAATTTTTAAAAGATTTTAATTCCTACTTGTAGGTGGCAACTCTGAATCAATCTCCTAACCGGTAAAGCAAAAATTTGTATGCAAGGGAGAAGATCCCAGCGAAATACTCTGTTTGAAGAGTTACCCATAAAAATGATGTATAGGAAAAAAGGGACTGTTTGAGCCATTCAAGATGGTTCTCCCAGCCCCAAAAATTGTGATAATAATCAAAACAATCCAGGATCTTCAGAGAGGATAGAGCCTTATTTTTCAAACACAGAAGCTAAAATCCAAAATGTATATGAGAAATAGCAGGGTGGTGCTCTAAGAATAAGGTCAGAAGTGTTTCAAGAGCACCCTTTCTTAAATCCCAGTGACAGATTTGAAGAGGTTGAGTCTCCAAGGGATGATTATGATGATGATCAGAATATAATGAAGCCATCCTCTTCTATGCCTAAAGAGGAACAATTAGCTGAAGAAATCAAGAGCCTGAGGGCAGAGTTAGAATATTTACAAGCTATGAAAATCAAAGATGACATGACACAAAAAGTGCAAGCTTTGAGAGTTGCTCAAAATAATTTGATCCCCACCCTTGAAAATGCAAATATGCAGAGAAATCAGCAAAGAAATGAAGTACAGGATCAACACAATGATCAGAGACAGAATGCAAATGATGCTAGAGCACCATTTAATAATGTAAGAAATCAGAATGCAAATAGAAATGTGAATGCAAATCAGTTTGGTAGACAACCTATGCAGCTAGATAGATTCAGGCAGTTAGTTTTTGATGGTATTCCTGGTTACCCAAATATTATTGACAAACATGTGAGGCTGCAAGTGCCTAAGTTTTCAGGAAATAATACTGTGTCAGGAGAGGACCACTTAAAGGCTTTTTAGAATATCATGGACAACTTTGAGGTTGAGCATGAAGATGTTTTCATGAAGTTATTTATGCAATCCTTAGTTGATGAGGCAAGAGAATGGTACAAAGGTCTGCCTGACAGAAGTGTTTCATCATGGGATGACTTCAGAAGAATATTCAAAGAACAATATGGTGACAAAACTAACCCTAGTTTTTTCATTAATGAATTCACTGGCATTACCAAAGGATCAAATGAACAGATTGCTGATTTCAATGCTAGATTCATGAAGGTATTGAACAAACTGCCACATCACCTGAGACCTAATGAACCTATGTGCATAGTGTTGTACATAAATGCTTTTAATGCCAAAATGGCTTATGGATTAAGGGACAAGGGTCCTCAGAGCCTTAGAGATGCTTTCAAAATTGCAACTAATATTGAAAATAATAGAAAAGCGTCTGGTAAGACAAACAGAAGAGATGATGTAAAAATTCTGTAAAATCCAAATATTAAATCTCAAAATGTTCAAAGCAATGCATCCGCTTCTGAAGATAAATTAGATAAATTGACAACTATTGTCAAGGACCTGAGTTATAGAATGGCTAAAAATGAAAATGGAATAGGTCCTGATAGACAGGTTTACTCAAAGCAAGAAAGAAGACCATCATTACATGATATGCCATACAATACCAATTGGCATAATGGTAAACCCATCCTTCCACACAGCAATACAAATCAAAGAACTCAAAATGCAAAGGAAACTCCTGATCCTTTGAAGAAGGCTGTGAATACTGTTAATGACACCCCATGGTGTATCATATGTCAAATGCCTCACTCAGTCACAATGTCTGGTCGCTCACTCTCTATATGACAATGTCGTGGCCTGTGATGAGTGCAATGAGCCGCATTGCATGGAAGATGACAATGTAAACATGTTGTTTACAAATAGGGAGTATCCTTTTCCTAATGTCAATGCAAACATAAATAATGAGGTTCATGTCTGCGAGAAGTTCCACTATGATGAAGATGATGAAGACAACTATGCCTATGCTCAAGACTCACATAATTTTTTGAATAATTTAAGGAGGCCCTCTGATGAAGAAATTAGAGCCTTCACAGCTGCCGCAGTGGCTCAAGTCAAGAGCAGTTACAATCTCAGGGGTAAAGCTCAGGTAAGTAACCCGCACCAACCAGAGAGTACTTTTGTAAGTCAGCCAGTGCACAGTCATAAAGGGGCTGAAACAAAAAAGAAGCAATGGAGCAATAATAAGCAAAATTTTAAGAAAAAAATAGGTCATGATCCTCAAGGACCGAAAAATAGAATTCCCTAGGTTGAGGATCAAAACAGAAATTTTCAGATCAAAGATGACAGTCAGAGAGCCACAAAATTTAAAGCTGGGTCATCCCAAGATAAAAATAATATTGTAGATTAGGCTACAACTGTTATACAAAACTATGCCCCATTTGACATAACTCAAGTCTTGTCTCAGATGAAATTCTTTGTTCCATTATTGGAATTGATGAAAGTTGAAGAGTTCATAAATAAGGTAGTATCTCTAATTTCAGGTGTGCCTTGTCAAGCCAAGTTGACTGATGAAACTCAGGGTAAGAAAAAAGCCCTATGCATTGAAGAAGATGAGATTCCTGAGGTATATCTAGGGATGACTATGACAAAGTGCCCTTCATAGGTTGAACCATTTTATGTCTCCCTTGTCATAAATGGAAAAGTGATTAAGAATTGTATGCTTGACTCAGCGGCATCAACGAACATCATGCCTTTGGCTATCATGTAGCAAGCTGGGTTAAAGATAGACAAGGCATGTGGGAAATATTATGCCATGGATGCTAGAGAGGTACCTGTCATTGGAATTATGAAAGATGTAGGTTTCAGACTGGCAGCATATCTTGAAAAGGCCTACAAAATGAACATAACAGTTGTTGATATCAAGCCACAGTATGGCATGTTGTCAAGAAGATGGGTAGCATTGATTGGTGGGAGTATGCAGTTAGATCTGTCATATGCTATGATCCCAATGAATGGTAAGGATGTCAAATTGATCAGAGAAGAAAGGTCATTAGACACAGTTGAAGATCAGGAGTCAGAGGAGCATATATGTTTTGTGGACACTGACTGTGAAAATTTTAGAGTTGTCTCAGATGTTGAAGAAAGAAGAGAGGGAGACATGTGCTTTCAAGAGCTTGACCATCAGGGTCTTTGGACCATGTACTTTGATGGAGCTTGTTCAAAGGAAGGCCCTAGTGCCAGAATTGTTTTTCTGTCTCCAACTGGTAAGCTTCTAAAATTCTCATTCTTGCTGAAGTTTGCCTGCACAAATAATATTGCAGAGTATGAAGCTCTGTTGTTAGGATTGAATGTAGCTCTGAAGCATGGAATCAAGATGCTCAAAGTATTTTGTGATTCATAGCTAGTTGTGTCCCAAGTTAGAGATAAGTATGCATTAAAAAAAGGGGTTAAAACAATATAAGCATGCTGTTTGGGATGCAATTGAATTGTTTGATGCATTTTCAATAAGCTGAGTAGAGAGATCAAAAAATGTCATGGCAAATTTTCTAGCTAATGTAGCGATAAGGCTAGATGATATAACTCTATCAGATGTTACAAATGTTGAGGTCAAGCTTAGACCTGCAGTGCCAGATAATGTATGCAGCTGGCAAGTATTTGATGATGATAAAGATTTACTGAGATTTCTACATTGTATTGATGAGTATGAGAACCAGGAAATGGATTTTCAGAACCTTGTAGAGGTTGTAGATGGAAAAGAAACTCTCTTGGGGAAGGAGGTAATTCAACTCAAGACAAATAAAATCCCTAGAGGGCTGGTTGCTTTGGAATGAGCTTTTGATAATAGGGACCAATTTGTCACAAAGTCAGCTCTGACAAATAAGAATGATTTAGAAGAGATAAACTTGGGGACATCTCAAGCCCCCAAAAAAGTATACATTAGCAAACAACTCAATCCGCACATCACAACTATGCTGATTGCACTACTCAGAAATTATAAGCATGTTTTTGCCTGGTCATATGAGGACCTGAAAGCTTATAGAGAGGATTTATTTCAGCATGAAATCCCTTTGAAGCCCGGAGCTAAACCATTTAGACAAAAATAGAGGCCTATCAACCCAACCTTAGCTCCAAAAATGCAAGAAGAACTTATGAAACTTAGGGAGGTTGGAATAATCATGACTATCAGACATTCAACTTGGGTGTCAAACCTTGTCCCAATTAGAAAAAAGAACGGTGACATAAGACTGTGTGTGGACTTTAGAAATCTAAATGTATCCTCTTTGAAGGACAATTATCCATTGCCAAACATGGAATCCATGTTGCAGAAGGTGACTGGCTGTGAACTTTTGTCCATGATGGATGGATTTTCAGGGTACAATCAAGTGAAAGTGAAAGAATCAGAACAATTCAAGATTGCTTTCACTACTCCATGGGGAACCTATGTTTATGTGAGAATGCCATTTGGATTGACAAATGCAGGTGCCACATTTCAGAGGGCAATGGATGTTGCTTTTGCAGGATTGATTGATTCAATCTTGGATGTGTATCAAGATGACTTGACAACTTATTAAAAAAAGGAAGAGCAACATTGTATGCACTTAGAGTAGATTTTTATTAGAGCATTAGAATATGGCATCTCACTCAACCCAAAGAAGTGTGCTTTTGGGGTAGTGGAAGGAAAATTGCTTGGACACATTGTTTCCAAGGATGGAGTCAGGATTGATCCTGAAAGGGTGGCTGCAATTGATAAAATTTAGATCCCTAAAACTGTGAAAGGTGTTTGGTCCTTCTTTGGACAAATTAATTTTTTTAGGAAATTTGTGGCTAACTTTGCAGAGACCAGAAAAGATATCTCTAAAATGTTGAAGAAAGGTGCAACTGTCAAATGGGAAGATGAAGCAACTAAATCATTCTAGAACATAAAAGAGGCTATAAAGGTGGCTCATGTGCTAAAGTCTCCTAATTTTTCTAAGCCTTTTCAGCTATTCTCATTTGCTTCTTTCCACACTATTGTTGCATGCCTATTGTAGAGAAATGAAGAAGGGTTTGAACAACCTATAGCTTTCTGTAGTAGGTCATTGCAGGCTGCTAAATTGAAATATGACATCATGGAGAAGCAGGCGTATGCACTGGTCAGAGCAGTCAAAAGCTTCAGACCATATTTGGTGGGTTCTCACATAGTTGCATATGTGCCCCATGCAGCAGTCAAGGATATTTTTATTCAACAGGAGGTAAATGGAAGAAGATACAGATGGATAAATAAACTACAAGAGTTCAACATAGAGATACAAATTACAAAGCTAGTAAGGGGACAAGGTTTGGCAAAACTTATGACACAGTCAAACTTAGAGGCATGCCAAGTGAATACAGTACATAATGAAGTTATAAATATGTTAGGATCTGATTGGTATGAGGACATTATACATTATTTGCAAAATTTGAATTGTCCTTCCTACTTTAGTGATAGTCAGAAAAGGACTTTGAATCTACGTGCAATCAAATACATAATTCTTCAAGGACAGCTGTATTGGAAGAATCTTGAAGGTGTGCTACTCAAATGTGTAGATGAAAATCAGGCCAGAAATATTTTAAGTGACATGCATAGTGGAGTGTGTGGTGGACATTATGCTGCCCATACAACAACCCACAAAATTCTTAGAGCTAGCTACTGGTGGCCAACTCTTGTCTTGGATGCACAAAGAATGGTAAGAAAATGTGATCCTTGTCAAAGGTTCTTAGGGAAGCTAAAATATGAAGGTGCATTGCCCGTCAAGACTGTAACTATAGATGCCCCATTTTAGCAGTGGGGAATTGATTTTATAGGGGAAATCTTAGAAAAATCAAGTGGAGGACATAGTTGGATTCTGGTTGCTACTGATTATTTTACCGAATGGGTTGAGGCTATTCCAACTAAGAAAGCTACAAGTCGAGTAGTGATGGATTTTATTCTAGAGCATATTATTATTAGATTTGGAGTGCCAGCCACAATTGTCACAGACAATGCCATGTGCTTCAGATCTGGAGAATTTGTTGATTTCTGCAACAAATATGGGATTAGTTTGTCATATGTATCACCATATCACCCATAAGGAAATGGCCAAGCAGAATCAAGCAATAAGAGCCTCATGAAAATCATGAAGAGGATCCTAGATAAGAGCAAAAGAGCATGGGATTCAAAGTTAAAGATGGTACTATGGGCCAACTAGATGATAGTGAAGGAATCAATTGGAAGGTCACCTTTTGAGTTAGTGTATGGTGCAGCAGCTGGGCTACTTGTGCACAACTTTCTGCCAGTTTACAGATTTATACAAGAGAATGATAAGGAGATTGAGGACTCAATGACTAAAAGGATAAATCAGCTAGTTGCATTGGATGAAATCAGAAGAGAGGCACACATGACAAACATCAAGAAACAACAGAAAATGAAATATTTGTTTGACAAAAAGGCTACGGAAAGGAAGTTTCAGATAGGTGACTTGGTCCTTGTTTGGAATGCAAAGAGCCAAGATAAGGTAAGCATAATAATTTTGAGCCATTATGGATGGGTCCGTATCAAATTAGCAACATTCATGGACAAAATTCATATTTCCTCCAGGACTTAAGTGGTGAATGGCTGGAACTGTCAGTGTACGGTCAGTTCTTGAAGCCCTATTTTTCATAAATGATCTTCCTCTATGCACGTTTGTAAATTAGGTGTAAATATTCTGTGCTCACCTTGTACAGTCAGTCACATTTTGAGTTTTGTGTTCTGCTTGGTCTGCCTTAGAGTGATATGATTCTCACTGCAGCCTTGCGCCTGCACGTCTCCAATCGAAGCCTATGTTACCACCTGCATAAGCAGTTTGGTTTCATGTATTTAAATGTGTAGGCCCTTTCTGAAAAGTCCAAGAAATTATAACACTTTTGGCCTCTGTAGTTAAAAAATGTTAAAGTCAGTTAAGGAGCAAGTGTCTTTGTATATACAAAGTGGTTTGTATATGCGTGCAGGTCAAAAATATGTATTGGCGGATGCAAAATCTCCATCTTCCTTTGAAAAAATGAGTTATATGCATTTTTGAATGCATATCGAGTTCAAAAGGAGGATGTACAAGGGCAGAATATACATTGAAGATTCCATGAATACTCGCTGCTTGTATTTTGTGTTGCATGTATATTTGGTTTGTATGTTCCGACATACAATGGTTAGATACAAAGACAAGATACATTGCAGGTATATTCCGTAGAAGATTCCCGTTTGTATATTCGGCATGCAATGGAAATGTACATTGAAAATATACAAAGGCTAGTGCACATGCGTTTGCTACATTGCAGCAGAGATGCATTTGGTGGGGCCCACCGTAGTTTTATACAAATAGGTTTGTACATGTTCAATATATAAGGGAAGAATGTATGTGAAATATTTTGAATAGATTCCCTACTTGTATGTTTGTGTTTGTATATTCAGCATACAAAAAAAATATACATTTGGATATACAATGAAAAAATATGCATTCTGGACCTGAAGGAGAAATCAAATGCAATTATTAATATTTCGAGTCCGCAGCATGTATGTGCCAATATACATTGCGATGACACAAAGGCTAGATGCAAGAGGAATTTCAAAGCAACTTCAAAATGCTTCATAAAATTTGAAATCTGCACCTTGTATATATAAAATGAATGTATATGCATATACACAAAGTGATGGATGTAGGATGGAGATACAAGCCAGACTCGAGCTAAATTTCAGTTTGTTCTATAATGTTTGACCTCTGCCTTGTATGTTGTATATGCATTTGCGTCTGCATATACAAGAGCGATAAAGGTGAAAAAAAAGGAGAAAGGGTCAGCGATAGAGGGTCAAGGTGCCTATGTGGCACGATATCATTGGGTGGTAGCTCTTCATACTTGTTTTGGGACCGTTGATTTCGGCAATGGGTTTTTGATCAACGGTCAGGTTTTGGACCTTCAGCGCTAGTTTTTTCTTTGTGTTTGCAGTCATTTTTGAATGGGAAATTTCCATGGGTGCGCTGCTATAATTCCCAAGAGAAGCTATGAGTGGTTGAGCCATTAATGGCAGGATTGCAGACAGACATAGGCCGATGGTCGAACGGCCAAGTACCTAGTTTATGATGGAGGGTTTTCCAGCGGCGGTACAGGGCTCGAGCCCAAGTACTCCTCATCCTTCTCTTACTTCTTCCTATTTTGTCCCCTGCCACATTTATGATTTTGGGTGCCATTTCTAGTGCAGTTTATCTGGCAGGAATTTTTGACCTTGTCATGTAATTAATTTTGCTGAGTACACAGTCTTGGTATAAAAAGCCAAACTGTGTTACTCATTGTTGGTTGTAAAACTGAACATTTTTTTGGTGCTGTGACACAATACAACTTCATTGGTGGGCCCTGTTCTTGGCGTCTTGTAAGTTTATGAGTCTCATGTTGTATTTTTCATGCATGAGTTCACTGGTTTCATGGTGCTTTATATGAGAAATGCTCTATGCATATGTTTAATCATTTGTCTCCAAGCTGTGGGCATAGTTTGTTTTGAATCAAAATAACTAAGGGTTGTTAAGGTTCAGGAATATAGTTTTCTATATTGAATGTTTAATCTGCTACTTTTGTTCAAGGAACAAATTAAATGTTTCAGGTTAATCATTGAGAAAATGTGTTGCAGTAGGGATACCAGTAGGTATGAATGATTAAGCACCTAATTGTTGGGAAGTATCTATAAGGCAGATATTAGAAATCCCCTTGATATCTAGTCTTTGGTATACGTTCATGCTGGCCATTCACATGTGTATGTCTATTGACTCCGAGCCCTAGATAGGAACCAATCCAGTCTTGTATTGAGGTTGTAACCCAATGTCTCAGTTTTGCATCCAAACATAAAATCAAACTTAAACTTCAAAATCAAACCATTAGGACATTAGGATTAGTTTTAGGATCAAAAATCCTCTGTCTACAACTGAATATAGGCCCAAAGCTAGCCTTCTTGCACTTGTTTCACAGTTTTGGTCTACATAAAGGAGGATTTATTTGCTTTGTATCAACATCCTAGTTAATCCATAAACAAATCTCATGGATGTTGAATAGGGAATACCCCCCTTGGTTTTGTAGAGCCTAAAGAAGAAGAGGAGATATCTATAGAGTCTATCTCCTGTACTATTAGCCACTGGCCTAGGAATCATATTGATCATTGATGGCTACCTTGTAGGGACAACTAGGAATAAGCATCCAGTCGGATTGAAAGGTAACATGGACTATTATAATTGATACATACATATCTATGTGGCCCTACCAAAGTAAGAAGTTTTCAAGGTGACAGGTATTTCATGTTATTTATTGATGATGGTTCAAGAATGACTTGGGTTACTTTTCTTAAAGAAAAATCAGAAGCCATAGATAGGTTTAAAGCTTTTAAATCAATGGTTAAAAATGAAATGATATGAAAATTAAATGTTTGAGGTCTAACAAACGTGGAGAATTTACTTCTAATGAGTTTAACATGTTTGTAAGAATCATGGGATAAAGAGGCACTTATTTGTCCCTAGGACTCCTTAATAGAATTGAGTGGTTGAAAGGAAGAACATGATTGTTCAAGAAGCTACAAAGACAATGATAAAAGGAACATACCTATTGGAAGTCTACTAGAGAGAAGCAATTCAGACTGTTGTCTACATATAGAACAGAGTACAAGTAAGAGCAAATGACACAAAGACTCCTTATGAGCTATGGTATGGAAGGATTCCTATTGTTAAATATTTTAAAGTTTTTAGAAGCAAATGTTACGTCATAAGAGATGAAGAACTAGGAAAGTTTGATGCAAGGTGTGATGAATGTAGTTTCCTTGGTTATTCTACTAGAAGCAAAGATTACCAGTGTTATAACAAAAGGCTAAGAAAAATTATTAAAAGTGCTAATGTTAAGGTTGATGAAGACATATAGAAGATTTCAGAGATTAATGGATATGAATCAGATGAATCTTCTTGCAGAGAAGAAGAATAAACCAAAGAAAAGGAGGTATAGATTGAAGAACCAAAAGATTTGGAAAAAGAAGCACAAGTTGAAGAACAAGAAGCTCTGGAAAGAATTACTAAAACACCCAAGAATGTGTAGAGGCATCACTCTAAAGATCAAACCATTGGTGATAAGAGCAAAGGTATACTGACAAGAAGGAAAGATGCTAAAGAATAGGTAAATCTATGTTTAATTTCCAAAGTTGAACAGAAAATAGTGGTTGAGGCATGCAAGGATGAGTATTGGATCAGGGCAATGGAAGAAGAACTAATGCAGATTGAGAAGAATCAGACTTGGGAACTTGTTCCAAGACTAAAGAACAAAAATGTGATTGGAACCAAGTGGGTATTTAGGAACAAATTGAATAAGAATGATGAATCTCCTAAGGATAATCAAAGCAAGTATGGATCAATGATTGGAGGATTACTTTATCTAACTGCTACTAGACTAGATATTATGCATCTGGTTTGTCTTGTGGCTAGATTTTAAGATCACAGAGAGTCACATGTTATGGAAATGAAGACGATATTTAGATATTTAAAACACACTTCTAACTATGGCTTGTGGTATCCAAAAGATACTAACTTTACTCTAAATGCTTATATAGATGTAGATTGGGCTAGTTGTGTAGATGATAGGAAAAGCACAAGTGGTAGTGCATTCTTTCTTAGATGCCAGTTGGTGTCTTGGATAAGCAAAAAGATTCAATGCCCTTATCTACTACAAAGGTAGAGTATATTGTTGCAGTATTATGTTGCACATAGGTGTTATGGATGAGATAGACCTTGAAGGATAACAAAGTTGTGTATGATACGCAAATTTTTATTTCCTGTGATAATACAAGTGCTATTAACATTTTAAATAATCCAATGATGCACTCAAGGACAAAGCATATTTCAATCAGGTATCACTTTCTGAGAGAGAAGGTTACAGATTTTTAGGTAAAGCTTGAGTATGTGCCCACAAATAATTAGGTTGCTGACATATTCACCAAGGCTCTTCCTAAGGATACATTTGAGTATCTCAAGGAGAAGTTAGGGGTTATTGCCCCTCCTTCTTTGAACTAGATGCATAAGGAGATACATCAATCCAGTATGCTTTAAGATTCATTCTTTTCTAGACTAATGTTGGAAGCTACCTAGATCAGGGAGAGCAAGTAGTAGATGTGATGATTGTTGTAGTCGGGGGGAGTAAGAAGTTGTTGTAGTTTGGTATGCACTCCTTGTTAGAAATGAAGGTGCAAACCACACAATGGAAATCTGATTCAAACCTTATTATCCTCTAAACAATGTAGAATCAATGGAGATTGCAATAGAAATAAAAACCCCACTACACAGAAATAACATGCATTAAGAACTGAACACAACACAGTATGTAATGTGGAGAAAAGCCTTTCGAGTAAAAAACTCCACCACGAAAAGAGGCTCCAAGTCGTATTATCTTCAAATATGAGATTACAATACATACACTTCCTCTGTTTCTTCAATCTTCAATCCAGTAGTGCCTATTACTCTCAAATCTAATAAAAATGTAGTATAAATATCCTTATAAAATGGGGTTTCCTTTTAGGGCAAGAAAAATGACAAAACATCAACTGTTAGATCTATGACCTAATGATGAATAGTCTAGATTCACAATGATAAAATATAAATAAAATGAGGTTTTAAGGGCAGCTCAGGGTGCATGGCCCCCAGACCCCCCACTAGGGGGATGATCCGCCCAAACCCCTCATAGGGGGGAACCCCCTATGACCCCCTGTCATGAACAAATGAGCATCGTGTACCAGATATAAACATATGGTTGAAACAAGGTCACTGCTGGTGAAACCTTTCATCTCTTATGGGTGATTTAAAAACAATATTAGGAGTAATTAATTACATAGGATTTACAAGGTTGATGGTACGTTAATCCTAACATTCTCCCACTTGACATCATACATTATAAATACCCATAGGAAAACCATAAAATATTCAGGCACTAGAAGCAAGGCACATGACCTCTTTACACTAATCAAATTTCTCTATGCTCATAGGTTTGGCCAATGAATCTGCAACATTCTCCTAAGTTTCAATATTCTTCAGCTCCATCTATCCATTTGTAACCATTTCTCAAACAAAGTGATACTATACATCAACATACTTAGTCCAAGCATGATACATAAGATTCTTGGCCAAACATAAAGCACTCTGGCTATCACAACCAATCTAAATGATCTTACAATCAAAGCCAATACCTATACAAAGTCTCCTCAACCAAACTACCTCCTTAGAGACATGAGTAGTAGCCATATACTCTCCTACTGTGGTGGACAAAGCAACTGTGGGTTGCCTCTTACTCATCCAACTCACTACTCCTCCAAACAGAGTAAACACATAGCCACTAGTGGACCTTTGACTATCCAAGCCACCTGCCCAATCTACATCAACAAAACCCTATATGTCCAATGCTTTATCACCACTTTGAGTACTAGAATAAACCAAACAATAATCAGAAGTACTTGCAAGATACTATATAACCCTTTTTGCATAATTCTGATGTTGTCTACCATGGTTAGACATAAATCTACTCAAAACTCCCACTTCTTGGGCAATATCTAGCCTAGTGCAAACCATTGCATACATCAAACTCCCTACAACACTAGCATATGGCACATTAGACATATCCTCAAAATCATCCTCATTCTTTGGACACATATCTAAAGAAAGCTTAGTACTAATGGGTAAAGAAAATCTAACTAGGTTACAGTCCTACATACTAAATCTCTACAAAATGGTATTCACATACTTACTTTGTGACAACCAAAGATTTATGTTACCTCTGTCCCTCCTAATCTCCATACCTAGAATATACCTAGTAGCTCCAAGATCCTTCATATTAAATGCACCTGAAAGTTGGTCTTTAAGGTCACTAATCATACCCTTAGAATTGTTGAAAAATAACATGTGTCATCAACATACAATGCAATGATCAATATAGAATCATCAATACAGTGAATGTACATACAACGATCCTCCTTGCTCCTAGCAAAACCCAATTTCAATACAAATGATTCAAACTTTTGATACCACATTCTAGGGGTCTAGTTTGAACCATAGAGAGACCTCTTCAACATGCAAGCCCAATGTTCTTTCCTTTTTACCTCAAAACTTGTAGGTTGTTGCATATAAATTTCTTCCTCAAGATCTCCATGCAAGAACATAGTCTTAACATCCATTTGCTCAATCTCCTAATCATAAGTTGCAGAAATGGATAAAATAAATCTAATAGAAGTCAATTTAGCAACAGGAGAGAAAATTTCCCCAAAATCAACTCCCTTTCTCTGGGAGTAGGCCTTGTCTACCAGTCTAGCCTTGTACTTCTCTAATGAACCATCTGTTGCAAACTTCTTCTTGAAGACTGACTTACAACATATGGCCTTTCTTCCTTTGGGAAAACAAACAAGATCCCAGGTATTACAAGAGTCTAAAGCCATCATCTCCTCTTGCATGGATAATTGCTAAGACTCACTATCATCTACAAGAATAGCTTCCCTATAGGATCTAGGCTCATTGTCAGTACTCAATAAAGAAAATATACAATGGAAATTTGGTGGGCTATACCTATCAACTAGATTATGTTGTCTTGTGGATCTCCTCAAGGGTGGAGTAAGAATCTTAGATTGTTCTTTTGCATGATCATCTACACCAAATTCTTCTGTAACAATAGATTCATCTTCATCAAAACTACTTGAACTTTCTTCTTCTTCTTCACCCCACAATCCATCATTGTGTTCTTCCTGAGGTGCATCTTGTTGCTCTAAATCAAAGTGCACTCTCTTTACATTTTCTTCTTTTTCTTTTGGCTACTCAAGTTCAGAAATAGCTCTAAGTTCCTATTTTGTATGAAAAGGAGGGATGATGGGGTTGTTTTAGTTTGAATCCTCCTTTCCACAAAACATTCCAAGGGCTTTTCAACCGAGTGCTTCTCCTATTGAGAGGAGAGTCAACTATCATATTTGAGTTGCCACTTGGTTTTTGCTAGGAAATTTAAAAGTTATCACACAATGTTGCTAATTAATGCTTTAATGCTCTTGAAACCCTAATTTAAGCAAAATAGTAAGTAAATCTATGAATTATGATAAATGTTATAGGAATTAGACAAAGGGTAGAGAACCTTAACTCATTGTTTTTTGCAGTCCATAAAATGGAAATGTCAGGGACAATGGTGATGGTGCCCTAGTCCAAGAGGCAGATCTTTCTGTGGATTCCTGATCTCCTTCTGACACTGATCTCTGCCATCTCTTTATTTTCTGGTGATCTGACAATGGAGGACAATGGTGATGGTGCCCTGTCCACTGAGGAAGATTCTTCCAAATGTCGAAAGCTCTGCAAACCCCGATTATCATAGTCCTATTTGTTTTTGTGGCTTCGGATGTGAAGGACAATGGTGATGGCACCCTTGTCCTGAAATCTGGCATAGTGTCCTCTTCTTTTTAGATCCTGAATCTTTAATGTCTGCCTACCTTCCCTG
This sequence comes from Cunninghamia lanceolata, assembly GCA_027924645.1. Taxonomy (NCBI): domain Eukaryota; kingdom Viridiplantae; phylum Streptophyta; class Pinopsida; order Cupressales; family Cupressaceae; genus Cunninghamia; species Cunninghamia lanceolata. The sequence continues at coordinate 996,593 of BSBN01001835.1, read as the reverse complement.
CAACTCCACTCTCTCCAGATCCAATATGTGTAACCTACAATCACAAGGAGTGTGGGAGGGGGTTGTGGTGTTTAGAGGCTTGCCATAGTCAAGCCGTGGAGAGACATTCAAGTCTTTTGGACACCATTGTCAGAGAGAGTGTGTGACCTTGTGGGATATAGGTAGAAATCCAAATGATAATGATGATAAAGCACAATAAATGTCACCTTGATGATGAAGCTCTCATCGAAGGAAGAAGCTCTTCAATGCCATGAGGAGAAGATGTAATCCAACCTGCAAAAACAAACACAATAATAATGTTATGATCTACAACACAATGAGAATCAAAAGTATGCCAATAGCTCACAATCATAAAACTTGCCAATGATCTTCTCTAGTTTTCAAATGATAACCTAAACTCATTTATATATGCAACTACTAAGATTCCCACCAAGAATTTCATATTTGGAACTTATGATGTTAGCCTGGAAACCAAATAATGGTCACAAACTTGACATTTAAATTTAGGGTAGACCCAAAATAGGGTTGGACTAGGGTGCTAGCGCCCTTGTCCACCCTCCTATCTTTGTTCAAAATTCAATAACGTACAACCCCCTAGGTCCTATTTGTCACAAGACCCAAGGGTTTTCTCATCGAGAGTCCAAATTAACATGCAAGATGCTCTAAATATAATCTAAAGACCCAAGAGCTAAACCTTGGGAGAAAGCCCCCAAGGGTACATTTTTCTGACATAACAGTTCCCTAAAATAACATCTCTAGAATAGATAATCTTATCGGTTAGTAGATTCCAAATATTATAACCTTTGACATTATCACCATATCAAATGAATGTATACTTTTCATCTTTTGGATCTAACATAGATCACTTTTCCTTAGGAACATGAACAAAAGCCTCACAACCAAAACCCTTAAATGTGAAATAGAAGGTTTCTTACCTATCCACACATCATAAGGTGTCAAATCAAGAGTCTTACAAGGAGATTTGTTAATCAAGTAGCAAGTAGTACACACAACCTCTGACCAAAAGCATTTATCCAACCATGCATCACTCATCATACTTTTGGCTCTTTCCATGATTGTTCGGTTCATCCTTTCTACAACACCATTCTGTTGTGGTGTATATAGAGTTGTCTTTTGTTTGATAATACCTACATGCTTGCAAAACTCATTAAATTTCTTAGAGAAATATTCCCCTCCATTGTCATATCTTAATATTTTTATCTTCAATGCCAATTTGTTTTCAATGAAGACTTTAAAATCCTTAAATGAAAACTTCATATCTATGTTTCATAAAATAAATCCATGTAAATATAGATACATCATCAATGAAGGTGACAAAATAATGAGATTTCCTGATAGAATCATTATCCACAGGTCCAAACACATCTATATGAATAATTTCTAACTTCTCTTTTGCTCTATTGCTTCCTAAGGGAAATTATTTTCTATTTTGTTTAACAAACACATAATGCTCACAAAAATCAAAGTGCTCATCAAAATAGGAGAAACCATCCAACAAATTTTTATTCTTGATAGTTTTCAAAACATTATTACTAGTGTGGCCCAATCTACGGTGTCACACCATACATGTATTTTAAGTACTAGCCTCAGATACATAAGAGACATTACAAACTACAGTGGATTCAAGCTTAAACAGGTTTCCCAATCTCTTCCCCTTCACTACCACCAAATTCCCTCTCACCAATCTGCAACCATGCTTGTCAAATGTTACATGCATTCCCAAATCATTCAACTTTGAAACTAAAATCAGATTTCTAGCTAATCTAGGAGCATGCAAAACATCAGGGAGGGTTTTAATCCTCCCATCACAGAAACACAACAATGCCTTGCCTTTCCCAACTATCAGATATGTAGAGTTATGCCCAAGGTATATATCACCTGCATCATACTCTTCATATGTCGAAAACCATTCCTTATGCGGGGTCATATGAAATGAGCATCTTAATTCAACCAACTAGTGATCATTAGAAACAACATTACATACAGAAAATAAAACATCTTCACCTGCATTTGAGGACTAATTCGAAGCACTCTCCCACTATTTATTTGCGTTTCTACACTCCTTCTTCACATATCCCCTTATGCTGTAGTTCCAACAATTAACTCTATTCTTCTTCCCAAGAGTGTTAGATCAGCCCTTGGAATTGCCGTTAGCCCCTTTCTGATCTCCTTTAGGTCCTCTTTCCTTAGACCTCGCCCTAACACTTAGAGCATCCCCTGAACTATCTAAACTCTTCTTCCTCAATTCTTGTGATAGCAAACTGAAACAAGTGCATCCAACTTTAGATTTGTGAGGTTAGCAATGATAACTAGTATAATTTTCTCCTAAGACTCAGGTAAAGAACAAAGAAGTAAGATAAATTTATCTTCCTCATTAACCTCAACATCTATAGATGTAGGCTGACTCAACAACAAATTAAATGAATTTAAATGCTCTACAACTGATTCACCCTCTTTCATTTTCATAGAAAGTAGTTTACGCTTCAAGTAAAGTTTGTTTACCATACTCTTGGCTTGGTAGATCTCACCCAAACAGTTCCACAAACCATGTACAGTCTCTTCTATCATAACATTCAACAAGACAAAGTCTGCAAGACACAAATGGATGGTCCCTCATGGCTTCTTATCCAATCCAACCTTGCCCATTCATCTGGAGAGACATCATCAGGTTTCTTCTCTTCTAGGATAGCTAACCACTATTTTCTTTCTTCTAGCAAATCCTCTATTTTTAGCTTCCATAATTCATAGCCCATACCATTGAACTTTTCAATGTCCAACTGAGAGGTAGAAGCAATAATGAATGAAGCCATGTTATCTACACAAGATCTATAAACAAACAATAACTAGATCTCCTACTGCAACTGAAAAAAAGCTTCGCACTACCACCCAAGAATCAAAACTAGCCAGGCTCTAATACCAAATGTTAGAAATGAAGGTGCAAACCACACAATGGAAATTTGATTCAAACCTTATTATCCCCTAAACAATGTAGAATCAATGGAGATTGTAACAGAAATAAAAAACCCACTAACATAAATAACATACATTAAGAACTGAACACACAACATAGCATGTAATGTGGAGAAAACCCTTTCAAGTAAGAAAATCCACCAAGAAAAGAGGCTCCAAGTTGTATTATCTTCAAATATGAGATTATAATACATACACTTCCTCTGTTTCTTCAATCTTCAATCCAATGGCATTTGTTACTCTTAAATCTAATAAAAACATAGTACAAATATCCTTATAAAAGGGGGTTGCCTTCTAGGGCAGGAAAATTGACAAAATATCAATCATCAAATCTATGACCTTGTTGGATTTTTTCCCAAACTGGATGCTTCCCAGTTATCCCTACAAGGTAGCCATCATTGATCAATAGGATTTCTAGGCTAGGGGCCAATAGTATAGGAGATAGACTCTATAAATATCTCCTCTTCTTCGTTAGGCTTTGCAGAACCAAGGGGGGTATTCCCTACTCAACATCCATAAAATAGACTTGTGAACTTACTAGGATGTTGAGAAAAAGCACATAAATCATCTCTTATGTAGACCAAAACTGTAAAATAAGTGCAAAGGGGCTAGCTTTGGGCCTATGCTCAATTGTGAATCAAAGGATTTTAGTCCTAAAACTACTTCTAATGTTCTAATGGTTGATATTTGAAGTTTGAATTTGTATTTTGTGTTTGGATGCAGAACTAGGACCTTGGGTTGTAACCTTAATACAGGATCAGACTGGTGCCTATCTCAAGGCTCAGAGTCAATAGACATACACATGTGAATGATTACCATAAACATAGATCAAAGAATTGGTTTCAAGGGGATTTTTTAGTGTCTACCTTACAGATACTTCCCAAGACCGAGTATTTAGCCATTCATACTTTAATGGTATCCCTGTTGCAACATACTTTTCCCAATGTTTAACCTAAAACATTCAATTTGTTCCTTGAACAAAGATAAGAGATTAGACATTCAACATAGGAAACCTATGTTCTAGAATCCCAAATAACCCTTAGCTATTCAGATTCAAAAGAAAACATGCCCACAACTTGGAGACAAACAATTGAATACATGCAACAATGCATTTCTCATATGAAACAACATGAAACCATTAAACTTATGCATAAAACATACATGTGATTCATAAACTCACAAGACACCCAAAACAGAGCCACCAACTAAGCTGTGTTGTATTACTCGACCAAAATTCATCCAGTTTTCAACAACCTCTAAAAATGAGTCACACTATTTTGATATACCTAGAATGTGTACTCTGCAATTAATTATAATGGTCATTTCAAAATACCAAATACAGTGCACCACGAGAATGGCACCCAAAACATTGAATGCACTAGAGAGACAAAAAAGGAGCAGGTGAAATTTGGAGACGTGCAGCCGTTTGAAGATTTTCTTCTCAAAAATGGTAGCTGGCTTGTCCCTTCAGACCCATACCTTTACAAACTTGCCATAAATATCGAACTACTGTTTTCAGGATGTACAACGGTCATGAATTCTAAAATTTCTTTCTATTTGGAATGCGGCTACAAACACATAGAAATCCCACCCTTTTTGAAAGTTTGAAAGATGTCCATCGATTTCCTCCTTCCTATCAAGATCAATGGCCTCAAATCACACATTCATCTTACAATGATCCTTTCATCACTTTATAAACAAGACCACACTGTAAGATTACTGTCGGTAATTTTGTTCCCGATGACGCTAGTCAAGACTTCATTGGAGTAGCCCAAGCCCATCAGAGTAGAGTTTGACACTGCATCGATCAAAGAGATCTTGCCGATGCCAACCTCCATCAGAGAAACACACACCATCAGAGGGACATATCAAAACCAAGCTGACAGTGATCTTCATACTGATTGGCATAGCACAACTCTATCGCTAGAACATAAACAAGTTATGCCAAAGACCCTTGTTTTGCCGATAGCATACCGCAAGAGTAAACTGCCATCGGAGTGACCTAACACATCGGAAGGAGACCCCCATAGCACGCCGATGACTATTATCACACCAACGACCCACCTTGCACATCTAATCGACCTGTTGGCTCTACTTCAGACCTAGCTGCCAATGCATGTTATCTCACTGATGACACCTTGGATACTCACTTATGTCTTCATTGGCCATTGGGGGAATGTTTAGCTTAATTGCCGACGTGCATTGTCATGGTGATGAAATCCTTGCATGTCCATCTTTGCACTTAGCTATGGGCCCATGATAGAGAGCCTCTGTCAGTGGGACCTATTCCATTAGCTAGACTACAACCTACCTCTCTGATCACACATCTCTCACTGATAGTTCAACACCATGCTTTGCCTTTAGAGAGACTACATACCATTTGCGAGCATGAGAACTACTCTGCCTATATCATCGTTCACTTCGATGAAAACTTTGAACCAAACTTTGTCGGCTAGACACATCTCATCGGCAAACTCCCTGCTTGTTCTCCCAATATGAATTGTCACTCCGATAGCCCACCCTCATCGATGCAACTTGAAGTGTCGGAGCAATATCTTTCTGCCCTGCCGATGTCACTTGTTACACCAACCGCTTGGAATCTCCCATCAACCTATCAGAAAGACTTAAAACTAGGCCGCTGATGGCTACTTATTACAGTGATGTGATTTTAGATGTTTGCTTTGCATGTCCATCGACGATTGGTGGGAAATTGGACCAGGCTGCCGATAGTAGCTGTCGTGCTAACCCAAAGATCAAACCACCTTTAAACAACATGATCGATGAGACAAAGGCCCACCCTTGCCGATGGACTTAGAAATTTTTGGATTTGAATGAAAAGGCCTACAAATGAATTTTTGAAACCCTAACCCTAGGTGCAAGCACCAACAGACCTAATGAGGAATAATCTAGATTCACAATGATAAAATATAAATAAAATGAGGTTTCAAGGGTAGACCGGGGCACGCGGCCCCCAAACCCCCTGTCGGGGGGATGATCCCCCCAGATCCCTCATAAGGGGGAAACCCCCTGTGACCTCCCATGGCAGATGAATGAGCATCGTGTATCAGATATAAACATAGGGCTAAAACAAGATCATTACTGGTGAAACCTTTCATCTCTTATGGGTGATTTACAAACAATATTAGGAGTAATTAATTACATAGGACTTACAAGGTTAATGGCACCTTAATGCTAACACTCCTAAGGGGGAGTATTTGGAGTAGTAGTGAGATGTGCAAGTATGTGCAATATCAAAAAGGAGAAAGAGAAAGAAAAAGTTGTGTAGCCCTTTTCCATTGATTTCAAGGGGGGAGAGAGTTCATGTGAAAAACTAAAAGGGAGAGAGAATTTGAAAAAGAAAAGAGTCAGTAATCAGAGAGAAAGTAAGATATGTAAAAGAAAGGGGGAGAGTAAGAAAGTAAAGAATTTTGGTGTAGAGTTGTGTCTTGATGGTTTTTCACATTATATGTTGCCATCAATGACAAAGGGGGAGATTGTTGCAAGTATGTGCTTATCAGTGTTGTCATTGATGTCAACATGCTTTTGTTGTCATTGGTATCAACTGTGTCTTCTTATGAGGTTATTTTTGTTTGATTAAGGTGTCTTTCTAAAGGTGATTTGATTTCTATGTAGAGGTGTTGAATATGTTGAGTATATGCCTTTGGTATTGGGTTTCTAAGTGCTTTTGAGAAAATTTGATTAATTATGGAAACAATATAATGAAGTCTTCTAGCTTACAGAGTACTATTTGAGTTTTTGTTCTACATTTATTTTGTGTTGAAGATATGAGTGTTTGGATTGGATATGTTTATTATAAGTGTTTGAAGATGCTAAATCTAGAATTTGGTTCTCTGAATCATCATGCAATGAAAGTTATGTTCACTAGTTTGAAAACAGTGTTTGACGGTGTTTGTAGAGGTGTCTAGGAGAAAGTGTTTCACTCCACATTTCTCTGCAAAGTGGTTTCAAGTGTTTCACTTCTAGATGTGTGCTTATAAGGTCTATATCATTCTTTAATTTAAGTGGTTCATGATTTGGTGCTCCCAAAATTCATTTCTTGTATAGCAGAGTTCAACAGTGTTGTTTGTAAGTAGATTGTAGACTTTCTTCATGTGAAAGTTGTGCTTAAATTTGTTGGTTTTCAGGTGACTTCAATATATTCATGGATGTTTCTAGATTGTGTTAAATCTATGTGGAAGATCTGCAAGGTGTGTTTATACTTGAGGAAGTGTGTGCTTAAATGTTCATTGTGTTAATTCAAGTTTGGTTGACTTGGTTTTTTACACTATTTGTGATCGTGCTTTGGTGAATGTGAAAGCTTGGTGAAGCATGTAAGAGTGGATTTAGGTCTATGCTAAGATGTGGTGTGGTCTACATTCATTCCTTTCCTTCATGGGAATCTTTAGGTCTAGACCTAATTTGAATTTTATGAGTTATGATGTGTTGTCTGTTAGATTGAGGACAAACAACTGAGAGGGGGGGTGAATCAGTTGTCCAAAACTTTCATGCAATTAACCACTTAAATCCTTTTCTTAATTCAACATTACAATAATTAATCAATCATGAAACTTAATGCAACAATTCAAGAGCAGAAACAAGTTTACACATATGACACCAAGATTTTTGACGTGGAAAACCTGATTAAGGGAAAAACCACAGCGTGATTAACCCAAGATTGTATTCTCTATTAAAAGAATAGAAAGAACAAAATGGCACATGCTAATTAGGGCTCACTGCTTGAGCACACTTCTCACAAGAGGCTCACTGCCTACAAGAGACACACTATCTACAAATAATAAGTATCACATACTTGAACTAGAGAATAGCATCTTCACCATGCTTGAGTCAGTTCCATTTAAGCCCAATACTTCTACTCTACCTTTCGCTCTCCTCCTCTCTACCACACTCTCATCTCCACAAGACACACTTTGAAATGACTTTAAAATTCCTCATTTATACAAGACATCGACTTAGGAAAGATCATCTAAGTTGGCAAACATCACAAAGCAAATGCACAAATGCAACATGACTAATTACAAAAGACTTCACGCGGATTAACACCCTGTCGGCCACACAGAACTAAGACGTCAATCTTCTTCTAGAACATGCCAAACTTCACATAACATCTTCAAGATCATCTGCAGGAGGTGTAACTCATCCAATTGGCCTGACTTGGGAAGAACATCATCACCCAAAAGTATTTCTTCAAATGCGAGCTTAAACTTCAATGTGGATCACCAACATGAACTTGGACATGATCCAAAGACTCCCACAAGCTTTCCTGAATCACCAAGAACATCTGCACTACATCTACTTACTAGAATCATTCTCTCCTTCATCTAGAACCTCAAGAACATAGTATTTCATCACTATCATATTGGAAGAGATTCTTACAGACCTCCAGACCACAATCCAACTGAGTTGCCAATTCACATTGACTGCTTACACACCCACCAAATCCGTAGAACAAGATATTTCATTTCTGGATCTCACCAAACCTTTCTATATTACTCTGTCACCTCTGAACACCTACTAGAACTAGTTTTACTTAAGTGGCCATAACTTCATCAGATCTTCATACAGACCTTTGGAATCTTTACTAGATCATATTAAGACATATATCTACAAACCCTTTGAAGCGCACCCTCTAATCTTTATCATATCTTGAATCTTTACCTCACTGACTTCACTATTTTTCTTTGTTCCTGATATAACTACATTTCTCAATATCCTTAGCATACAGCTCATCCAATCCTTATCATCAATGCAATAGGAGTATGTTGACATCAATGACAACACCAGTTAGGCCCATACTTGCAACATTGTCGACCTTGGAGATTATTTTTCATGATTGATGGTGATATAAATAAGTGTTAAGGATTCATGGATGTTGGTGTGCACAAAGGATATGATGTTTATGATGTAAATTTGATCAAGGCAGTGAGATATTTCATGTGTTAGGCTATTGGGTACAGTGAGTAGAGGGTGTCTACTATTTTCAATGTTGTTGCGAATATGTTGTTTGTGTTGTGATGGAGATTGAGCTTCATTAGAATTGAACCCTGTGCATAGGTTAGATATAATTATATCAGTTCAAAGCTTGGAAGTGAGCCACCCTTCTCTTCTTTCTTTCTTTCTCAGTGGGCATTGAATCCACTTGGACAGTGAGTCCACCTACAGTGAGCATTCTTTCATTTGGGCAATGAGCCTTTTGTAATTTGGTATTGCTACTACATTATATTGTGAGCTAATCCTCACCATGGTTTTTTCCTTTTAGGGTTTTCCACGTAAAATATGGTGTTCTCTTATGTGTGGTGTTGTTATGATTCAGTTTTAGTTATTTTCTTTTCATGCTTAATCATCATAACAGATTTAAAGGTTAATGTGGATTTGATTGTTTGTGAGGTTTTGAAATTTTTGATACAACTGATTCACCCCCCATCTCAGTTGTCTTGTGCATTCAACAAGCATATTACAAATGTTGTTCTCTATTTCAAGGGTCTTTGGCATAATCTTCTAAGTGTAGGACAGATGTGTAGCAGAGGATATAACCTTGTGTTTCAAGGTGGTGGCTTTGAAATCAGAAAAGAAAGCTTTAGAACTCTAGTTTCTATAGGAAAAAGGACAAAAGGAAATGTATATCATCTCAAAGGTACAAACAATATGTGTTTTATGACTCAAATCAATGAAAGTTGGCTATGGCATAGAAGAATGTATCACATCAATTTTCATAGCCTAGTAAGGATCAGCTCTACTGAAGCTGTGAGAGATCTGCCAAAAATTACAAAGCCCATCAATATAATTTGTAAGGATTGTCAGATTGGGAAGCAAACAAGGAAGAACTTCAAAATCAAAGAATATTCTACCATAGGATCTCTGGAGTTGGTACATACAGATCTATGTGGACCTACAAGAATAGGAATTTTTTAAGGTGATAGGTATTTCATGTTGTTAATTGATGATTAATCTAGAATGACTTGAGTAACTTTTCTCAATGAAAAATTATAACCTATAGCTAAGTTTAAAGCATTTAAGGTTATGGTCAAAAATTAAACAGATCTGAAAATCAAGTGCTTGAGATTTGATAGAGATGGTGAGTTCACCATCAATGAGTTTAACTATTTTTGTGAAGATCATGGAATAAAAAGTCATTTGTCAGCCCCTAGGACTCCTTAGTAGAATGGAGTTGTGGAAAGAAAGAAAAGGACAATTCAGGAAGAAGCAAGGACAATGTTGAAAGAAGCAAATATACCAGATATCTATTGGAGAGAAGCTATTCAAGCTACAGTCTACATAAAATATAGAGTGCAAGCAAGGGTCAACAATTCAAAGACTCCATATGAACTATGGTATGGAAGAACTCCTACTATAAAATATTTTAGAGTGTTTGGAAGCAAGTTCTACATTAGGAGAGATGAAGAAAACTTTGGGAAGTTTTATACAAGATCGGATGAAGGAATCTTCCTTGGATACTCTACCAAGAGTAAGGCTTATAGGTGCTACAACAAGAGGCTAAAAAAGTTAGTTGAAAGTGCAAATGTCAAAGTAGATGAAGAACAACGGCAAAGCTTAGTGTTGATAGAAGGATATGAACCTAATGAGCTCCCGTGTAGAGAAGAAGAAAGTGAAGAAGATGCAAGTTGATGAAGAAGACTCTTTGGAAAGGATTTCAAAGACTCCCAAGTATGTGTACAAGAATCGTTCCAAAGATCTAATCATTGGAGATAAGAACAAAGATGTATTAACAAGAAGAAAAATTGTTATGGTAGATGAATAGGTAAATTTGTGCTTGTTGTCTAAAATAGAACCCAAAACAGTGACTAAAGCATGCAAAGTTGAACACTAGATCAAAGCTATGGAAGAAGAATTGATGCAAATTCAGAAAAATTAGACTTAGGAAATTGTCCCAAGATCAGTAGACAAAAATGTAATAGGAACTAAATGGGTATTCTGGAACAAATTGAATGGGAATGGAGAAGTAGTCAGAAATAAGGCTAAGCTTGTGTGTAAAGCCTACTCACAAGTGGAAGGAATATATAATGAGGAAACATATGCTCTAGTGGAAAGAATGGAGGCCATTAGAATGTTCTTGGCCTTTGCAGCTCATAAGGACTTCAAATTTTATTAGATGGATGTAAAATCTACATTCTTGAATGGGGAGTTCGAATAAGAGGTATACATTGAGAAACTAGAAGTCTTTCAGTTATCAGATGATCCAAATATAGTCTGTAAATTGAAGAAGGCATTGTATGGACTCAAACAAGCTCCAAGAGATTGGTATGCAAGATTGGATAGATAATTGCTATAGTAGGGATTCAAAAAGGGTACTGCAAATAGCAATTTGTACTTCAAAGCTGAAGAAGATCAAATTTAGATTGTGGAGGTATATGTTGATGATATAATCTTTGGAGGGAATGAAAGTATGTGCAAGGGATTTGCAAAGAGATGTAGAAAGAATTTGAAATGTCAATGTGTGGGGAAATGAATTTCTTTCTTAGACTACAAATCAGTCAATTAGAAAAAGGTATTTTTATTTCATAGTCAAAGTATGCTAAGGAAATGTTGAAAAAGTTTGGAATGGAGGATTCAAAACTAGTATGTACTCCCATGACTACTGGTTGTAAGCTAATAAAAAATGATGAATCTCCTAAGGCTGATCAAAGAAACTATAGATCAATGATTGCTGGACTATTATACCTAATTGTTACTAGACCAGATATCATGCATGTAATTTTCCTTGTGGGCAAATTTCAAGTAGATCCCAGAGAATCACATGTTACAGCAATAAAAAGGATATTTAGATGCTTGAAAGGCACTCCAAACTTTGGCCTATGACATCCCAAGGATACTGATTTCTTTTTGAGTGCATATACAAATGCAGATTGGGTAGGATGTACAGATGATAGAAAAAGTACAAGTGGTGGTGCTTTCTTTCTTGGAAGTAGACTAGTCTCATGGTTGAGTAAGAAGTAGGATTCAATGTCATTATCTACTATAGAGGTGGAGTACATTGTAGCAGCATCTTATTGCACACAAGTGTTGTGGATGAAGCAGACATTGAAGGATATAAAAGTCTCATATGATGAACCTATTCCTATCTTATGTGATAATATAAGTGCTATAAACATTTCAAAGAATCTAGTAATGCATTGAAGAACAAAGCATATTTCAATCCGATATCACTTTCTAAGAAAGAAGGTTGTAGAGAATGAGGTGAAATTTGAATATGTGCCTACTAAGGATCAAGTTGTAGCTATTTTAACAAAGGCTCTTCCTAAGGATACTTTTGAGTATCTCTAGCAGAAGTTAGGGGTTATTTCCCCTCCTTTTAATTAAGATGCATAAGTGTATGCATCTGTCTAGAAAGCATTTCAAAATACATTCTTAGTCTTGGACTGATGTTGAAAGCTACCTCTCGAGGGGAGTAGGTAGTGGTTCAATTGGTTGGTATAGTCAAATGGAACATATTTTATGTTCCTAAGGGGGAGCATACAAAAAAGTGGAAGTAGTTGAGTGAGAGCAAGTGCTTGCCGGTGTTGCAAGTGTTGCCCTTTGCCATTTATGTCAAAGGGGGAGAGAGCTAGAGTGGCTAAAAAACCATAATGTAGGAAAGTGTGTAAATCAGTGTAAGGCCATCTAACCCTTATGACTCATCTAGAGTTTTGATCTATGATATTTTTTTGTTGATATGTATTTTCATTGATCCTCATCCATTGCTCTTAAGTAAATCATTGAAGAACACACAGACCAGAAATCATACTATTATGAACGAGTGTGTACAATAGAAGTTATCAATGTTTTTGTCAAAATAGATAAGCAATACTGCTAAGGATAGATCATGCACTAGGATTCAGGTATGCAAATAAGTAATGAGTATTGTTTACAATTTCATAACGATAAGATTGATAAATAATAATATCTAATTTTTATTAAATATTTTGAATGGATATTAATTATGATTCTTAATTTAATATATTAAATTACATATTTTAGAATATAAAAAAATGTTTTCTATAATGATATAATAGATGTATTTTAAGTTAAAAATTAGTTTGTTTATGTATATTATTAATACATTTATTTTAATTATTTTTTAGAATAAATTATTTAAAAAGAATAGAATGAATTTCATTTTCTATTTTTTTTAGAGTAGCATTATATATTAATTAGGTACAAGTCATGAGGAAGAGCTATTAATTTTTTTAGCAATCTATGTTATTATTAGAAAATGGTTGAGAAAGTTGGAAGGGAAGTCATATGCCATAATGACAATTAATTGTCATTAGAGGGAATCTTGGATTTCAAATGTATGGGGGAGATTAAATTTAGAAAATGCATAAATGAGTTATGATTTTATGATTTTGAATATGAGATTCTTGGGAGGATTTATTACATTTACTATTTTATTTTTGAGGATATGTTTTCAAAGATGCTACAAAAGAGGAGTCTATAAAAATAGTCTCAAAGAGAGGGAGATAGATTTTCTTCCTTTGGAGATGTTGAAGGCATAATATGTGTGAGAGAAGAAAAAATTTTGGGAGGACTGAGAAGACAATTAGGCTCTGTAACTTTCAAATATGGAGATTTGGGGATTTGGAAAACTTATAGGAGTTGATGGTAATGAGTGAAGAATCTTCTCTAGAATACTCATTTGTAGGTAAACCTTGATTATTATTATTATTATTTAAATCTTTATTCTTTATGTAAATGGCTGAAATAAAATTTATTTGTCAAATTGGAACTATTTCACCTTTCTTGTATATTATCATTGAGAATAGTGTTTTTTGCATATCACCATAAAATCTTAAGTTAGCATCTCTGGAGGAGCTGAATTCATTTTGTGCAAATTTTAATAGGGGGATTTTATCCTTTTTTTTCTTCTTTTCTTAACTAATTTTTTTTAGTCTCAAACTTGCAAAAATTAGTATGAAGTCATATATATTCATTTTCTTTGGGTGTGGTACTAATCTATACTATCCTAAAATCAATATAATAGATAGATTACAATAAGAAAAACTTTTAATGGTAATAAATCTATCTAATTCACTTCTGAGTTTTATTCCCCTATGTCTTAGCTTTCTGAAACAATTTGAATTTTTAAATTCTGTTTAGAAATAAGAGAGTTATGACCATTTTATGATTGTTTGGTAGTTATCTTATATCAACAAAGATTTTTTTATTTATTTATTTTTATTTGGGGTATTTTAAGCAAAGATCTTTAGTATTATATGAAATGGAGTACTTGGCCTTATTTTAGATTTAATGCACATTCAATACTTTACTCAAAATCTTAACATTATCCATAATAGCCTCTTTCCAATTTGATAATGTGCATATGTATTGGAAATTTTAGCTTAATTTTAGTTTAGAATGAATTATAATTAAGAAAATAGAATTGACCTTTTAGTTAGAAAGTAATTATAATAAGAGAATCTTTTTATCTTCACAATAAATAATATCACGTATGTTTTTGTGCTTTTATTTATGAATTGAATACTTAGAAAGAAATCTTTTTATCTTCATAGTTAATATTTAATATGTTTTGTGAATTGAATATTTAAACTATATTATTCTTTCCCATTAGATTCTAATTAAAGAATATAAAATTTATCTAGTTTTAATTAGTTTTAATCAATTAGTTAATATGTGGCTTTTTCCTATAAAATATAGTTGTTAGAATATGAGATTTCATTAGGTATTGTTAAATTAGTTTTAATCAATATGTATTGGTCCATCATCACATTGATTTCTTTTTTAGTAATTTAATTTAATTATTGAATTTAAATATTTTTTATATTAATTGGAGTTCCTTTTTTATAATAATTATTTGATCTAATATTACGGAATAAGAAAAATGTTTAGGATAATTAATTATACAAGAATTAATATTCCTTTTCGTTATCTAAAATCTCTCCATTATTTTATTGTGATGTTGATATAAATATTATAATATTTAGAATTAAATATCATTCCTATTTTGAATCAGTTAAAATAGAAATTATTTCATTTTGTTAGATTAGTTTAATAGTTTTACATTAAGTTGGTTCTAATTTGTTAAACTCACTTGAAGTATTACTAATGTTGATAGTAACTTAACTTTGACCTATGATGGTGATGAGAGATAGTAGTGGGTTGCGACTTAGTATTCAACTAACTATTAAGATGGTTGGATTCAATCCATGAGAAATTATGTAGATTGGTTGTCCTTACAATGTTGGAAGTAGTGTTATAAAACATTATAGTTTGATTATTGCTCTTATAATGAAAGGAAATGAAGATGTATCATTAATGGAAATTAGTTCCACAAAAGTATGTCATAGAATTGCATTGAATCTCTTCGTAATTTATTCATGTTGTGTTTTTTATATGGTAACTTATTCTAATTGTAGTTATTTCATGATGTATTGTATTAGTCATCACTAATGACCTTTATATATCATGATTATGTTATGACCTTTTGAGTGTAAATTGGGATGTGTCTATTGTTGTACTTATTGAGTAGGTGGTGAACTATGTCTAGATCTTTCTTGGGACCCATGTGAATATTTTTGGTCTAACTCAAGTTACCAAACTATGAAGCCTCTACATTGTGCATACATAGGCAAGGCCACCTGAGATGAGCCCCTGAGGCATTGGTTTAGCCCATTAGGGCCTTTAGTCTTGTTATCTTGTGCATTAATATCTAATATGTTTATTTATTGACTTTGCAGGACTAATGTTTATATTGAGTTGTGCAAATTTAGGATTGATACCTATGTAGGGTACCAGAGCTAAGAAAGTATTTTCCCACCTTGCGAATGGATGATCATATGGTGCTTATTGTAGTTGTGTATAATTGTATAAGAAACGTATAAATCTTGAACATTTTAATTTTCATTATAATGAATGATACAAAATTTATGTCTATGTATAATTGTATCCAAAGTTGGTTGTACTTATTATATATCAATTTAGATTTTTGTGTTATGGTCTTTTGTATTTTGAAACTAAAGTTAACATTTGGCATTAAAGTGTGATATTAAACTATGTTTTGAATTTCATGCTCTAGTGTTGCAGGTTGGGCATGGCATTCGGTATCATAGCCAAGTTATCAAACTCTGGAGCCTCTTTGGGTCTCACTATGGTAAGTACAGATAATTCTCAATTGGATACTATTTGGAATGAATATTTATTAGATAATTTTCAATATATAAAATTTCATTGATGAATCCTTGTGATCGTAAGTTCCTTGATATTCATAGATGATTTATATCAAGCATGTGTCTTATTATGTAATTGTGTATGTGGTCTCCTTAGTTGTGATACAATGTATCCAACTTAGGGAAAGGGTATTGTGGACGTTAGTAATGATCCATGTATGTATACCTACTTGTGAAATTGTTGTGGTTGTATAGATCTAGTACAATTATGTATCGTGTCTTCTTTTTGTTAAGGTTATTTTTGTGGAGATTAGGTGGTAATGGGAGAGACCCTCCATGAGTGATGAGAGCCTCCCTAGTGTTGGGGTGAGAGAGACGTGGACCTCTCTTGGGGTATTATTTTGGTTTTAACCTGAGAGGGATGATTTCCCCTTGACTTCCCCTCTTTATAGATTCATTAGCAATTCATATGTGATGTTGGGGACCTATGGGTTGACAATGGATTAGAGAGTGCCTATAGTTTAGGAGATTGATTATTCATGATGATTCAGTTATGGTACTTCAGTGAAAAAGAATATCAGCAATAGTTGCTTATAGATGGACATGTGTATTGTGATATATGATATAGTTGTCCCAAATTGTGTGGAACATGCATACTGTGATATGGTAATCTATTATTGAGATCTATGTGGTTTGAGACCACCATATTCCCCTCCTCCCCTTAGGTGGCTCAATTGAAGTCACATGGTGATTGTGATGTAAAGTTTTATGGAAATTATTGAACTTTGATTCAAATTTTGTGACATTTTTCTTAATTTTGTTTTAGCTAGTAGTTTGAATTCTTTTAGATTTTGGTTGATTGAAATTCTCCTCGTTGCCTCAAGGACCATGGTTATTAAGATTGTTAGTTTCAATAATTTGAAATATTATTTTGACTACCACCTTTCAATTTGAATTTATACAAAATTTTATTAGTTCATATTGTTTTTAAATTTTTAATTATTGGAAACTTCTTTATTTTGAGGCCTTATAAGTGTTTGTTGCTGCTACCTTGTATGGTGTAATGTGAAATGTGTAAACTGCTATATCCAAGAGGGGTCCCTTGCAAGTTGTATGGGTGAGTAGATGGTCTAGGAAATTTTTATTGTGAGGATAGGGGTTGCAAATGGGACCGGTATGGGACTGTCGTAATCCATTCCCCCTAGTTCATGTGTGTGATCTATTTTGGTACTTTCTCTTGGAGGCTAACCTCCTTACACAAATAAGAGGAAGGTACTGAGAAATGTATGGAGGAGTCCACTGGGAGGGCCATGACACCATCTTTCCCTTGCATCACTATGGATTCTACTTGGCACCAATCCTCCTCATCCCATTGGGAGTATACATAATGTATTATGTATAGAGATGATACATGTTATGTTTAAATGCTAAGAGTTCTAATGCAAGAATATTTTTGCAATGAATTTGATAAGTGGTAATAATGATTATATAAACATGCTCCTTGGTTAAGTGATAATATTGTAGATATTACAAAAGTTCTAATGTGTAGAATGGTATACCTAAATTTTGAATGCTAGAGTTATTTAAGTGGTTTTCTTCTGTTGACCTATTTTCCTCTGTCCAGAGTTAAATTGTTCACCTTGTATTTTCCTTGAAAATCCTTTAGAAAATGACCCTACAAGGCTTATATCCTTCAAGTACTCATGCTATGCCTTGCCAAAAAATCTCAAAATCTTTCCTGAAGAATCCTTGCAGAAAACCTAGGAAAACCCATAAATCTTTTGTCTTCAAGTGTCTTCCATTGCAGATGTTTCTTAGTTTTATACTTAGTCATTTTTATATGAATTTGCATTGTATATTTCTTTGTATGTATGTTCATATATACAATCGCACATACAAAGGTAATATACAAGGCAAAGATGCAAAGGCAACATACAAAGGTAATATACAAGGCAAAGATGCAAAGGCAACATACAAAGGTAATATACAAGGAAAAGATGCAAAGGCAACATACAAAGGCCATATAAAAGGGATTTTCGGAATGACAATGACCATCGGTAGCCAAGTTTGAGGTCTCTCCGATAGGCCGATGCAGTGCCAAGGCGATATACAAATGAATATACAAAAAGTAGACAAACAAAGTTTTTCATCGGCAGGACAAGCCTCATCGATAGCTCATTCCAAGCTCTCCCTGACGGTTCGACGTATGCCGATATGCAAACATACAAAGGAAGTATGCAAAGGGTATCATCGGCGAGACAAGCACCATTGGCAGCTAATGCCAAGGTTTCTCCAATTGGTTGATGAAGGTACAAAGGAAACATGCAAGGGATAATATACAAAGTGGAATATACAAGGAAAAGTGGGGTTCGCTTTCATATAAAGGCGATTGTATCTCATATACAAGTTGCACATGTAAAGTCAATATACAAGAAAAAGATACAAAGCCTAGGGCCTACCAATTGTATGAATATGCGATTGTATTTTTGCACATACAATTGCATATACAAGGGCATACACTTTCTTGATATACAAGGCCTGGAACTGAAACGATATGCATTCTGGTTGATAAAGGCACAAGTAATTAAATGCATCTTGTGTTTTTATGTTCGCATTGTATGTTTAGACATACAAGGGTCATAGACAAAACGTCATACAAAGGTCACATGTATATGCTGAGATGAAATGTTTAAATGTACAGGTTTGTATGCAGTGTTCCTTTGTATATTTCGTATTGTATATGTGATATACAAAGGAAATATACAAAGTGGACCCAACTAGAAAATGTAAATTGGTAAACTCAAAGGTGGGGTCTGTAGTTTGTATGTTAAGTGCATTGTATATGCTGAAATACAAAGAAGAAGTGATACAAGCCGGACCTGTTGTAAAGTTCCAATATAGTTGATAGTCTCCTTTGAGTTCTGCATTGTATGCATGGTTGATTATATCTCAAATACAAGCATATACAAAGGCACTTGCAACGGGTCTTTTGGCGAGATAGTGTCTATCGGTGGTTCATTTTAAAGTTTCTCCAATGGCCAATAAGGAGGACACAATTACTCAACGATGGGTCTCATGCTCAACTCAGTGACCAATGGAGTGATGGCATGTGGTAGGGGCATACATACAAAGGGTGATGAAAAAGTCAAGGTTAGTTTTGTATGTTGGTGATTGTATGTATATACCTTTGGACATATAGGCATATACAAAAAGCACATGTAGGGGCATCAACAAGACCATAGTGTATCGGTGGCTCAACTCAAGCTCTCCTTGACAGCTTGATATATACCACAGTTGTATATGCGATATGCAGATACAGATGCAGTTTGACCATAACTTTGACTGCGAATATCTTCCACATCCTGGAGAATTTCAACATGCTTCAAAAGGTAAAAATGCTTATTTTTGCCTCATCTTTCATCTGGCAGGCTTTTGAGGAGGATTTTTTCACTTTGAAAATTTGGATCTGGATTTGTATGCTTTGGCGACTAGATGTTTCAGTGATCATTTTGCATATGCAGGTGTAGATATTTGTGGCATTTATGAGTGCAGGTCGATGATTCAGTAGCTCACATTGAAGATTCAAAATATCTTCTATCTACCCCAATTCTAGATCTTTTATTCCATAACTTCTTGTGGGTGGACTTCCCTTCAGATGTAGATATTTTTCCTGTTACAGCCCATGGGGCGAATTTATTGTAACTGACTTAGGTCAAATTGTAAATGCTATATATGCATAAAAATGAGATGTAAAAAAGGGTTGGAAATTTTTAGTATTTAGTCTTTCTGTTTCCAAACAGAGCATTCCTCTACTATAACTATGCCTTCTTATTGAATATATGCAAGTATTTTACCTCTTTTATAAATTTTTAGTTTAGTGTGAATCTGCATATGATTGTCTGTGAGCATTTTGTTCCTCTCAACCATTATGTTTCTCACCTCTGCTAGAATCATTTGAATCTGTGTATGTCTACTTGTTGTATCTGGTTATGTTGTGTATCTTCTCAGTACTGTGAGGGTTCCTTTATTTGAATCTAGTGCATCACCCTTATTTTTAAGTTTTTCCATTTTTATTTTTTATTTCATCTTTCGTTCTAACCCTTTTCCCCTGCAAGCATTAGTACTATGTTTAGATACATTTCTCTAAGTAATAGGCTTAGAAAGAGGAAGCCAGCCTTCTCTAGAGGTCTGATCTCATTTCGCAAGGTCCCACACTTCGAGATCATTCCCATGTTTCTCCATATTGCTGAAGTTTTACAACTGCAGCTAGGGTGCAAATCTGAGAGACAATAGTTTCTGGCACACCCAGTGGGACTGTGGAATTAGAAAACAATCAAATACTATCTTCTATTACTGGTTTTGATGTGCAGTGAGTGATTTTCAGACCTGTAAGAGGTTAAAACCTGCATATTTGGCAACTCATACTAAGGAAAGACAAGCAAATCAATGTTGCTATTACATTTTATGAGAAAAATACAAACTCAGAGTTTGAGTTCATTTGATTATTTGCTGCTATCTCCGCCTAGAAGATAGAGTAGAGCTATGGTAAGGACTCTAGTTTCTAAAAGAATACAATCAACTCCACCAAGTTTCAGGCCAGTGGTACCTGTACTTCCTATACCGTTTCAAGCAAACCTACCTCTAGCTATTCCAATGGCCATAAATTAGCCATTTGTGGCTTTTGATGGGGGCATCCCATTGAATTTGATAGTGCATGACAACATACCCATGGCAAGTTTGAAAAGTCTACCCTATTTCACTGGGGAGGATCAAACTACCCCAATTGAGCACATTAGAGACGTAGCTTCTCTATGTGGTGTTCATCATGTAACCCAAGAAAATGTAGCCATCAGGCTACTGGCTGCCTCTTTTAAAGGAAAAGCATTACAATGGTTAAGAGTTTACCAATGCAAACCACAGGAACCTGGGATGATCTGGGTGATAAGTTGAAGAAACAATTTCAAGATAAGTCAGATAACTTATCGTTGGTTGAACAGATGACTACAATAAAGAGAGCTCCTCAGGAGCAAATGATGGATTTCAACTTCTGGTTCCAGAAGACATGGGACAGAATTCTTGCCATGGTAAGGCCTCCATCAGAGTATGTTTTTCTATATTTTTTGAAAGCTCTAAATAGTCATATTTCAGTAATGATTTAATCGTTGGGAGGTACAAGTTTACTTGATGCATATGAAATAGTTATTAGAGCAGAGAACATCTTGATTCATGCTGGGAAAATAGCACCTAGACCACCAATGCCCATTTTCCCTGAGATTCAAGCTTCAATGCCTTTGCCAATCCCATATTTTGCCCCTTTACCTGCTACTGCAGCATTGCCAAGTACTGCCAATTCTAAAACTGCTGCTTCTAGCTCATCATAAGAGTTAAGAGAGATTAAAAATAGCCAACAAAAAAAAGAGAATATCTTGCAAACTTTTGGGAATGAGCTAGTAAACATCAAAAAGTAGAAGCCCTAGAACAAACAGCCTTATCAGCAACCCAGCCAAGGGCAGAATCAACCTTATCAAGGGCAAAACCAACCATATCAAGCCAATAGGCCTCCATATCAAAGCAATTACCAATGTACCAAGCAAAATATGAATCAGAGGCCTTTCCAACCTTACAATCTAGCACCTATTAATGCAGTGAGGGACCTTGTCCCTGTTCAGAATAACCTTGCAGTTGATTATGAATGGTGTTTTCCATGCAATCAACCACACAGTTAGATAGCCTGTTCAAATAGAGTGATAAATCAAGCTCTAATGGTAAAAAATGTTGCAGTTCCATAGCCTAACACACCAAATGACAGGGTTGTACAGCAGCAAGAATAGCCTCAGAATGATACTTCCTTCATAAATTGGCAAGGAGATGAATTTTGTGGTGTGAATAGAGATGATACTTCAGTTACAGCAAATACAAGAGCTAAAAAGAGGGGTTTTGAGATAGATCAAGTAGCAAATAAAGGAAAAGGACCTACTGATCCTTCTGCATCCTAGATTCCTCATATTTTGCAAAGGAATACTTAAGCAACTGCCAGGGAATAGCCTCATTTGTAGGCTGATATTGCCTCAGCAAAGTCACATCACAAGGTAAGCATCACTCCACCTTTCAATATCATTGAAAATATGAAGATGAATGTGACAATGTCTATGTGGGATTCCCTAGCCATCCCAGGTCAAAAGGACATGTTACAATCTGCTTTGTCTGATTTGAAAGTGTCAAATGATGCAACTGTTGACCCAGCTAAGGCTGTTCTTACCAATTCATCCCAGGACAACAACAAACAGCCAAACAAGAATGCTAAACCACTTCCATTTTATGTGTCATTAATAATAGGAGACAAGTTAGTACATAACTGCATGGTGGATAGTGGTGCAAGTAGTTCTATAATGCCAAAACAGATTGTAGACCAATTAGGATTGAAATATCAGCCCTTTGAGAAGGGTGTGCTCCAGCTAGATGGCACAACTGTTAACACTGTAGGTGTGATAAAAGATCTAGGTCTCACTTTGCATACTTGCCCCAATGTTTCCATTTCTCTAGAGGTGTTCATCATAGATTTACCTCCTCATTTTGCTATGTGTTTGTCAAGAGAGTTCACAGCCAAGATAGGAGGATATTTATCCTCAGTCTGGTCCCATATGTTCTTCAGGACCTGATATGGCACAAAGTGACCCTAAAATTTGAATTGCTTGCCAAATATCACATTAAGCCATATGTTCCAAGTGTTGTTTATACAAATTGCATTATTTCTGATGATCCTGATCTTGTTGCTGCTCAAGAACTACAAGCTAAAAATATACCAGAAGTGTTGTTAAAGGAGTGGGCCTTAGAAAATATTATAGATGATCCTGAAGGACACATCCAAGAAACTAGTATTGGGGTTTACATACTACACGAACCTAAAACAACAATTCCAAACCTTGTAAAGAGTGCAGAACAGCAAATAGAACATCAAGATGAAGTATGGAAAATATACTTTGATGGCTCTAAGAATAGGAATAGATCTATTGGTGGTGCAATGCTTTTGTCTCTGCAAGGTGACAGATATTATTCTTCTTTCTGTTTTCCTTTTTCATGTACAAATAACACTGTCGAATATGAAGGGTTGATTCAAGGTTTGCAGTGGGCAAGGAAGAGGAAAATTGGCTGTTTGCAGGTGTATGGGGATAGTGAACTTATTGTAAATCAAGTGAGGGGACTGCATATTACAAAGAATGATGTTTTGAAATGCTATAAACATAGGGTATGGGATATGATTGAAGAGTTTGATGCTTTCAATCTAATCTCTATTCCAAGAAATTAGAACTAGCATGCAGATAGGTTAGCTGCAATTGGGGCTCAGTTCGATATCCCCAATGATATTCAAAGAGAAAAGGTATAGCCTCATGTGAAAATAGTTGATAGGCCCTCTAATCCTGACAATAACATTTATTAGCAGGTTTTTGAGAGTGATGAGCAAGTTCTGCATTTCCTGTTGGAAGAGGATGAGTTCTCTATGGTTAATCAGAACAAACTCAAACAACAATATGATGATGATCAAGTTGTTCAGTTAAGGACTAATAAGCTACCCAGAGGATTGGTAACCGTGGAATCCATTTTTGGTACCGATGATCAGCTGAGGAAGAGCAAAACCAACATGCAGGTCAAAGAGGAACATTACGAGGACCTGGAAATTTTTAAAGGTAAGCTTCTCAAAATTGGTAAAATCTATTCACCTAAGGATAGGAGAGCTTTTATTGCTCTTTGTCAAGAATTATAGACTTAAAGAAGTTTGACCCTCATATTGCCCAGCATACTATAGAGTTAGAACTAGGTGTGAAACCTGTGAGGCAGAAACAAAGACCTTTAAATCCAAAACTTGAGCCTCTGATGATTAAAGAATTAACCAAACTGATTGAGGGAAACATCATTTTTCTAATCAAGCATACTTCTTGGGTCTCCAATCTTCTTCCTGTAAGGAGGAAGAATGGAGAGATTAGGCTATGTGTTGACTTTAGAGACCTTAATAGAGCCTCTCTGAAAGACCACTACCCGCTACCCTCAATGGAGCAAATTCTGCAAGTAGTGGCTAGTTCAGAAAGATTCTCCTTACTTGATGGATATTATGGTTATAATCAAGTATTATTCAAGGAGGAAGATCAGTTTAAAACCACTTTTACCACCAAATGGGGCACCATGGCCTACAAAAGGATGCCTTTTGGGCTGTTAAATGCTGGCTCTACTTTTCAAAGAGCTATGGATATGGCTTTTAAAGGTTTGTTTTATAAATTGGTACTTGTGTACCTAGATGACATCACAGTTTTCTCTATGGATGCAACTGAACATTTATCCCACCTGAGGCAGGTATTTGAGAGATGTAAAGAGTTTGGGATATCTCTCAATCCCAAGAAATGCATTTTTGTTGTACATGAGGGCAAGCTCTTAGGACACATTATGTCAAAAGAGGGAGTTACCATTGATAAAGAAAGAGTAAGAGCTATTTTGGAGCTGACTTTACCCTGTCATAAGAAAGGACTACAACATTTTATTGGCAGAATTAATTTTCTATGAAGATTTATACCTGACATTGCAAATTTATTGAAGCCATTGACCTCTATGTTAAAGAAAAATACAGTTTTTAGTTGGACAAAAGAGGCCAAACTCAGCTTTGAGTCCATAAAAGAAGCGTTATCAGTTGCACCAACTCTGGTAAACCCCAATTTCTCAAAAGATTTTATTTTGTATGCTTATGGTGCTCTAGATATAATCTCTGCAATTCTAGTACAGGAGCAAAGTGGAGGCTTTGAATAGCCAATTGCTTTCTTTAGCCAAGGACTGGAGGAGTATGAATAGAGATATAGTTTCATTGAAAAACATGTCCTTGCAGTGGTAAGGAGCCTCAAGAAGTTTAGGCATCTTATTTCTAACAATAACGTACATTTGATGGTTTCTCACCCTAGTGTGAAAGAGTTCCTATTAGGAAAGGATGTTAATGAGAAAAGGGCTGGTTGGATTACCAAAGTCATGGAATATGACGTGGATATCAAGATAATCAAGCTTGTCAGGGGTAGAGGACTCAGTGAACAACTTGCTACTAGTTTTGAAAATGAAAAGAAGGAAGAAGAGGTGCTTCTAACCATTGAAGATGAACATCATGATGATGCAGCACCAGTTGGAACAGGTTGGGTTAATGACATGACTCATTTTTTCCAAACTGGTGAATGTCTAGTAGGTTTAGATAGAACCAAGAGAAGGTATTTTAGACTACAGTCTATCCCATATGTTTTAATAAATAATATCCTTTTCAGAAAAGATTTTAATGGTGTGTTGTTAAGATACATTGATAATGATCAGACTTACAAGGTGCTGCATGAGTTTCATGATGGAATAGCAGGGGGTCATTTTGCTCCAAGGACTACTTCTTGGAAACTAATGAGAGCTGGCTATTACTGGCCCAACTTATTCAAGGATGCCCATGCATGGGCTAGAAAATATGTAAAATGTGCCATTTTTGCAGGAAAAGAAAGGCTACCAGCTTTACCTCTACAGCCAATTCAAGTAGAATAGCCCTTCATGAGATGGGGCATTGATTTTATAGGTCCCATTAACCCACCATCAAGTACAGGCCACAGGTGGATACTTACAGCAATAGATTATTTCACAAGGTGGACTGAAGCAGTGGCTCTAAAGGAATCCAATGAAAATGTTGTTTTGAATTTTTATCATGATTTGGTATCCAGATTTGGAGTACTTGAGTCAATTATCTCAGACAATGCTTTTTTCTTTGTTGGATTAAAGATAACTAATTGGGCTATGAAGAATGGAATCTATTTAAACACTTCATCAAATTATTACCCACAGGGTAATGGTTTGGCTGAATCTACAAATAAGAATCTCATAAGGATTATCAAAAGATCAATGGAGCACAACCAGAGGACCTGGTACACTAAACTAAAATCTACTTTATGGGCAGATAGAATAACTCCTAAGAGATCTATTAGAAACTCCCCATATATGTTAGTTTATGGGAAAGAGGCAAGATTGCCTATATCTGTAGAACTACCAACACTGGATATCATGAATCAACTGGAGATGTTTGAAGAAGAAGACCCCATAGTTGTCAGATATGCTCAACTTATGGATCTTGAAGAGATCAGAGATAAAGCTATGAAAGCTATGGAGTATTATAAGCTTCAGATAAAAAGAGTTTTTGATAAGAGAGCCACTCCCAGAATTTTTAGGGAAGGTGATATGGTACTCAAATGGGATGAGTTGAAAAGTAAGCCAGGGAAGCACTCCAAGTTTGATAGCATGTGGAGTGGCCTATTTATCATTACTGAATGCAAGGAGCACAATGCATTTTAGTTATCAAACATGGATGGATAAAATTTGCCTATCCCAGTTAATGGGATACACCTAAAGATGTGTTTTGAGGTAAGACTTACCTTGTATATCAGTAGATTAGGTTTCTTACTTTCAATACGTGCTCTTGCACAATAGATTAGATCCCTTTTTGTTTTCCCTAAGTGTTGTCTAGCATAGTTAGATGGGTTGCTTTCAGCATTCTGTTTTGGGTTTTGGTCTTCCAAATGTTCTTCATTGCTGATATGCTGAGTTGCTAAGGTCAGGATTGTTTGTCAAAGGTATATTTTTAGTCTCTGTGTGACTCCATGCCCAATGGATGCATTAAGGCCACTAGTCTAATTGTTTAGCAGGCAAACATCCCATAGAGGTTGCCAAAATGTTGACCTATTTTCCTCTGTCCAAAGTTAAATAGTTCACCTTGTATTTTCCTTGAAAATCCTTTAGAAAATGACCCTACAAGGCTTAAATCCTTCAAGTACTCATGCTATGCCTTGCCAAAAAATCCAAAAATCTTGCCTAAAAAATCCTTGCAAAAAACCCAGAAAAACCCAAAAATCTTTTGTCTTCAAGTGCCTTCCATTGTAGATGTTTCTCAGTTTTATACTTAGTCATTTTTATATGAATTTGCATTCTATGTTTCTTTGTATGTATGTTCATATATACAATCGCACATACAAAGGTAATATACAAGGCAAAGATGCAAAGGCAACATACAAAGGTAATATACAAGGCAAAGATGCAAAGGCAACATACAAAGGCCATATACAAGGGATTTTCGGCATGACAATGACCATCAGCAACCAAGTTTGAGGTCTCTCTGATAGGTCGATGCAATGCTAAGGCGATATACAAATGAATATACAAAAGGCAGACAAACAAAGTTTTTCATCGATGGGACAAGCCTCATCGGTAGCTCATTCCAAGCTCTCCTCGACAGCCTGATGTATGCTGATATGCAAACATACAAAGGAAGAATGCAAAGGGTATCATCGGTGGGACAAGCACCATTGGTAGCTAAATCCAAGGTTTCTCTGATCGGCCGATGAAAATACAAAGGAAACATGCAAGGGACAATATACAAAGGAAAATATACAAGGGAAAGTGGGGTCCGCTTTCATATAAAGGCGATTGTATCTCATATACAAGTTGCACATGTAAAGTCAATATACAAGAAAAAGATACAAAGCCTGGGGCCCACCAATTGTATGAATATGCGATTGTATTTTTGCACATATAATCGCATATACAAGGGCATGTACTTTCCTGATATACAAAGCCCAGACCTAAAAAGAGATGCATTTTGGTTGATAAAGGCACAAGGAATTGAATGCATCTTGTGTTTGTATGTTCGCATTGTATGTTTAGACATACAAGGGTCATATACAAAACATCATTCAAAGGTCACATGTATATGCCGAGATGAAATGTTTGCATGTATAGGTTTGTATGTAGTTTTCCTTTATATATTTCACATTGTATATGCGACATACAAAGGTTAGTTACAAAGGAAATATACAAAGCGGACCCAATTGGAAAATGTAAATTAGCAAACTCAAAGGTGGGGTCCGCAGTTTGTATGTTAAGTGCATTGTATATGCCAAAATACAAAGAAGAGATACAAGCCGGAACTGTTGCAAAGTTCCAATATAGTTGATAGTCTCCTTTGAGTTCTCCATTATATGCATGGTTGATTATATCTCAGATACAAGCATATACAAAGGCACATGCAAGGGGTCTTTCGGTGAGACAGTGTCTATTGGTGGTTCATTTCAAAGTTTCTCCGATGGATGATAAGGAGGACGCAATTGCTCAGCGATGGGTCTCATATTCAACTCAACAACCAATGGAGTGATGACATGTGGCAGGGGCATACATACAAAGGGTGATGCAAAAGTCAAGGTCAGTTTTGTATGTTGGCGATTGTATGTATATACATTTGCACATACATGCGTATACAAAAAGCACATGTAGGGGCATCGGCGGGACCATAGTGTATCGGCAGCTCAACTCAAGCTCTCCTTGATAGCCCGATATATACCATAGTTGTATATGCAATATGCAGAGTGATATGCAGATACAGATGTAGTTTGACCATAACTTTGATGGTGAATATCTTCCGCATCTTGGCGAATTTCAACATGCTTCAAAAGGCAAAAATGCTTATTTTTGCCTCTTTCATCTGGCGGGCTTTTGAGGAGAATTTTTTCACTTTGAAAATTTGGATCTAGATTTGCATGCTTTGGTGACTGGACGTTTTAGCAACCATTTTGCATATGCAAGTGCAAATATTTGTGGCATTTATGAGTCCAGGTCGATGATTCAGCAACTCACATTGAAGATTCAAAATATCTTCTATCTGCCCCAATTCCAGATCTTTTATTCCATAACTTCTTGCAGGTGGATATCCCTTCAGATGCAAATATTTTTCCTGTTACAGCCCATGGGGCGAATTTATTGTAACTGACTTAGGTCAAATTGTAAATGCTATATATGCATAAAAATGAGATGTAAAAAAGGGTTGGAAATTTTTAGTATTCAATCTTTCTATTTCCAAATAGAGTATTCCTCTACTGTAACTATGCCTTCTTATTGAATATATGCAAGTATTTTACCTCTTTTACTGATTTTTAGTTTAGTGTGAATCTACATATGATTGTCTGTGAACATTTTGTTCCTCTCAACCATTATGTTTCTCACCTCTGCTAGAATCATCTGAATCTGTTTATGTCTACTTGTTGTATCTGGTTATGTTGTGCATCTTCTCAGTACTATGAAGGTTCTTTTATTTGAATCTGGTGCATCACCCTTATTTTCAAGTTTTTCTAGTTTTATTTTTCATTTCAGCTTTCCTTCTAACCCTTTTCCCCTGCAAGCATTAGTACTAGGTTTAGATACATTTCTCTAAGTAATAGGCTTAGAAAGAGGAAGCCGGCCTTCTCCAAAGGTCTAATCTCATTTCACAAGGTCCCACACTTAGAGATCATTCCCATGTTTCTCCAAATTGCTGAAGTTTTACAACTATAGCTAGGGTGCAAATCTGAGAGACAACACCTTCATAATAAGTTATGCTGTCTTATCAATCTATTAACTATTAAGTCGATAATCCTTGTTGATTGTTAGGAACACTGAGAGGGGGGTGAATTAGTGTTCTATAAATCTTTCCTTGCACTTTTATTTTTAACCATTTCAAAAGAATAATCCAATAGAAGCAAAATATACAACTGAATAGCATCCACAAAAGCATGACACATAACACCAAGATTTTACGTGGAAAACCCAAAACGGGAAAAACCACAGAGAGGATTAGCTCTCATGTATATATTGCAATCTTTACAACTAGATTTAGTAGGCTCACTACCTCAACCCTAAACCTAACAAGATTACAATGATGGCTAGTAAACCCTATTGAAGGCTCACTGCCTTGATGACAAAAGCTTGCTTCCAATCAGATCACTCATGATAACTGAATACGGCTTAAGCATCTGCTACTATTCTAGGTGTTGCAAGTATGGGCCTAACCAGTGTTTTCATTGATGTCAACATACTCCTGTTGCATTAATGATAAGGATTGGATGAGCTGTGTGCTGAGGATATTGAGAAAATTAGTCTCAATCAGGAACAGTGATGATAGCAAGGTAAAAGTCCAAGATAGGTTGAGGATCAGAGGATGCGGATTAAAGGGTTTGTAGAAATGAGTCTTAAGATGTTCCAATAGAGATTTTAGAGGTCTGCATGAAGATATGAAGAAGTTGTGATCGCTCAAGCAGAACCGGTTCTGGTAGGTGTTTAGAGGTGACAGAGTGTTACAGAAAGGTCTGGTGAGATCTGGAAATACATTGTCCTATTCTACAGATTTGAAGGAGTGTTGGAGAAGTCCTTATGATGTGTCAACTCGATTGATTCATCGTTTGAAGGTTCGCAAGCATCTATTCCTTTGTGACAGTAATGACAGACTGCGTTCTTGAGGTTTCAGATGAAGGGGAGAAGGATTTTAGTAAGCAGATGAAGTGTGGATGTTCTTGGTGATTCGAGCAAGCTTGTGGAAGTCTTTGGATCATGTCTAGTTCATGTTTGTGGTCCGCATTAGAGTTGGAGCTCACAATTGAAGAATAACTTCCAGATGATGGTGTTCTTTCTATGACTAGCTGACCGGATGAGTTACACATCCTGCAGATGTTCTTGTGGATGTTTACCGACTTAGATGATTGTTCCTAAGTTGATGTCATGTATAAATAAGGGATTGCAAAGTCATTTCAAAGGTGTCCTTGTGGAGATGTGAGTGTGGAAGTGAGGAGGAGAGCGAAAGGTAAAGCAGAAGTATTGGGCTTAAATAGAACTGATTCAAGCATGGTGAAGATGCTACTTTCCAGTTCAAGTAGGTGATACATATTTCCTTGTAGATAGTGTCTCTTGTAGGCAGTGAGCCTCTTGTGAGTAGTGTGCTTAGGCAGTGACCCCTAATTGGCATGTGCCATTTTGTTCTTTCTATTCTTCTAACAGAGAATACATTCTTGGGTTAATCACCCTGTGTTTTTTTCCCTTAACCAGGTTTTCCATGTCAAAAATCTTGGTGTCTTATGTGTTGATGTGTTTCTGCTCTTGATTTGTTGCATTGTGCTTTCATGGTTGATCTTCTATTATGCTGCTAATTAACAATGTGGAATTAAGCATTTAAATTAGGAGAAAGCTTTGTACAACTGATTCACCCCCCCTCTCAGTTGTCTACCCTAAATCTAACAATTGGTATCAGAGCGAAGTTCCTCTAAAAGGAGCTTAACCGCTTGAGGAGATCTGGGATGTCGTCTTACAAGAAGGATAGTCCGAAGTTTGATGGAACCAACTTTGCTCTTTGGAAATGTCACTTACAGTGTATGGGAATAGCATACTGGTCCATGGTTACAAAACTGTATGTACCTCCACAGGGTGGTCCGACAACCCTAAATGAAATCACAGATGCTGAAAATAATCTATGGACCATAGAGGCTCTTCTAAGTGTAGTATGTGACTCAGAGCTCTCAAATGTTATTGAACTTCCAACTGCTTTTGAGATTTGGAAAAAACTAGAACTTTTGCATGAAGGAGACTAGTATGTTAAATGTGCAAGGTTACAGAGTCTAAAAGGGAAATTTAAAAAATTGAAGATGAGAGATGATGAAAATATTACCACTTTTATGCCAAGAGTGAATGAGCTAGTTTGTGGAATTAGAAATGCAGGTGGAATCTTGAGTGAAGATGAGATTGTTGGCAAAGTTCTCAGATCCCTTCATGCTTCCTATAAAATCAAGGCTGTTGTAATTGAAGAATTCAGAGCTCACACAACTATCACAAGAGATTAATTGGAGCATAAATTGGATGCTTTTGAGATGGCTAAGTTTGGAGATGATCCCCCAAAGACTGAATCTGCATTCAAAGCCAGTGCCTCTATAAATGGAAAACAAAGGTTTGATCCAGGAGAAAACTCTTCAAGGAAACCATCATGGTAAGAAAATGCAAGAAAAGACTTGGAAGAAGAAGAAGCTGAAACTGCTCATCTTGAAGCTCTTATTGCAAAAAGACTGCCAAGAGGATCTGGTAAGTATGAGGGGAAATTGCCTTTTAAGTGTTTTAACTACAATAAGATTGGTCATTTTGAATCAAGGTGTCCAGAAAGATTTTCTAGGCCAAACACTAATAGACCAAGATTCCAGAAGAATTGTTACTATGCTCATGAAGGAGATGATGAAGGAGTAACAGATGATGAATTAGAGAAAGGAGACAAATCAGGAAGTAACTAGGTGTTCATTGCCATCAAGGAAGAAGATCCAATGCCCTATGAATTTGTCAATCATAAAGTTGAAGAAAAAGCCCTGGCTGCCCAAGTTGAAGAGAAGGATGATTGGGTCATTGACAATGGTTGCTCTCACCATATGATAGGTGACAAAATACAAGTTCATAGAATTGGAAAGATATGAAGGAGGAGTGGTGAAGTTTGGTGATAACTCTGCTAGTAGAATTAGAGGTAGAGGAACTATTTCTTTTGATGGAAAGAACAAAATCGGTAATGTATTATATGTTGAAGGATTGAAGAACAATCTTCTCAATGTTGGATAGTTGGTCGACAAAGGCTATGATCTCATATTCAAGAATGGAAAGTGCAAGATTTTTGAAAGTTCTGAAACAAAGATTGCATCTGGTACTCAAACTAAAAGTAACATCTTTCACTTGGCTGGTACTGGTAAAAGTTGTTTATTTGTTCAAGTTGATCAGAGTTGATTATGGCATAGAAGAATGTGTCATGTGAATTTTGATAATATCATCAAGATAAGCAATACTCAGGCTGTAAGAGATCTTCCAAAATTGGTAAAACCTACAAATAGCTTGTGCAAAGAATGTCAGTTGGGAAAACAAAGCAGAATCTCATTCAAAAGCAAGGAACAATCTTGTACCAGATTATTAGACTTGGTTCATACTGACTTATGTGGTCCGGCAAGAATCGGAGTGTGCAAGGTGATAGATACTTCATGTTGCTAATTGATGACTATTCCCGGATGATGTGGGTAACCTTTCTGAAAGAGAAATTAGAAGCTCTTGAGAAATTCAAAATATTCAAGGCTATGGTGGAAAATGAGACCGGATTGAAATTGAAATGTCTAAGGTCTGATAGAGGTGGAGAATTCACATCCGGTGAGTTTATAGATTTCTATGAGAAACATGGAATAAAGAGACAGTTGTTTGCTCCTAGGACTCCACAGCAGAATGGAGTAGTTGAGAGAAAGAAGCACACCATCCAGGAAGCATCTAGGACCATGATGATGGAAGCAAATGTTTCCTAGATCTATTGGAGGGAAGCTGTTAGCACTGCAGTCTATACCCTCAATCGAGTTCAAATTAGAAGCAATACCGGTAAGACTCCTTATGAACTTTGGTTTGCTATTACACCTACTGTAAGGTATTTCAGAGTGTTTGGTAGCAAATGCTACATCAAGAGAGATGAATATCTAGGCAAGTTTGATGCTAGAAGTGATGAAGGAATATTTTAGGGTTATTCTACTCAAAGCAAAGCATACCGGTGTTATAATAAGAGATTGAGAAAGATTATAGAAAGTACTAATGTAAAGGTTGATGAAGGAAATGAAAAACCCTCAAGGTTTTATGAGTATGATGAAGATGATCAAAATAATGGTCTGATTCAAGGTGCCCAAGTCTCTTTTGAAAAATATATTCAAGCTGATCTGGTAAGACAGGAAGAAGAGATAAGATTTAATGAGCCTGATCAAGAGTTAGAAATGCAAGAAACTCCCAAAGTTCCCAGGTATGTGAGATAAAACCACTCTAAGGATCAGATTATAGGTGACAAAAGCCAAGGTGTACAAACAAGAAGGAGAATTGCTCAAGATTTAGATGAGTATTGTCTGATTTCAAAGATTGAACCTAAGACAGTAATTGAAGCCTGCAATGATCAAAA
This sequence comes from Cunninghamia lanceolata, assembly GCA_027924645.1. NCBI lineage: Eukaryota > Viridiplantae > Streptophyta > Pinopsida > Cupressales > Cupressaceae > Cunninghamia > Cunninghamia lanceolata. The sequence continues at coordinate 962,672 of BSBN01001835.1, read as the reverse complement.
CTGGACTAAGGCAATGAAGGAGGAACTGAAGCAAATTTGAGAAGAATCACACTTGGGATCTTGTTCCTAGACCCAGAAACAAGAATGTGATTGGAACCAAATGGGTCTTCCGGAATAAACTGAATGAAGTTGGTGAAGTAGTCAGAAATAAGGCTAGATTAGTTTGCAAAGGCTATTCTCAAATAGAAGGAGTTGATTTTGAAGAAACTTTTGCTCTAGTGGCAAGAATTGAAGCAGTCAGATTATTTCTTACATTTACTGCTTTCAAAGATTTCAAGGTGTATCAGATGGATGTCAAGTCTACCTTCCTGAATGGTGATTTGGAAGAAGAAGTATACATTAAGCAACCAGATGGATTTCAATTATCTGATAATGGTGATATGGTCTACAAGTTGAAGAAGGCACTATATGGACTAAAGAAAGCCCCAAGAGCTTGGTATGAAAGACTGGATAAACATCTCTTGAAGATTGGTTTCAACAAAGGTACTACTGACAATAATTTGTATTTCAAAATTGATCATGAAAACATCTTAGGTGTTGAAGTGTTTGTTGATGATATCATTTTTGGAGGAAAAGATAGTATGTGTAAAACCTTTGCAAATCAAATGAAAAGTGAGTTTGAGATGTCTATGCTTGGTGAAATGAATTTCTTCTTGGGTCTTCAAATCACTCAAACAAAGAAAGGTATCTTTATTTCTCAGACCAAATATGCAAAAGAATTGTTAAAGAAATTTGGGATGGAAGATTCAAAGCCAACGAATACTCCCATGGCAACTAGATTTAAGTTGAGAAAAAATGATGACTCTGCTAGGGCTGATTAGACAAAGTACAGGTCAACGATTGGAGGACTATTATATCTCACTCAAACTAGACCAGACATTATGCATGCTGTTGGTCTTGTTGCTAGATTCCAGGCTAATCCTAGAGAATCTCATGTCATGGAAATCAAGAGGATTTTTAGATATCTAAAAGGGAGAGTTGAGTATGGTCGGTGGTATCCTAGAGATCATGATTTTTCTCTTCATGCATATACTGATGCAGATTGGGTAGGAGATGTGGATGACCGGAAGAGTACCAGTGGTGGAGCATTCTTTTTAGGAAAGAGATTGGTTTCTTGGCTGAGAAAGAAACAAGAGGCAATATCTCTGTCTACAACTGAAGTAGAATATATTGCAGAAGCAATTAGTTGTACTCAAGTTTTGTGGATGAAGCAGATGCTAAGATATATCAAAGTAGAGTATGAGGAACCTATCACAATCTTCTGTGATAATTCAAGTACAATAAACATATCCAAGAATCTGGAGCTACATTCAAAGACTAAACATATATCCATCAAGTTTCACTTCCTGAGAGAGCAATTGAACAAGAATGAAGTCAGATTGGAGTTTGTACCTTCAAAGGATCAGATTGCAGACATCTTTACTAAACCTCTACCTAAGGACTCTTTTGAGTATCTTAGGGAAAAGTTAGGGGTTATTACCCCTCCAGTGATGGACTAAGGTGCACTGATGTGCATCAATCTGGTGGATATCATAGTCTTATCTTGTAGTCCAGACTGATGATGGGGAACTGCTACTCAGGGGGAGCAGCAGAAGTAGTAGAATTGCAAGTATGTACCCTTTGCCATTGATGTCAAAGGGGGAGAGAAGACATGTGAAAAACAAGTGGTTGTTGATCAAAGGGGGAGCAGTAAAGGGAGAGAAGACATGTGAATGGTTGTTTCTGATAGGGGGAGTTGTGACAGTGAGGAGAAGTTCTTGTCTTGATGGTTAAAACAATTTTTCACATCATATGTTGCCATCAATGACAAAGGGGGAGATTGTTGCAAGTATGGGCCTAACCAGTGTTGTCAATGATGTCAACATACTCTTGTTGCATTAATGATAAGAATTGGATGAGCTGTGTGCTGAGGATATTGAGAAAATTACTCTCAATTAGGAATAGTGAAGAACAGTGATGACAGCAAGGTAAAAGTCCAAGATAGGTTGAGAATCAGAGGATACGAATTAAAGGGTTTGTAGAAATGAGTCTTAAGATGTTCTAGTAGAGATTTTAGAGGTCCACATGAAGATATGAAGAAGTTGTGATCGCTCAAGTAGAACCGATTCCGGTAGGTGTTCAGAGGTGACAGAGTGTTACAGAAAGGTCCGGTGAGATCTGGAAATGCATTGTCCTATTCTACAGATTTGAAGAACTGTTGGAGAAGTCCTTATGATGTGTCAACTCAATTGATTCATGGTTTGAAGGTCCACAAGAATCTATTCCTTTGTGACAGTAATGAGAAACTGTGTTCTTGAGGTTCCAAATGAAGGGGAGAAGGATTTTAGTAAGCAGATGAAGTGTGGATGTTCTTGGTGATTCAGGCAAGCTTGTGGAAGTCTTTGGATCATGTCCAGCTCATGTTTATGGTCTGCATTAGAGTTGGAGCTCACAATTGAAGAATAACTTCCGGATGATGGTATTCTTTTTGTGACTGGGCGACCGGATGAGTTACACATCCTACAAATGTTCTTGTGGATGTTTGTCGACTTAGATGATTGTTCCTAAGTTGATGTCATGTATAAATAAGGGATTACGAAGTCATTTCAAAGGTGTCCTTGTGGAGATGTCAGTGTGGAAGTTAGGAGGAGAGCGAAAGGCAGAGCAGAAGTATTGGGCTTAAATGGAACTGATTCAAGCATGGTGAAGATGCTACTTTCTAGTTCAAGTAGGTGATACATATTTCATTGTAGATAGTGTGTCTCTTGTAGGTAGTGAGCCTCTTGTGAGCAGTGTGCTCAGGTAGTGAGCCCTAATTGACATGTGCCATTTTGTTCTTTCTATTCTTCTAACAGAGAATACATTCTTGGGTTAATCACCTCATGGTTTTTTCCCTTAACCGGGTTTTCCACGTCAAAAATATTGGTGTCTCATGTGTTAATGTGTTTCTACTCTTGATTTGTTGCATTGTGCTTTCATGGTTGATCTTCTATTATGCTGCTAATTAATAATGTGGAATTAAGTGTTTAAATTAGGAGAAAGCTTTGTACAACTGATTCACCCCCCCTCTCAGTTGTCTTCCCTAAATCTAACACTAGGGTGCAGGCATTTAGCAACTGAATTCTGAATCCCAAGTCTTCATTGCTGCTTCTCTTCTAACTCTACTCTTCTATTTGTATACTCGCACCACACACACACAACTCTACTCCCACACACCACTCAACTGAACATCATCGCTCTTATATGTATCCACATCATGATTTAATCGATAATCGGGTCAGCATCCAACAAGTGAAATGTGTACATAGAAAGATGTACCTTGTCACGCAATCCAATGCACTATGTGTTGCATGGACCCAAATATTCTCCCAAACATGTTCATATAGGTCATCTCTAATAATTCAATTACTTACATAGATCTTTCACACACTATCTTTTCTCCACATCATGATTTATCTCACCAGTCAGCCTATTCCTCAAGAGCATGCTTAACAACTTCATCTGTTGACTTACAACTTTTACTGAGGATCTCAAAACACCTTCCAAATCATATCAAAGACTATTTACACATTCCCAATGTTATCCTTAGAACTGCAAGGCATTATATCATCTTGTGAAGAAATGTAGACCATCAAAAGTCAGAATCTGTCTCTATCAAACTATGTCAAACACTATGTCGATACTTAGCAGCTTGTAGCTAACCTTCTGGTGGAGTTTAGATCTCCTAACTCTAGAATAAGACACTTCATACAAGTGTTTATAACACCTTACAACCGCATAAAAAAATACTTATCTACAGAGGAATGTGGACCTCTGCACTAGACCCTATTCACTGTTCCAGCTATACCCTTGCTTACCTAGACTTAGATATTTCTTCTAATTGACTTCTGGAGGAAGTCAAGACTTAATCTCTGAAGTATGATACAAACAAACAATTACCAACACCATATCTGAACTACGTTACACAATCATCATCTATGGAGACATACTATCTGACTTACTATGCTCTACTCAGAATACTTTCTATACTTAGCCATTTTCTGTCAACTGGACCTAAAATCCAATATGCTCTTCCAGGGATATCTCTTCCTTTCATGGTGATATGATCTCTAAGCCTTGTTTCCATCAATGATAATATACAAGTCCATACTGGAGCAGTGTCTCTTGCTAACAATCTCCCCCTTTGGCATTGATGGCAACACTTAGTGAAAAATGATTGACTGCTCCCCCTGAGATGATTATCTATTTTTCACTAATCTACTTCTCCCCTTTTGACATCAATGGAAAAGGGTGTAATTCCAAACCAAAATTTTTTCAAACTCCCAAAAATTGATATATTCAGCCACATAATTACAAGTGCAATCTACCTCTTTGTATTACATGTGTTTGAGAATGTCATTGAAAAAGTTCTTGATCTATGCCCACTCAATATCCCAGCCATTCTTGGCATTATTCAAAATCTAAATGTGTCCACTGAAGAGAAAAACTATAGCTTCTACCTTTTGTAAATCTAATGGTGAGGCAGTTTGTCCAGCAAGTTGTGCTTTAGCCACAAGCTTAGTCATTGAATCTAATTTGGGATTGATTAGTCTTCTCAATTGTCCCATTCTACTCTTTATTTGATACTTTTGATTTATTAAATTATTCAAGTCATTGTGGATGTTAATGACTTGATCTTCCTTATTGTTGGTTGATTCTTGTACCAGATCAAAATTCTTAGAAATATCCATTAATTTTTCTTCCAATTCCTTGATCTTTTCTTCTATCTTCTTTGTAATTTCCGGCCATGATAGACAACATTTATATACATCACCAGCTTCCACAATAGCACTCTAAATATTTTGTATTCCATTTTCTAGTTGAGCCTTACCATTGGCTATCAATTTTGTCAACTCATCTAGCCTTTTCTCATTAAATTCTTGTCTAACTTTTGTTTCAACAAATTTTTCAAGAGATTCAAAGTGTGTACTTATAAAGTGAATTAGTCCCTTGAGTTGACAAGTGGTAGACAGAGAGGTATCCCTCTGGTAAGCTAGCACTAGCTTTTCCAAAATGTTGAATGCATCATTTATGAGTTCACTATCCTCAATGTGGGAGTTCAAAATCTATTTTCTTGCTTTAGCTTGGACAACTGAAGACAACTTGAACATTTGAGTAGGAGACATTGTGTTTAGATTTATTGGACCTTGGATTGATTCAAACTCATCTAGAACTAATTCTTCTTTCTCCAAAAGCTCTTTTCCAGTCTTAGCAGTGTCTCTTGTTGCTTCTTTAGACACTTCTTTTTCTTGAATTTGTTTCGAAGGTTCCATGTCCATATTCTCTTGTTGACCAATAATTTTCTCTAGTGTAGGGTTTTCTTCAGCTTGATCAATTTCTTGATTGTCAACTTTGATATGCTCATCAATTTTCTCCTTATTTTCTGGATCAATAGCCTATTGTCTTGGAAGAAGATTTGTTTCACTTTGACCCTTTTTAGCAACAAGGGTTTGATCAGATTTTTCTTTTTTCTTTTCTGTTACTCTGACTTTTACTAGAGGATTTGTATCATTTTGCTCCAAAGCTTGATCCATGCTAACTTCTGGAATAGATGAGTCATCTCTAGCATTTGTTTCTTCATTGTCATGGATGGTAGGAATGTTGTTTTTATTCAATAATTCTAAAATGATTTCCTTTATTTCCTTGACCACATTGTCAATTTCTTGGTCCTGAAGGCATCCTTGAGTTCCTTAGAAATTTTGACTTCTTCTTCAGGAGTGATCTCCGGACTTAACCTTGTTAGTGCATGTTGTATGTGTTCAATACTACCCAAGGTATCTGGGAGATCACCAATGATCTCAATGAGGGCTCTATTGCATATGTTCAGATAGTTTACAAAAGCTTCTTCCAAAATCCTCTTGTCAGCATCATTACAATCATCATAAAATTCAGCCACAAGTTTGAAGTTATCATCAATAGTGACAAACTTTAATACATCTTCAATCTTTAATGTGGAATGAGACTCATCTACCTTCTATCTTTTGCTAGATATCTTTCTTCTAGATGACTTCTCCTTGCTACTTTTGGAGACTTTAGAAGCCTCAACTTTCATTTTCTTTACTTTCTCGTCTGATTCTGTCTCTTCTTCATCCTTTTCTCCCACATTGACATATAGTCTTTTTCCCTTCATCTTCTTCCTCTTTGTATCTTTGTCAAAGGATTTCTTTGATGATGTTGCATCGGATGAAGTAGCAGAGCTTCTGGTAGTCCTTTGTGTTGTTTTAAGATCTTTTTTCTTCTTTATAGGCTATTCTAGAACCTTAGCATGTTCACTTTCTTGTCTTTCCTTCTTTGCTTTCTCTACATTTTCTCTTGATTCCTTGAGTTGATCTTTAGTAATCCCATACCTTGTAGTAGTTACTTCCACTTCTTTTCTCACCTTTCTGGTGGATTCAATTTGTCTAAGTTCAACATGGAGTTTCATAGATAACTCCTCATATGTTCCAAACCTTTCTTCCTTGGCATCTTTAGGTTTGTGGAGTAGGTGTTGGGCATAGTTTTCCAAAATTTGTTCATCTACCTCATAACCCATTGGCATTACCCATACGGTTCTAGGTTCCATAGCCTCCATTAAGCATTGATCCTTAGTGACCATGAAATAGATTGTATCCTTGTACTTATCAACAATTTTCTTAGGAATTCTTTTTCTAGATTGCATCATATTTTGAAAATTCTTGAAAAACCCCCATAGGGCTACTTTTTGCTCATTATAATTTCCCAAGTTGTTAAGAAAGTTTCTAATTTGCATAGCTACTAGTTTATTACTCAACCAAATCAATCCCTTATGATTTAGGAATTCATTCAAGAAATAGAAGAATAAACAGATAATTAGCGTACCATACTTCAATGGATAGTTCTTGCTTTCCTTTATCTTCTTCAGATTCTCTAGTAGTTGGGTTCACAATAGTTCACACAAATCATAATATGCATTCTCTTTGACCATTTGATAGGCAGTGTAAATTGCAATACCAGAAACTGAGTTCTCCCGGTTTGAGAAGTAAACTTTGTAACCTATGACCATCGAGGCAAACTTTATTGCAAGATCAGTGATATCATTTATCATTAATGCCCTTTTGTCAAATTGTGCTCCGGTAGCATCTGTAACCATTTGATTCTTGACCACTTTCAATAATGGCACTTCTCCAGTGGAGTTTAGTCCAGTGACTGCCTGAATTGCCTCTTTTTTTATTTTAAAGGGTTGCCCTTTCCCTAACCACATGAATTCGTCATGGATTCAACTAAGGATATACCTGACCCACTCGTCCTCTACAAATGTGGGAAACTCTGCATACTGAATGAATTTCTTCCCCTTCAAGGCTTTGTATTCTTCCTTTAAATCAATTTGATCATTACTTAAGTGTTTCAGGAATAAATCTAAGAATTTGTCACTGCCAAGCTCATCTAGGGTCACATGGATGTATGCCCTAACATCTTCCACATATAGGACTCTGTAGGGTATTTTTGAGAATGCACCCATTGGATTCACGTCAGATGCCTTGTAGGGGTATTTCTTAAACTTAGGTTGAGGTTGATTAGAGATGTCTACAACTTGTAGAGTTGCCATTTTAGACATTCAACAGATTCACAAATGAGTTTTCAATGAAAATACCTTGTTTTGCTGAGTTAGGGTTTCCTTTCTTCAAATGATTCAAATCTTGGTTGTTTCTACTCAAGTTTAGGTTAAATCTCTTTGAATTTATGATATATTTAAGTGCAAAGTGATTTTGAAACCAAACAAGTTCCTTTTATCCTTTGCATGGCTTGACCTAGTTATTATTAAGTGCTAATTCCCAAAGCTACCAAAACCCTTCACTGTAGAACACAGTTGATTAGAATTGCTCCATAATATGATGTATTGACCCTTTTTCTTTCAATTTCTCTTCTAAGAGTTGTGTCACATTAGATTTCATCACACACCTTCGTGCCAAATTCTAGCTCCCACTTTCTAGCTGGGGGATTTGGATTTTCCACACTGCTCCCCCTAAGCTAGAGCTTCTCAATTTACTTCCCAGAGGAAGTATCTGCATCAGATATTGGTGTGGATTGATCCCTAACTTCTATTACTTATTTCTTGATCCATACCTTGTTCATTTCTTTCTTGGTTTGAATTAGATCAACCTTTTCTTTTCCCTTCTCGTTTTTCTGCTCTGTTTTCCTTTCTTCAGAATAGCAATCTCTCTTCACATTCCTGCTTTTACAAAACCTTGCAATATGTCTAGCTTTGTTGTTGAAACATACCACATTATTTTGACCTTGATTCCTTCGATTGATTGAATTTGATCTGCATTGATTAGGCAAGTGTCCAAATCTATTGCATGCAAAACACTTTCCATTGAATGATTGATTGTTCCTGATATTTTGAAAATTAGTTCTTACCGAACTTCTACATTCATTTGATCTATGTACCATTTTATAGCATGCATTGCACCAAATGGAATTCTAACTCACTTTACTTCTACATACAACAACTCTATGACCAATTCTATTGCAAGTGAAGCATTTACCTTTGAATGATTGTTCATTCCTCCCATTGTTGAAACTTTTCCTGATCTGATTTCTACGTTCATTTGTTCTATGACCAATTTTCTTACAATTGAAACACTGACCAGAGAATGATGGAGTCTTTTGATTTATTCTACTCCTACACTAAGTAGCCTTATTACCAAACTTATTGCATGAATTACAATAACCATTGAGAGATGGGTACCTTTGAGTATTTGGTTGTCTGACCGGAGCTCTTCTAGGTCTTCTTCTTTGATTTCTGAACTAGTGTCCTTTATTTTTCCTTGACTCAGTGCTTATTTGCCTGGAGTTTGAACTTTCTCCTTTCTGAAATCCTAAACCATGTTTTTTGTTAGCATTCCTCTGGCTAGCAGTCATTTCATCAAGCTTTGCAGTGCTTATCTTGAATTTTTCTTCAAAACTTCTGGCCTTTTCCAGATCTATTTTTAAACTTATAATTTCTTTTTCAAGTTTTGTACAATCTTCTGATTTGTTCTTCACAATCCAATTTAGATCATCTTCTACTCTTGTTCCTTCTGTAACTTCTGCTTCCAAATTATTTAGGGCTTCATTTGCTGATAACAATTGGTCACTAACTTCTTTGTATTTGTCTTTGAATTTCTTGACTTGCTCTTTCATCTTTAAGATGCATTCATCAGCTTGTTGCAAGTTTTCTTTTAGATCCCTAACCTCTGCTTAAGAATTTTCAAGATCCATAAGAGCTACTTCTAGTTGGTTGTATCTCTCATAATTTCCATACCTTCTTGCTGCCATGATCATACTATCCCAAATCTTCCTTAAGCTATTAAACTTTTTCCAAGGAACCTTGCTTTGATACCAATTGTTGATTGTTAGGAACACTAAGAGGGGGGTAATCAGTGTTCTATTAATTTTTCCTTACACTTTTACTTTTAACCATTTCAAAACAATAATCCAATAGAAGAAAAATATACAACTGATTAGCATCTACAAAAGCATGGCACATAACACCAAGATTTTATGTGGAAAACCCAAAATGAGAAAAACCACGAAGAGGATTAGCTCTCATATATATATTGCAATCTTTACAAAAATGATGTCTAGGCTTGGTCACTCCATGGGCCTAGAACATGTTGGCTTACTGCCATGAAGTACAACTAGATTTAACAGGCTCACTACCTCAACCCTAAACCTAGCAAGATTACAATGAGGGTTGTTAAACCCTCTTGAAGGCTCACTACCTTGATGACAAAATCTTGCTTCCAATCAGATCACACATGATAACTAAATACAGCTTAAGCATCTACTACTATGCTAAGGTGTAGTCATTTAGCAACTAAATTTTGAATCCCAAGTCTTCATCGTTGCTTCTCTTCTAACTCTGCTCTTCTATTCGTATGCTCACACCATGCACACACACCTCTACTCATGTACACCACTGAACTAAAGATCATCACTCTTATATATATTGACATCATGATTTAATCCATAATCAGGTTAGCATCCAAGAAGTGAAACATGTACATAGAAAGATGTACCTTGTCTCTCAATCCAATGCACTATGTGTCACACGGACCCAAATCTTCTCCCAAACATGTTCATATAGGTCATCTCTAATCATTCAATTACTTACATATATATTTCACACACTATCCTTTCTTTGCTTCATGATTTATCTCACCAATCAGCCTATTCCTCAAGAGCATGCTTAACAACTTCATCTACTGACTTACAACTTTTACTGAGGATCTCAAAACACATTCCAAATCATATCAAGGAATATTTATACATTCTCAATCTTACCCTTAGAACTACAAGTCATTATATCATCTTGCGGAGAAATGTGGACCATCAGAACTTAGACTCTATCTTTGTCAAACTATGTCAAACACTATGCCGATACTTAATAGCTTGTAGCTAACCTTCCGGTGGACTTTAGATCTCCTAACTTTGGAATAAGACACTTCATACAAGTGTTTGTAAAACCTTACAATTGCATAACAAAATACTTATCCGTAGAGTAATGCAGACCTCTGCACTAGACCCTATTCACTGTTCCTGCTATACCCTTGCTTACCTGAACTTAGATATTTCTTCTAAGTGACTTCCAGAGGAAGTCAAGACTTAATCTTTGAAGCATGATACCACCAAACAATTACTAACATCATATCTAAACCCATGTTACACAATCATCATCTGCAGAGACATACTATTTGACTTACTATCCTCTACTCAGAATATTTTCCATACTTAGCCATTTTCTGTCAACTAGACCTAAAATTCGATATGTTCTTCTGGAGATATCTCTTCCTGTCATGGTGATAGGATCTCTAAGCCTTGTTTCCATCAATGAAAACATACAAGTCCATACCAAAGCAGTGTCTCTTGCCAACAATCCTTGTTGTTTTTAGTAACTGTGGAATTTTCTTATGGACAAAAGATGATCTAGTAAGATTCTAGGTTTCTATTGTACTATGTATTATGTTGGGATTTCAAAGTAAAGAAATGATATCTTGTACATTAAGTTCAATGTTGTACAAATGTATTTATATGATATTTAACCTTAATTGGATGTGTAGAAGTGAAGGATTATTTTTTTCCTCTTGAAGACTTCTGAGAGGAAGTCATTTTTAGGGAGGGAGAATGTAGGGCCACCTAACCCTTATGACTCATCTAGAGTTTTGACCTATGATATTTTTTTGTTGATATGTTTTTTTATCTATCCTCATCCATTGCTCTTAAGCAAATCCTTAAAGAACACACACACCAGAAATCATACTATTATGAATGAGTGTGTACAATATAAGTTATCAATGTTTTGGTCAAAATGGATAAGCAATAATGATAAGGGTAGATCATGCACCAGGATTTAGGTACGCAAATAAGTAATGAGTATTTTTTACAATTTCAGAATGATAAGATTGATAAATAATATCTAATTTTATTAAACATTCTGAATGGATATTAATTATGATTCTTAATTTAATATATTAAATTAGATATTTTAGAATAAAAAATAAATAATAATAATAATCAAGGTCTACCTACAAATGAGTATTCCAGACAAGATTCTTCATTCATTACCTAAAAATCATTTCGATCAACTCCTATAATTTTTCCAAATCCCCAAATCTCCATATTCAAAAGTTGCAAAGCCTAATCCTCTTCTCATTCCTCCCAAATTTTTTCTTCTCTCACATAGATTATGCCTTCAACATCTCCAAAGGAAGAAAATCTATCTCCCTCTCTTCTAGGCTATTTTTATAGACTCCCCTTTTGCCTGCAGAGCATCTTTGAAAACATATCCTCAAAAGTAAAATAGTAAACATGATAAATTCTACCAAGAATCTCATATTCAAAATCATAAAATCATAACTCATTTATGCATTTTCTAAATTTAATCTCCCCCATACATTTGAAATCCAAGATTTCCTCTAATGATAATTAATTGTCATTATGGAATATAACTTCCCTTCCAACTTTCTCAACCATTTTCTAATAATAACATAGGTTGCTAAAAAAAGTAATAAATCTTCCTCATGACTTGTATCTAATTAATATTTAATGCTACTCTAAAAAAATATAAAATGAAATTCATTCTATTCTTTTTAAATAATTTATTCTAAAAAGTAATTAAAATAAATACATTAATAATATACATAAACAAACTAATTTTTGACTTAAAATACCTCTATTATATCATTATAGAAAACATTATTTTTCTAAAATATCTAATTTAATATATTAAATTAAGAATCATAATTAATATCTATTCAAAATGTTTAATAAAAATTAGATATTATTACGCTGAGATGCATTCTACACTCATAGCAAGCGCTGAAAGATTCAGATTCCATGTAAGTAAAATTCATAAAATGTGTAAATAAATAAATTCGTGGAAGCCAAATGGATAGAAAAATAGAAAAACTTGGGCAATTATGGAGTGAAATCTTTATCACATTAAACAAAAAATAAATAAATTCTTGGAAGCCAAATGGATAGAAAAATAGAAAAACTTGGGCAGTTATGGAATGAAATCTTTATTATGTTTGAAGAAAATGAAAAGTAATTTATAAATGCCAACAAATTGGAAGATATCTCTCAGCGTACTGTAGATATATTTTTTTAAATATAAATATAATAGTTATTTATCATTCTTATCATTCTAAAATTGTAAACAATACTCATTACTTATTTGTGTACCTGAATCCTGGTGCATGATCTACCCTTAGCATTATTTCTTATCCATTTTGACCAGAACATTGATAACTTCTATTGTACACACGCATTCATAATAGTATGATTTTTGCTATGTGTGTTCTTCAAGGATTTGCTTAAGAGTAACAAAAGAGGATCGATGAAAATACATATAAAAATTATCATAGATCAAAAATCTAGATGAGTCATAAGGGTTAGGTGGCCTTACAATCAGAGGTAAAAAGTGTGAAGAGTAAGAGTTGCTCTAGTCAGGGGGAGCACTACTGATTGTAGAGTTGCTAATTGATTTCTTTTGTTGTTGATGATTTTTCATAAAGTTGGTGTTGCCATCAATGACAAAGGGGGATATTGTTGGAAGCTTGCTAATGTTGTCATTGATGTCAACCTCCAATAGATGGTTCACTTGGTTTCCAAGTTCTTTGAGAAAATTTGAATAAAAAGGTGTGTAGTGTGATAGAGCCATGTTCAGTATTGTGCTCCACATTTCCTCATGGTTGAAGATATGCCTATGCAATTTGGAAGTGATGATCAGAGATGTTTAGAGGTGTTATATCCAAAATCTTAGGTTCTGGATCATGCAGTAGTGGAAGATGTGTTTGATAGAGTGCTTGACTATGAAGAATGTTGTCTGGGAGAAATGATATTGCTCCGCATTTCTCCACATTAAGGTGTCTTGGCTTGCGGATCTAGGAACATATATATATTGTTTATATCTACCTTCCCTTGAAGTTTCTAGTGTTGGGTGGCTTTGCAAGTTCAATTCTTGTGTTGGTGTTCTGTGGTAGTGCATCCTGATGTGCACAATGAAGACATTCTTTGTTTCAGATGGTTGTAACAATGTTGTGGGTGTATGCACAAAGATGGGGGACCAAAACGTTTCCACCCTGGGACTTTTTGGTCCAAAATAGAGCAAAACATGAGTGCTTTATAATGCACTCGCATTTTGTTTGCTTTAAAAGTGCCTAAAACATGCATTTCTGCCATTACCCATGGCTAAAGGAATTTATATGTAGAAAAAATAGGGATCAAAGCATGAGCATGTTCAAGGAAAGTCTCTCCAAGCAAGTACAAGAGAGAAATTGACATTTTAACAATGTCACCTTGCCAAACCCACTACCAAAGATGTTGTGTAGCAAATTTGGAGGGTCTAGCAGCCGAAGAAGGTAGGGTTTGATTTATTTATGTTAGTTTAACAAGAATTTTTTACTTTTGCAATGTTTGATTAGTTTTTTATATTGCATTTACAGTTAATGAGGCAAGAGAAAACACAATTCTAGCTGAGGACGATCAAAACAACCCCCAAAACCCTCCAAACCCACCTTCACGTCCTCACAATGTAAGGGATACTCAAGAAAACTACCTAGGGAAAATAGAAGAAAAAAAAGACATCTTCAAACTCTTATTGAAATGCTAAACAATCCAAGTGCAAGCACTGATCATAGGAGAGTACTTGCAAAATCATTAGAGGAGATTGTTTCCCACACCAAATTGGTGACAAAACAAATCACCAAATTTCAAGACTATAGGGAGAGGCGTCAACAATACTATGATGACAAATTGTCATATGAACAAGTGAAGAATGAAAAAATTACAAAATCTCAAATATGTGCACACTTTATTAATCCTATAACTAGTCAAAGATTAGAAGAAACTTGCAAATAGATCCCTATTCATTAGTGTAGAAATGAAGATATATCCCAAAACATTTGGGATAGATGGTAAATGGTCTTCGATGAGCACCCATGAAACAATAATGAGGTGCCACAATATTTCTTGAGGAAACTCCATTGTGAGTTTATCCTCAAGAAGATTCCAATTATTTTGACATTCAAGAATTCTAGGGCAGAGGTGGTGGCTCTGTCCGAGATAGAGTGGAGACTCAACGAGATGAAAACTATGTACCTAGACCCCTATTGAGGCTAGAACATGTGTCACTCCCTTCAATTTTGAAGGAGAATGTTGAGGTGGATACATTACATTCATTGACTACTCTCACACACTCTCTAGCACAACACGCCGATGATCTTACCCAAGCTGATGAGGGTGAGAGTAGTAGGCATCATTTGTCCCCACATTTGTGTAGTTCATGTGGGAACATGTGTGATTATGGGACTTGGGACTCACAACAGGACTCTTGGCAGGATGTTGCAATGTAGGGGCAAGATCCAATGATGGAGACATCCATATTGGATGACATTGTTCTCACTAATTATGTCTTACAGTGTACATTTGGTATTGACTCTTAGGTAATTTTTTACAAGTTTCATCCTGATTTAATATATTGTTATTTGAAATTTGTAATTAATTTTATATGACTATCTATATTATAAGTCAGAAATAATGTATGTAATTGTCTACACAATGAAATTCCAGGGTCAGAGTCCTCATCCTACCTCCATTAATCATCCATTGGCGGGTTATGAGAGGAGGTCAAGTTAGCAGGTATGTAATTTATCACATGATCGTAATTATTGTACATATATCAATGGTAATATTATTTTGTGACAATTTGTTGATTTCAATAGGGAGCTTCATAGGCACCTCCATGGTTTCCTTGGTCCCTTGGACACAAAACCACCACTTATATAGAGGTAAATTTAAGCATTTCTAATCATTATGCATTTAAATAATGTTATGTGTTTATTTTGGTTGAATAATCTTGAACTCTATTTTCAAATGTTGAATATGGAGACTCCTCCTCATAACTCTAGCCCATCCAACTATGGATGAAGAGAGAGAAAAGATGATGGAGAATGATCATCGGATAGCAGTAAGTGATCAATTACATATGTGATGTTATATATTTCATGTTTTCTATATTAATGTGCATCTTGTTTGATTGTATTAATAGGTGGAGTTGGATGAATGTCTATCGAGGAGGTCTACTTGATGACAGAGAGAGGATAATTCACTAATTGGCTCTCCATCTTCATGGTCAAGCAAGGGTCACCGATTATTTGATGAAAGTCCATAGGAAACTAGTTTTTGGGACATTTTTTGTATGCCTAGATGGATTTGTATACATACTTTTGTATGTTACCGACGTATATTTTTGTATATGCATGCATGGATTTGTTTGGATATGCCTATATGGCTTTGTATATAAACTAGATGTTATGTTCATGACATTATGTATATGACAGTTTATATTAAATATTTAATATCATGATCAATTATCATTATAGGAATTTGGTTTTGCACGTACCAATTGAATTTTCTTGAAAGTTTATAAATCATTTTCAAATAATCCATTTTGTACATATCTTGCAATCATTACATTCCATGAGATTGTACATTTCTTTGAGGCATCATGTCAAACAATTTGCGTGCCTTTTCTATGCTTCCACACATTCCATACATGTCTACAAGGGTAGCTGCAAATACAATATGAGACAAAATTCCTATATCCTTTATGCTTTGATGGTTGTCCACACCATGTTCCCCAAATCCCATTTTGGCATAGGTAAGGAGGATGTTGGATAAGGTTGTGCAATTTAGTTTTAGACTTGCTAATTGCATTTGGTTGAAATTTTCTTTTGTGCATTTGTGAAAGTTTTTAAAGCCTTATGAAAACTCCATTTTGTGCATATCTTCCAATCATTGCATTCCATGAGACAACATTTGTTTAAGGCATTGTGTTAAATAGTTCACGTTCCTTGTATATGCTTCCACACTTTATATACATGTCTCACAGGGTAGTTGTAACTACAACATTTGACAAAATTCCTATATCCTTTATTCTTTGATGGATGTCTATACCATGTTCCAAAGATACCATTTCTAAGGTTTTGGAATTTGTCTTTACACCCACCAATTGCATTTGCTTGAAAGTTTCTATAGCCTTATCAAAAAATCCATTTTGTTCACATCTTGCAATCACTGCATTCCATGAGGTGACATTTCTTTGAGGCATCATGCCAAATTGTTCATGTGCCTTGTCTATGCTTTCACACTTTGCATACATGTATTTGAGGGTAGTTGGAACTACAACATCTAACAAAATTCCCATATCTTTTATCCTTTGATGGATTCCATATTAGCATAGGCAAGGAGGATACTGGATAAGGTTGTGGAATTTGTCTCTACACCCACCAATTGTATTTTCTTGAAAGTTTATAAAATATTATCAAAAAATCCATTTTTTGCTTATCTTGCAATCATTGCATTCTATGAAATGGCATTTCATTTCAATGCATCATGTCAAACAATTCACATACATTGTCTATGCTTCCACACTTTGCATACATGTCTGTAAGGGCAATTGCATTTTGGTAGAGATAGGGAGGATGCTAGCAAAGGTTGTGGAATTTGGCTTTACATGTGCCAATTGCATTTACTGGAAATTTTCTAAAGTCTTTTTAACAAATCCATTTTTTGCATATCTTGCAATCATTACATTCCATGAGAGGAAATCTCTTTGTGGTGTTGTATCAAATAGTCCACGTGCCTTGTCTATGCTTCCACACTTTGCATACATGTCTACAAGGGTGGCTACAATTACAACATGTGACAAAGTTCCTATATCCTTTATGCTTTGATGGTTGTCCATACACTATTCGAAAGATCCTATTTTGGTAGAGATAGGGAGGATGTTGGCAAAGGTTGTGGAATTTGGCTTTACACATGCCAATTGCATTTACTTGAAATTTTCTAAAGTCTTTTCAACAAATCCATTTTCTGCATATCTTGCAATCATTGCATCCCATGAGAGGACATCTCTTTGTGGTGTTGTATTAAACAGTCCATGTGCCTTGTCTACGCTTCTGCACTTTGCATACATGTCTACAAGGGTAGCTACAATTACAACATGTGACAAAATTCCTATATCCTTTATGCTTTGATGGCTATCCATACACTATTCCAAAGATTCTATTTGACAAGTTCTTTTCATGCAATGATGATAACCTCCCAAGCCTAAGTGACAAATTCATACAACATTATGATCAAGTGGGTCACTTCTGATCAAATGAAGTGTAAGGTGACTAATCCTAACCTTCACTATCCTGACAAACATGAATTACTAGAAAACAATCTTAGAAATTGCCATTATAACCTTGGATGCCTAAATCTTGATAATAACTATCCCAACCCTCAACATGATAACATGGATCCATGGAAATATCCTAAGCAAAAAGATTGTGATAGGACAGACCTTCCACATAATGTTGTTCCTCTTAATGACAAAACTACTCTTCACCCTAGACCCATGACAACACTATATAGAAATACATTGCTTGGGATGAACAAAGAATTAGGTGGCAACAAAAACATGGGGCTTATGTGTTATATGACAGTTAGGTGTAGCCTTCATTATTTTTCCTGGGCCCTTTGCTTCCCAAGATGACAGTTAGGGTATCTTCATTTGCATTTTGGCTCAGGAAGATAGAATCCTAATTTCCACCATCCTCTCCATGAGGGAGATCTTATAAATCTTGAATAGTAAAAGTAAACATTATGACTTTGATGCATCTATGACAGTCCCATACCTCATAAAAACCTATTTCCTTAATATCCAACTATTTCACAACTCCAGTGGTGGTGCTTGGACCATTTTATCACCTTCATTCTATTCATTTTAACAAGGCTTTAGGGATTATTAATATAGGAATCTCTTGAGATGGTTATTGGTCAATGCATATGGAGAAAAAGACTTCTTGTTGCTACAATCTGGTGACTGTCAAATTTTTCATGTGCTTTTGGTAGATGTAGTGAAAGTTTTAGGTATCCCACCAAGCTGCCATGACACACCCATAGTGTTTTGACATCCTTTCTCTTTACAATACACTGAATGGATTCAAGAAGCAAAGATAATTCTTAATGCACAATCACAAGTAATGATCCCTAGCATCCATGGAAGAAATATCCCTGCTACACAAATATTTGTCAAGTTCAAAAGAGGAAATCATGAGCTAGCACTACATGCATTGATTCAGGAACTCTGACTTGGAGGAGACAACCTATATCCCATTACTCTCATATCAATCTTCTTGACAATATTTGGGCCACATTGAAATTTAAAAGAGACAAGATGATAATGTATTGTTATGACTATCTTCTTCATTTATATCCCCTAGAGATCCTCACACTATCTTCACTACTCATACCTAGGTGCATTTTTGGATAGTGTTTGAAATGCAAATGGAAAGGGAGGTTCATACCATATATTTTATATCCTTATATAATAAATTATCATACCTTTTCATGACTCATAGATACTTTAATAATTAGAACGAGAGCTCACTGTGACTGTCATGGTTTAAGTCCCTTACACTAACCATCAAATATCCCAAATGACTAAGTAAAGATCCCACTGTCCACCTCTAGACTATACCTTAACACATTTTAGTCTAGTGATTAGTTTTAGGATTGTGTTAATAGTTAAACCTGCATAATGATATGATTTTATAACCTCACAACAATGGTTGATGATGATGTTCCTTCATTGATCAACTTCCAGGCACCTTGTATCAATCACTATTTCTTGCACAAAGGTAGTCCTAAACCATTCAAGTTGAATATTCTTTTACAACCATGGTAGTCCTCTCAATGGGATAAGTGTATTTAGTAATGCCCCCTTGATGCCCTAGATAGTCCTCTAATGATGTTATAAGTCTCCCTTACTATCATAACCCTTGGGAAGATGACTGTGGATTATTTCATTCAAGGTTTGTGGACCATACATGCAATCACCTTTTAGATAAATCCCTGTAAAACTCATACATAATTATGACATTGTTGGTTGTACTTGTGTGGAGACTCAAACATGTAAACACTTCATAATAGAACATGCCATTTTCTCATGAAAACTAACAAATTCTGCCCATAAGGTTTAACACTTACTGGCCCAAATAGTATGACAGTCAACCATGCCCTATTTTAGTAGCCTATCAAGGGATTGAGAATCCACCCTAATGCTTGGGTATTGAGAAATCATGTTAAAGATATCTTATGAGTGATGAATAACCCTATGAGGCAGATGACAACCCTTCTGCTAAACAAGATAATGATCTACGAACTAGGGTAACTTTATGCATCATAATAATCTCAAAGTGCCTTTAGTTCCAACTTTGAAGTTTATAAGAATAAGAACATGGAAGCCTTAACAAACTTTCTCATAAAACCTTCATACAACTTCTTTCTTTGTGACCAAAATCCTTTCATGAAATGTACCTAGTATATTGTGATTGTCACAACAACCAACCCTTGAAACCCTTATACAAAATCATTGATGGCTTTCAAGATTCATTACTTTAGACTTTCAACCACTAGAATGGGCATTAAGCGTGTATCAAAAGACAGAAATAAATCCATTTCAACAGAATGGACACTGGGGTTTGGTGAGTTGCCATTGGCAACAAAACCCTAGGTCCTCTATGTTGGCAAGAGACACTATATGGATTCATGAATGTTGTCATTGATGGCAACAAAGTTCATCCCACACATCCGTAGGACTTGGTATGTCTCTATCGGAAGTCAGAGTGAAGAATGTTGTGGTCTGGTAAACAAGAACAGAGCATGTGACGAGGTCCGACAGATAGGTCCGGATCTCTTAGAGGAAGTATCTTGGTGAAGTACAGATCTAGGGAAGTCAAGAGGAGTATCTTGAATGATAGATTCCAAGGTTTGAGCCTCCGATGTGAAAAGGATAAAAAGATATGAATGCTTGAGTGTCGAGTTCTCATGTGACAGTGTGAACAGAGCAAGAACTGACTGGTAGAACATCAGACATTATTCTAGATGTGTTACTGATGTTGGTGAAGGTTATGAAGGCACGAATTATGTTTAGCCAACATGATTAATGATTTCCATAAGTATATCATTGATCCGCATTACTTGGTGTGCAAGGATTTAGCCAACAGATCAAAGTTTGTGAAAAGATTGACTATTCCAGATGCCGACTAGAAAGATGATGAAATCACTTGTGTGGATATATATACATGATGAATTTAGTTGTGAGTAGTATTGTTGTAGGTATTGTATGTGCAAATAAAAGAAGAGCAAAGCAGAAGTAGTAAGGAAGGTCCGGTATGTGAAAGGAAAGCAGCATAAGAGAAGAAGAAAGATGAAGTGTAGCAGATCAATGTATTGAGCCTAACCAGAACTGAACTCCAGCATATGTGGATACTGCCAATCAGTTCAAGTATTGTATAACACTTTTTTTGTAGACAGTGTGTCTCTTGTAGGCAGTGTGCCTCCTTGTGAGTAGTGTGCTTGGGCAGTGAGCCCTAATTGGCAAGTGCCATTTTGTATTTCCATTCTTCTAACAGGGAATACAATCTTGGGTTAATCAACCATGGTTTTCTTCCTTAACAGGGTTTCCACGTCAAAAATACTGTGTCATGTGTATTTCCATTTCATGATTATGTTTGCTCATTTGGATTAATATTACATTGATTGCTAATAAAGGTCACAAAGCAGAAATAATTAGGATAACTAATTCACCCCCCCTCTTAGTTATCAACAATTGGTATCAGAGCTAAGTTCCTCCTAACAAAGCCTAATAGCTTGAGGAAGATTTGGGAATTCAAATGGATGCATATGGTTTAAGGGAGAAACTCAAGACTGCCCTTGATGATCTTGAACAGTCAAACTAAGACTGCCCTTGATGATCTTGAATAGTCAAACTCTGAAGTCAATGAATTAAAGGAAAGACTCAAATAGGCTAATGATTTCATGAGAGAACGAAAAGACAAATTAAGTCTCTCTATGAAAAAGAGAAAGGAGCTGCTTAAGCAATTGGCAAGACAAGGTGGAGCAAATAATGCAAATGAAGAGCTGAAGGAAAAAACTGAGTTGTGTGAAAAGTTATCAAAAGAAATCATTATGGTAAGACATGAAATGGAATTAGGAGTCATGAAGTTTACCCAAGAAGTTGAAGAGAAAAGAAAAACTGAAGATAATCTAAGACAATCTCTCAAGGAGAAATCAGAAGATTGCCACCAGATGGATAGAATTATTAGACATGTTGAATCTGATCTTGAAGATGCTAAAGATAATGAAGAAAAACTTGAGGATCAAATTGTCTCTCTCAAAAGGGATCTTCAAATAGCAAATGAGTATAAAGATAAATTCAAGATAAGTTCTGCTCAAGTTGAAGTTCTTCTTGGAAGTCAAAAGAAGGTAGATGATAAGTGTGGTTTGGGATATGAGAAAGGAGAAAGCTCTGGATCCGGTCAGAAGAATTTTGGATCAGAAAATCCAAGGAATAGGTCTAGAAGACCTCCGGTAAGACAGCCTAATGCTCAAAGATATCCATCCTTCAATGGATACTGCCACAACTGCAATCACTTTGGTCATAAAGCTAATTAGTGCAGAAAGAGAATGAATCAGACTAATTCATCCTTCTCCAGACAGTGTTTTAACTGCAAAAGGTATGGTCACAAATCTCATGAATGTAGAAATATGCAAATGAACAAATCATTGAACGGTAGATGTTTAGCATGCAATAGAATAGGTCATATGGCTAATCAATGCAGATCAAGAGGATATCAATCAAATATGCAAAGAAATGTTGTTTGCCAAATTTGTGATAGATCCAGTCATATTGCAAAATTCTGCAGAAGCAAGAATCAGGACAAAAGAGGTTCGGTATATCATAATCAGAATCAAGATAAGGGGAAACAAAAAGTGAATGCGGATGAAGTGAAAAGTGAGATGAACAAGATTTGGGTAAAGAAAAGTATAGAGCATGTAGAGGTTGGATCTGCACCAGACTCTGGTGCTGATAATCCTTCTGAAAATTAAAAAGTGAACTCTAGCTCAGGGGGAGACACAAAGAAGACCTTGTTCCCCCAACTAGTCAATTGGTGTTGGAACTGGCACAAGAAGAGTTACAGATTGAAGGGTTCATAAGGGCAACATCCAAACAAACTATGGTAAAGATTTGGAAGATCCGCATGATGTTTAAAGATTAGGATTGATCCGGTTCTCCAAGTCATCTGAATAAGGTAAACCAGAATAACTTAGGTCGAGCATTTATTACAACCTGACATTAGGGTTTGCGGAGCAATATAAGGGTTTTTCTCATTAATCACTTGTTCATTCTGCATTCAAGAAGAAATGAAAAGTGAAGCTCTGCAACAAAATTCCACAACTTCATCAAAGATCATTTGCAGAAGTCAATTCATCCAGAAATCAATCTGGCCAACTACGTGAAACCGAAAGGTGCAAAAAGTATTTTCCTTTCTCAATATCTCTCTGCAAAGCTTTGAAAGATGCATACTCCGAATATAGTAAAGATCTCTGATAGGCCCTGCCTTGAATTAAAGAAACATCCATACAAATCATTGGAGGTAGATCCCCTAGGAGCATTCTCTAGTGTTCCGCATGGTGTTTTGCAGACAGAAGACATTAGGGTTTACATACATGCAAATATTGAAGAGTTTGGGAAATTCAAACTGAGAGACATCTATCACAAACAATTGATAGATGATACTTTTGAGCTTAAACCAGAATATAAGGGCATCCAGAATAAACATTTTGATCAGTTCATTCATTTCCCCTATTTTGAAGAAGATGAATGGGTCTGGTATGTATTGAGTAGGGTGCATGATAACTTCCTATGGCTGAACAAACCTTGCAAGATCACAAAGGAGGCAATTAGAGCAGTAACTAGTTTATACTCCTCCGGAGGGATACCTATTCTCAAATCTGTGAAAAACAACATTGTAACTGAGGCCACCAGATCAAAATTTGATAAGAGGGCAACGACCATTGAAGATATTACTGACCTAGATGTCAAGTTTGCATCTATGATAATAGGATACAAGATATATCACTCCAGTAGGGAGAATTCAGTATCTAGAACTACAGTATATACTGCTTATGAGATGCTGAGAAAGAATACAGAATATGATCTCTATGAACTTCTTTTGAGCCAACTAATGGAAAACATACAGAAAATCAAAAAGGACAAGAAGAATTTCTTTAAATATGGTGGACTAATATTATGTCTATTTTTCTACTTCATGAATGAGCTGCCTGGATCAAATGGATGGGTATGGCAAAATGACAAACCGGTAGCAATTCAGATCAGAGACTACTTGCATGAACTTGGGGATGCTAAGGCAAGGAATACAACTCTGTGGGGTTACTTCAAGCAATTTCAAAATACAATGCAAATTAGAGAAAGAATCCCCAAATCAGTAGTTGAGAAATACAAGGATACAGTGTGCTTCATTGTAGACACTAATCAATGCCTAGTGGAGGTAGTAGAGCCAAGGATAGTCTGGATCATGCCTATGGGGTATGAAGTTGATAAACAAATTGTACAGCTACATGTTCAACACATGCTCAGTCAGCCAAAGGACTCAAAAGCAGAAAGATTTGGAACCTTTGAGGAGCTGAGTGTAAAGATTCATGTGTAACTCAGAGAACCTGAAATCAAGAGGAAGGTGAGAAAAGAGGTAGAAAATATTGCCCAAGGCCTTGGCATCTCAAAGGAGGCACTTGATGCCCACAAGAAAAAGATGGAAAAGGCTGAGGAAGAGAAGAAAGAGGCAGAAAAGAAAAGCAAGGAGAGTGCTCTGGTAGAAACCTCCACCCGAACTAGATCATCAAAGAGATCTGCACCTGCCACTGCCAAAAGCTCAAGGGCATCTAAACCAGAAGCACAATCATCCGGAAAAGGAGAAAATAGAACAAAGAAAAAGGCAACAAGGTCCTATGTTATCCTAAAGGATGATGAGGAAACCAAATCAGATGAGGAGATAAGGAAACTGAAGAAGAAGAAGAAATCATCCGGTGAACATTCTACCAGTCAAGGAGAAGAAGAAGAGAAGGAAGAGGAATTTGTTGAAAAACCCACTCTATCCTTAGATGTTGTAGTAAAAGCAGTCACTGTGGATGGAAACCTGCAACCCTTAATAGAATTCTATGATCATTATAATGAAGAAGATAAAAAGATTCTGGAGGAAGCCACAATTTAGTTTTTGAACACTTACAACAAAGCTTTTACTGAAATAATCTCTCTAATTCCCAAAAGTTTAGAGAAAAGGCTTGAAATGAGGAAGAACAATGCTTGAGTAAAAGATCTCAAGATTCGGGAATAGGTCACCATTCAGCTCTTCCCTTCAATCACTCTGCAGCAAATGAATATGATCTTTAAAGAGTGCAAGGATGAGTTCCGGAGCAAAGCCAAGATGAATCAACTCATGCTTGGTGAAACTGACAAAGTGGCAAAAGAGACTGAAGAGATTCTCTAGAATACTCTTAAAAAGTTCAACATTCCCATCACAGAGGACTCTGGTAAAGACAAGGTCTCAGAATCCTCTATTCCGGAAGAGGTGGCTCATGGACAAACAAATATCTCTCCTCTGGTTTCCCCTACAGCTTCCGGATCTAAAGGAGAAGACAGAATACAGGAGAAAGAAGCAGGAGTGAAGGAAAAAGAAGTTGACAGTACCAAGGTTGTAGAGGAAGAGAAGACCCCAACAGAGAAAACCACAACTGATAGTGGTAAGAATGTAGAAGGAGAGAAAGCTCCAAGGGATAGCCCTAAGAATGCAGAAGAGAAGAAACATCTGTCTCTGGCAAGAGACACTACAAAAACTGTCCAAGAATTCCTGAACAAAGAAATAATGGAGATTGATGAACTAGAGCTTCTACAAGGACCATTTAATTTTGATTCAATTTCTCTGGTACAGACAATGAAGATAGCCTCATTCGCTAATGCAAAGGCTAAAGAAAAACTCCTAAAGTCTCACATGGAAGACTGTGAGTTGATAGAAGCTGCTTCTGAAGTACTAGAAAAGATCATGCCATTGTTTTAGAAGGATCCCACAGCCTCCTCTTTAGGTAATCTCAAAACTCTAGTCAATAGTGTTAGCACACATTTTGGTTCTCTAGAGAAGTCAGCTAAAGAAAAGGTCTGGAAGGAGTTTTTCGATAAGAGACTCTCTGAAGTACAGGGTCTGATAACAAATGATAGGAAAGTAATGGATATCAGGATAAAGATCTTGGAAAATGCTCTTAAAGATGGTGGAAATATGTACAAATTTTGCTTATCTTGGCCCATAGTGACCAAAGATATTGAGAAGAATGTAAAAGAACATAAGGATAAACTACTAAGTCTGTCTCAAAGTTTTGATCCTCTGTCATCCTCTATAGCAAATCAAGAGTGTCAGACTATTGCAATCACAAATGCAATAAAGAATTTTGAGAAGGAAAGGAAGAACATAATCAGCCAGATGGGTGAACTTAGAAGGATCATTGTCCCTAAGTTAGAGGCCATGCATGAGGCCATAAGTGAAGCCCAAATCACAGCCCAGACAAATGATCCAATAGATCTAAAAAGGGCAGATACGTTTGCATTCCTGTTGAGCAGTCATATTTCAATTTTGGATAGAATGAAGCAAAGTTGGGCTACAAAACTTATTCAATTGAAGACAACTTTTGCAGACATACTTAAGTATATGTAAGTATGCCATATGTATATACTTATGTAGCTAAGTATAGTTGAATTTTTTGAAAGTTTTGATATGCGGACCCTACCCTTTGCCATTGATGTCAAAGGGGGAGTGAAGAGCAGTTAAAAATGAGGAATCCAACTAAGGGGGAGCTCCGGAAAATGTATATAAAAGCAAAACATCAGCCAAGGGGGAGCATAGTGTAAACACTTAGTCATTTTTCACTAAGTGTTGCCATCAATGCCAAAGGGGGAGATTGTTGGCAAGAGACACTATATGGATTCATGAATGTTGTCATTGATGGCAACAAAGTTCATCCCACACATCTGCAAGACTTGGTATGTCTCTACCGGAAGTCAGAGTGAAGAATGTTGTGGTCCGGTAAACAAGAACAGAGCATGTGAGGAGGTCCGACAGACAAGTCTGGATCTCTTAGACGAAGTATCTTGGTGAAGTGTGGATCTAGGGAAGTCAAGAGGAGTATCTTGAATGATAGATTCCAAGTTTGAGCCTCTGGTGTGAAAAGGATAAAAAGATATGAATGTTTGAGTGTCGGGTTCTCATGTGACAGTGTGAATAGAGCAAGAATTGACTAGTAGAATATCAGACATTATTCCAGATGTGTTACTGATGTTGGTGAAGGTTATGAAGGCATGAATTATGTTTAGCCAACATGATTAATGATTTCCATAAGTATATCATTGATCCGCATTACTTGGTGTGCAAGGATTTAGCCAACAGATCAAAGCTTGTGAAAAGATTGACTATTCCGGGTGCCGACTAGAAAGATGATGAAATCACTTGTGTGGATATATATACATGATGGATTTAGTTGTGAGTAGTGTTGTTGCAAGTATTGTATGTGTGAATAAAAGAAGAGTAGAGCAGAAGTACTAAGGAAGGTCTGGTATGTGAAAGGAAAGCAGCATAAGAGAAGAGGAAAGATGAAGTGCAGCAGATCAGTGTACTGAGCCTAACCGGAACTGAACTCCAGCATATGTGGATGCTACCAATTAGTTCAAGTATTGTATAACACTCTTTTTGTAGACAGTGTGTCTCTTGTAGGCAGTGTGCCTCCTTGTGAGCAGTGTGCTCGGGCAGTGAGCCCTAATTGGCAAGTGCCATTTTGTATTTCCATTCTTCTAACAGAGAATACAATCTTGGGTTAATCACCCTGTGGTTTTCTCCCTTAACAGGGTTTCCACATCAAAAATACTGTGTCATGTGTATTTCCATTTCATGATTATGTTTGCTCATTTGGATTAATATTACATTGATTGCTAATAAAGTTCACAAAGTAGAAATAATTAGGATAACTGATTCACCCCCCCTCTCAGTTATCAACACTCTATATCTCATTTTGGAAGTAAAACCTACACAAAAACATTAGTAAAACACCATATTATTTTAGTTCAATCCAACGAATAGGTTAATCACCATGTAAATAGCATGAAATTATGTAAATGCAATATATTTTGACCTCTAATCATGGCTGTCATAGTCAAGACAACAATGGATCAATCCATTATCTCTTTGTATTTTGACCAGAAAACCTTATGAAATATGGGCTCTAGTTAGGTAGAATGAATAACAAACATCTTTGAATGTTGTTCACACATGTACAAGCATAGATTAAGGTCCAAACAGAATGTTCCTAGCTGCCACTAATTCTGAGAAATTCTCTGTCAAAGTTTGGCAATTTTTGGTCTTAGAATCTTAAGTGACTTTGTCGATAGCCTGCTACCCCAAATGATTGGGACCCTTGGAACACAAAAAAAGACCTCCCCTAGCATTTACCTACCCACCCTGACATATTGGTGAAGTTTGTTCGGCCCCACAAGCTATGGAATGCAAAATGTCACTCCTAGCACCTTTCCACTGCATGAAACTAAAGAATTTTGGAACAATGTGTTCCTTGCCACCATAGGCAAATGAAATCGATTTAGTAAAAATAAATGTAGTTGTTTGTAGATGGACTTGACATACACCTATATATGTAAAGAAGATGTTCCTAGGTGTCACAATTTGATGGTATAGTCGATCCAAAGTTTGTCACATTTTTTTTCTTAGGGCTCTTGAGAGATTGTCTGTGTTCAATATAGCCAAGAATGACCATGAGGCTTTTCCATCAAAAAGACATCCCCCCTAGAATTTACCCACCCACCTAGATGCATTGGTGCCATTTATTTGGCCCCAAGAGATGTCAAATGTAAAAATTTAGTCATAATACCTTTCTGGTAGATGAAAATTTAGTACTATAAAGGTGTTCTCGCTTGATCCAATGTCTTGTAGGGCATCAATTGAGGCTTCCATTACCACTTCTATCAATTGTTTGTCATTAAAACTCATTAAGACTCATTATAAAATAGTAACATCATTAAAATGAATTAGAACTCATAGTAACATTGTCAAAACTCATCAAAACTCATTATGAAATAGAAAGTAAATGACATATCATTGTGAAATAAGCATGAAAACCTACCTTACTATCCTTCCAAAGGCAACTCCATAAGGATTATGCCTACCTCCATCATACTAATTTCTTGCATGCAAATGCAATTTCACTATTTAGCTAAAATGAGTAGCTAAAATATACAAGGTGAAATCAGGATAGCAAAGAAAAATAACATACCTTTCTATCATTCCACTAATTCAATCCAATGAACTATCTAGGTTTGCTCTACTCTTTCTTTTGTCGAGTATTACCTCATGATTAGACTCACAAACTTTCCACAAGGTCCTATTCAATGGTCTACCCCCATATTTGATCAAATGAATGTTTGAAGCCACAAAAAGGTTAGAATAATGAAGAATCTTCCTATGTGGGTCAAAGTCTTCGAACACCCACACATTAGACTTGGCATATCTTTGGCATGTGTGCTTGGGAATCTTATCCTGCTTGTACTTCAACACATTCTCATCGATATCGATTAGAAACTTAGGCTTCCTATTCAAAATTCTAGCAGTAATTTTAATTGGTAAAGTTGACTCAACATTAGGAATTTCTTCAATATTTACTTGCGATGGGATAGATGACGTACCTTCAATTGGAGATGAAAAAGATGAAAAGGCTTCAAGTTGAGATGGAGAAGATGATGTACCTTCAACATGACATGTGAATGATGGCATGCCACCAACTTGAGAGGGAAATGAAGATGTACCTTCTACTTCACCTATGAAAAATGGAGTGTCTCCAATTCAAGTAGACAATGATGGTGTTCCTTCAACTTGACCTGTGGACGATGGAGTGCCTCCAACTTGAAGATTCTCTTTCCTCATTGAACGGAGATTTTGCATTCATTCCCTTTGTTCCACAAACTCCATCTCTCTCTTAGCTTCATTAGATGTGTCATGTTCCTCTTCAATTGGCAATGGTGGAATGTTTTCTTGTATGGTTGACAATTTCCTACTTTCACAAATTCACCTCATTCTTTCTCTTTTCCTCTCATTCTCAGCTTCACGGTCTTCTAGTGTTAGAGTCTTTGCTCATTTCCTTAGCATGATGATGATTTCTACAAGCATGATGAATAAGACAATGATAATTAGAACTTTGATAATGACAATGAATAATAGTTGACAATGAATAACATTTGATTCATAACAGCAGAGCCTATCCTTTATCAACAACTAATAATGACAATGAATAATAGTTTATTCATGATAGTAGAGCCTATCCTTTATCAACAACTAAATCATGACAGTAGAGCCTATCCTTTATCAACAGCTAATTATCACAATGAATAACAACTAATTCATGACAGCAAAGCCTATCCTTTATCAATAGCTGATAATGACAATGAATAATAGTTGATTCATGACAATAGAGCCTATCCTTTATCAACTGTCTTGGTATGGTTCTACAAGTCTAATTTTTAGTAGAGTTAGGGTTAGGGCAGAATAACAAGGTGCAAAAATTTAGGGTAGAGTTTTGTTTCATGATGACCTACTTGTAAAGGAGGATCTTTTGTGAGTTTTAACACTATCCTATCAACCAAGACTGTTATGAAGTTGTTTATTATGCCTTGTCCAAATATCTTTGATATTTTTCCATAGGTATTAATAAGGTGAAGGTAGATCATTAGTGCAAGGTTTCCAAGATAAATTATCACAAGTAATACATAACCATCACCCTAAGATGCAAAGGTACTGTCCCATGATGAAAAGATAGCCACCATTGTTATACAAATTATTGGAGGTATTTAGGATCATCATGATATACTTGACCGAAGATTGTCATTTCATGTAAAACAAGTTGTCATAAACTATCTTTTGAGTATATCCCATATGTGAACATTATCATATACAATGATAGACAAATTTCTTATGGAGGTGATGTTGAGGGAAAATACTATCAAATTGCACTATGACTATTACAAACAACCACATAGACTGTCACATCATAAACATAGAAGACTATCATGAAAATCTAGATCACTATTAAGGTTAGATATTCAAAATATGCAATAGGCTCTCACTACCCTATTCACATGAAATATTACTATATCAAATGAAATATTATGGGGATATCAATATGTTGTATGGTACTCCTTAGGATTACAAGATAAGAGATGACAATGATGAAAATGATTGATAGTTAGCATGCATAGAACTATTCAAATTTGGAGGAGAAAGAGCACTTGCAGCTACTATAGCTATTTTTACATACAACCATTGGCAAGGAAGTCACCATAGTGAAATTACACTTGTAGGAAAGGTGGCTCCTTGTAGCTGTAGGAATTGCAGCAAAAGTAGAGTGTGAGCATTACTTCACTTGCAACAATTGGGAGATAAAGTAGAAGGTGGCTACTTGTACCTATAGGACTTGTAGCAAAAGAGAGAGTGGGCAATGTCTCACTTGCAAAAACAAGAAGTTATAGTAAAGTAGAGGCTACTTGCGACAACTTGAGGTGTACCCATGGAGTGATGGGCACTTGCAACAAAAGGAATGAGGTGCTTGGGGTAGGAACACTTGCTAAAATAGGGAGATTTCTGAGGTTTGAGGGTAGCATAAGAGGCAAAAAGGTGGCCAAGGGGTCATGAAGAGGAGTGATGGTGTTGCACACACACATGCAGTAAAGGTAGCATAATGAGAGTTCTCATGTGGAGAAAGAGAGGTTGCAAGATCAACAATGAGGAATTTGGTATTTTATGCTTGAAGAGTACATGCATGCTAACTTAGAGTAGAAGCAACCAAATAAGAACAAGTCATGAAGATGAAGAGGTGGTAGTGGAAGTGTTGGTTGCTTATGTGGCTGCATTAGTTGTGTAATGAAGGTACAAGTTGGTTTCATGGTTGTGAGGTGCACAGAAGATCTAAGAAGGAGATCAAGAGGCTACATGAAGGCAACAAAATAGTAGAAAGGGTGGCAATAAGGAGCCATGATTATGGAAGGACATTGCAAGTAGTGTGATTTATGACAAAGAGATTTGAAGGGCTATTTAGAGGCAATGATTGGTGGCAAATGAAGTTGCAACAACATTGAAGGAATTCATTCAAGGATGGAAAAAAAGGATAGTTGAGTAGATGTTGGTAGCAAAATAATCAGCTGCAAAGAATGAAGGTAGGAATTTAATGCGTATTATGAGTGGTAGGTAGTGGTGGCTTCAAATAGGTTGTAGAATGCATATACTATATCAAATACAAAGGTATTGGCACTTTGGGAGAAGACAATCATAGTTTGTAAGTTGAACAAATGCACACTACCAATAACATTCATGTTTCAAGTTATGCTCATTTCATATTGTTTGTTATGTATCATGAAAAGATAACCCTAAGAATAAATCCCTCATAGATTGTATCAAATCCTAAGAACATTACCAATTATATGCAAAATAACTAGTGACCTAAGAACACTAGAAACAAACTACTTGCTAGTCTATCATGCCTAGGTTTATGGATAGTTATTTTTCTACTAATTTTGGATGATTATGAGGATATCAATACATGTCACCTATATTGTATGGCACTCCTTAGGATTACAAGGTAAGAGATGACAATGATGAAAAGGACTAATGATATATAGATTAGAATTGTCAAGCACCTTAAATGGACTATCAATACAACTAGGACTATCATGACAGTCAATAGGTATGTAAAACCCTATGAAGATAATTTCATATCTTGTCAAGGTGTAAAGGAGGGGTTTTATAGGAATCATAAATGTATAGGACAGTCATTGTAACCTTAGGAATATCACATGACATTGTTCGAACAGTAGTCCAAAATAAGAATGATCAAACCCTAGGGCTTTCATAAGCAAATTGGTGCATTACAAGGGCAATCACAAGATCATTGAAGGATAAATGGCGAGATAGGTTATTAAAGAAGAAAATAATGATGAGAAGATGAGAAGGAAGAAGATCTAATGAATATCTAAGGAAGAAGTTCTCATGACAATGTAAATAGAATGTTTCTATCAAGCAAATGTATTTATTAAACATAGATCTACTCTAAAAGAAACTCTTGAGAATCAAATTGGTTATGTCATGTGGTTAGTATGGTCAATTGACCTTTAAGGACTTGAACTTGTTACATACTAAGAAATTTGTGGATTGTGCAAGATCTTGTTGAAGAGTTTGATCATAAATTGATAAGATAGTGATAGAAGCCTATGTGGTAATCATGCATTGA
This sequence comes from Cunninghamia lanceolata, assembly GCA_027924645.1. Classification (NCBI taxonomy): domain Eukaryota; kingdom Viridiplantae; phylum Streptophyta; class Pinopsida; order Cupressales; family Cupressaceae; genus Cunninghamia; species Cunninghamia lanceolata. The sequence continues at coordinate 929,918 of BSBN01001835.1, read as the reverse complement.
TAATCAAATTGTGCTATGAATATTACAAACAACCACATGGACTATCACATCATAAACATAAAAGACTGTCATGAAACTCTAGATCACTATTAAGGTTAGATATTCAAAATATGCAATAGGCTCTCACTACCCTATCCATATGAACGATTACTACATCTAATGCAAAGGTATTGGCACTTTGGGAGAAGACAATCATAGTTTGTAAGTTGAATGGCCAAGAGGGTGATAGTGACAACTCATTACTATATGAAAACCAAATATATATCAGATTTGCAGCATCAATCTAGCTCACTATATTTTAAATGTTAATACAATTGGTTACATTAGTGATTGTCAGTGTTCTAAAGAACATAAGGTGAATTAAATTGGACATAAAGAACATACCTTAGAATTTGATATTCAATTTGACAAATCTTCCAAAATTTGGCTTCAAAATCCTCAAATTGTTCTTTTTCGCAAGTTTGATTATGAATTCTATATAACTCTAGAATATGATTAGTGAAATTTATGGAAAAACAAACTTATATCATAAAATTCAATCTATATCAGTGGTAATTAGCTTTGAAACAATATGAAACATGAAACTTTTAGTTTAAATAATTAAATTTTGTTCAAAAACATGCAAAATTAGTTCTTCTATATTGAAAAAACAAAAAGGTGGTGGATTGATCAAAAAATGATTCTTAATATGTCAAACAACATGAAAAAGTGTTTTCTTGTTTGATAGCACACATGAAAAGCAGGGAATAATAGACATGTGGGGTCTCAATCATGGACCCCACATGGTTTTTTCCCATTTTTTTCTTCCCATAATGCTAGCACATTATAACATGAGCGCATTTTGGGAAGCATGAAAACATTAAGCTTCCATGCATGCAAACAAGTAGATTTAGTGTTTTCTCTCTAGATGTATAAGTATATATTATAAGTATATATCTATAAGTATATATCATCTCTATCATCCCTCTACATCTCAATCTCTCTACTTATGTCTCTATCCATGTCCCTCACCATCTATCTCCCTATCTCTCCCTCTCTAAACTCCTAACCCCTAAACCCTAAACCCCTATTTCCTTGTCTTTATCATCCCTCTACCTCTCAATCTCTCTACCTATGACTCTATCCATGTCCCTCACCCTCTATCTTCCTATCTCTCCATCTCTAAACTCCTAACCCCTAAATCTAATCAACCCCTATCCCCTTGTCTCTATCATCCTTCTACCTCTCAATCTCTTTGCCTATGTCTCTAGCCATGTCCCTCACCCTTTATCTACTCATCTCTCCCTCTCTAAACTCCTAACCCATAAACCCTAAACATGTTCAACCCTAAACCCCTATCTCCTTGTCTCTATTATCCCTCTACCTCTCAATCTCTCTGCATATGTCTCTAGCCATGTCCCTCACCCTCTATCTCTCTATCTCTCCCTCTCTAAACTCCTAACCCCTAAAACCTAAACCTGATCAACCCTAAACCCTATCTCCTTGTCTCTATCATCCCTCTACCTCTTAATCTCTCTACCTATGTCTCTAGCCATGTCCCTCACCCTCTATCTTCCTATCTCACCCTCTCTAAACTTGTAACCCCTAAACCCTAAACCTGATCAACCCTAAACCCCTATCTCTTTGTCTCTATCATCCCTCTACCTCTCAATCTCTCTGTCTATGTCTTTGGCCATGTTCCTCATGCTCTATCTCCCTATCTCTCCCTCTCTAAACGCCTAACCCCTAAACCCTAAACTCGATCAACCTTAAACCCCTATCTCCTTGTCTCTATCATCCCTCTACCTCTCAATCTCTCTACCTATGTCTCTAGCCATGTCCCTCACCCTCTATATCCCTATCTCTCCCTCTCTAAACTCCTAACCCCTAAACCCTATCTCCTTGTCTCTATCATCCCTCTACCTCTAAATCTTTCTGCCTATGTCTCTGGTCATGTCCATCACCCTAAACCCAAGCAACCCTAAACCCATAAACCCTAAATAATTCCCCTAAACCCTAAACCCTAAACCCTAAACTTGAGCAACCCTAAACTCATAAACCTCAAATAATGCCCCTAATCCCTAAACCCTAAACTCAAGCTCAACCACACTAAACCCCTAAACCATAAATAATTCCCATTTAACCCTAACACCTAAACCTATACTTGAGCAACCCTAAACTCATAAAACTGAAATAATTCCCCTAAAGGTCTGAGCAACTGTAAACTCATAAACCCTAAATAATACCCCTAAACCTGAGCAACCCTAAACCTTTCTCTCCCCCCAAATCCCTAAACCCTAAATAATGCCCTTAAATCCTAACCCCTAAACCATAAACTCAAACAACCCTAAACCCCTAAACCCTAAATAATTCCCCTAAACCCTAAACTTACAAACCTGACCGACCCTCTCTCTCTCTCAAGCTCCAAAACAAGAAAACTAGGACTATCTCTCTCTTCCTATCACCCTATATCTCCCCTCTCTCCCTCTTCTTCCCTCTCCCTCTCCCTTGACGACAAAGAACATAGAAACAAGAAAACTAGGACATGCAAAGAGGGATGAGGATATAAATTAGGATGATGAAATGGAAACAAGATAATTTATGAAATTTCATTAGATGGGAAGAATGATGGGGAGAGGTGGAGAGGGGAGGGAAGTAGAGAGTGAGAGCGAGAGATGGTAGGAGGTAGAGATAGGAGGGAAGTAGAGAGTGAGAGAGGGTAGGAGTTAGACATGGGAAGGAATAAGAGAGTGAGAGAGAAGGTAGGAGGTAGAGAGGGGAGGGAAGTAGAGAGTGAGAAAGGGTATGAGGTAGAGAGGGGAGAGAAATAGAGAGTGGGAGAGAGGGTAGGAGGTAGAGAGGGGAGGAAGAACAGAGTGAGAGAGAGGGTAGGAGGTAGAGAGGGGAGGGAAGTAGAGAGTGAGAGAGGGTAGGAGGTAGAGAGGGGAGGGGAGAAGAGAGTGAGAGAAAGGGAAGGAGGTAGAGAGGGGAGGGAAGTAGAGAGTGAGAGAGGGTAGGAGGTAGAGAGGAGAGAGAAGTAGAGAGTGAGAGAGAGGGTAGGAGGTAGAGAGGGGAGGTAAGTAGAGAGTGCTCCAAGAGAGAAGGTATGAGGTAGAGATGGGAGGGAAGTAGAGAATCAAAGAGAGGGTAGGGAAGAAGAGAGTGAGATAGAGGGTAGGAGGTAGAGAGGGGAGGCAAGTAGAGAGTGATAGAGAGGGTAGGAGGTAGAGATTGGAGGGAAGAAGAGAGTAAGAGAGAGGGTAAGAGGTAGAGAGGGGAGGTAAGTAGAGAGTATGAGAGAGTGTAGGAGGTAGAGAGGGGAGGGAAGAAGATAGTGAGAGAGAGGGGAGGAGGTAGAGAGGGGAGGGAAGTAGAGAGTGAGAGAGGGGAGGAGGTAGAGAGGGGAGGGAAGTAGAGAGTGAGAGAGAGGGTAGGAGGTATAGTGGGGAGTAAAGAGAGTCAGAGATAAGGTAGGAGGTAGAGAGACGAGGGAACCAGAGACTCAGAAAGAGGGTAGGAGGTATAGAGGGGAGGGAAGTAGAGAGTGAGAGAGATGGTAGGAGGTAGAGAGTGTTGGTAAGAGACACTACTATGCACGACAGGTGTTGTCATTGATGGCAGCTAATTCTATCTTACACATCCACATTTCATAATTTGTTCATATCAGAAGTCAGAGTGAAGATTTGTCTAAGTCCGGGTAGTCAAAAATAGAGCATGTGACAGGGTCCAGTATCTTGGTCCGGATCTCTCTGATGGTAAATCAAAGTGTGATGTGGATCTAAGGGAGTGATAAGGATTGTCAGGACTATCTAAATCTAGAAATTTAGCCTCCAGTGATGAACAATTCAAAAGTTATAAGCATCTGAGTATTGGGTCCCAATTAGTCAGTACAGTCAGAAGAACAGGTTGACCTAGTATTTGATCTTGGTCCGGATGAAGAAAAGTTGTTGGTTAAGAAATTTGTGATAATCAGTGGTATTGGCTGACACAATTGATGATTTGAGAACACAAGTATTTGGTTTGCGTTGTTGTTTGTGCATGGATTCAGCTGACAGAGCAAAGTTCTTAATAAATGTTCTAAGTTTCCTTCAAGCCAACTACATTCGATTGAATTTCTTGATAGGATATATATAGATGATGGATTTGAGTGTTTTGGTGTGGGATGACAATCTGATGATGGAGTAAGTGCAAAAAAGGTAGAAAGAAGTGTGAAGATGAAGATCTAAGCTTAGATTATGGATGAAGAGTGAATTAGGGCAGAGTAAGGATGAAGTGTGTAAGATCAGTATTCTGTGCTTGATCAAAACTAAATTTTTGCATTCGTAGATGCTATTCATTAGTTCAAACATTCTGTAATCTTCTTGTAATCATTTCTATAGGCAATGAGCCTCTTGGAGTAGTGAGCTATGGGTAGTGCGCCCTAAAGGCATGTGCCTTCCCCATTTGTAATACTTTCAACAGAGTATAATTTCTTATGGGTAAACCCCCACCGTGGTTTTTCCCTTAACCGAGTTTTTGCATAAAAATCTTGGTGTTATGTGTGTTGATTATGTTTATGCTCGTGTTGTTGATTTATCTTTTCATGGTTATATCATCAATCTGATAATAAGTGGTAAAGAAGATTAATTGCAGCAAATGTTAAAGTTTTGAGACAACTGATTCACCCACCCCTCTCAGTTGTCTGCTCTAATTTCAACAATTGGTATCAAAGCAATTTTCCTTGGAAGAAGTTTAACATCTTGAGGAAGATCTGGGAAGGTATTACAATGGATCCATACAACCTCAATGAAGAAATTCAAGTTACTTTGGAAGATCTTAGTCAGTCCAGATTTGAAATCAAAGAACTGAAAGAGAACCTTAAAGATGTTGATGATTTCATTAACACCTTAAAAATTTAACTGAGCAAATCCAATGAAAATAGGAGGGAGCTACTTCACCAGTTAGCAGATCAAAATAAAGACAATGGCATGGATGAAGCTCTAAAGGAGAAGACAAAGGAATATGAGAAGTTGGCAAAAGAGATTGTTGTCCTAAAACATGAAATAAAACCCAAAGTAATGAAGCTAACCAAGGAAATTGAGGAAAGGAAGAAAAATTAAGAAAACCTAAATCAATGTTTGAAAGAAAGAACAAAAGGATGCTACAGATTAGACATAATAATTAGCCACTTAGAGTCAGACCTACAAGAAATTAGGGAAAATGAAGAAGAACTTGAGAGGCAAATTGTTATTCTCAAACATGACCTAGAAGCTACAAATGAATATAAAGAGAAATTCAAGATAAGCTCAGCTAAACTTGAGGTGTTGGATGATAAGCATGGTTTGGGATATGAGAAAGGTGAAAGCTCTGGATCTGGACAAAGAAATTATCAATCAAGGAATGGGAGAAACAAACCTAGAAGACCTCTGATAAGACAACCTAATGCTCAAAGGTATCCATCTTTCAATGGAAATTGTTTCAATTGAAATAAATTTGGTCATAGAGCTACTCAGTGCAGAAGCAGAGTAAGTCAAAGTGGTCGATCCTTCTCCGGTAAATGCTTCAAGTGTAAGAGATATGGTCATAGATCTAATGAATGTAGAAGTATGATAATGAATAACTCTAACAATAGAGGAAATGACAATTATTCCAATGGAAAATGCTTTACATGCAATAGATTTGGACATATGGCTAATCAGCGTAGATCAAGAGGAAAACAATTAAATGGGCAAAGAAATGTTGTGTGCTTCAATCATAACCAATCTGGTCATATTGTAAGATTCTGTAGAAGCAGGAATAATGAAAGAAGAGGTCCGATAAACACAAAACCAGATGAGCAGAGACAAGACAAAGCCAAGGGAAAAGTTGATGTAAATGAGATCTAGAATGAAATGAACAAGACATGGGTGAAGAAAAGTGTAATAAATGATGGTGATGGGTCCGTACTGGAATTCGGTGCTGAGAATTCCTCAAGGAACTAAAATGGGAGCTCTGGCTTAGGGGGAACTACTTTGAAAATCAAATTCCCCCAGCTAGTAAGTCGGTGCCTAAATATGGCATGATGAGAGAAGATCATTTGGGTTATTGTAGATCTGTTGAAGAAAATTCTAGAAGAAAAGAAGCAAATGTGATTGATTGTGGAACAATTGAAGATTGGCTGCATGTAGAAATAGTGTAATCAGATGTATTAGGGAAGAGCATTTATTACAATGATGAATTAGGTTTTGCAGAGCATAAAAAGTCATTCATTCAAGCATTTGAATCGCTTTGCATTCAAAGAGAACAAGGAGAAGAGCATCTGAGCTAAAATTCTAGAGATTTGAAGTGTGAAGAACGAATTCGACCACTAACCCTAATTCCGTGAAGAACAAATTCGACCACTAACCACTAACAAGGAGAAGAGCATCTTTTAGCAATGGCTGCTCCATTGGTTTTGGATATCACTAAGCGACCTAGGCCAAAGTTTAAAAAACATCCACACAAATCAGTAGAAGTTGACCCGCAAGCTGCGTTTTCAAATGTTCTATATGGTGTATTGCATGTTGAAGATATTAGGGCCTATATTCATGCGAGAATAGATGAATTTGGGGACTCAAGGTTTGTATATTTGTTCAAGAATCATCTAAAGGATGAAATTCATGGTCTTAAACCTGAGTATAAGACATTGCATGATAAACATTTCAGTTAGATTATAGGGTTTCCATCCTTCAGTGAAGATGAATGGGTCCAGTATGCGTTGAGTCAGATGCATGATGAGTTTATATGGCTAATGAAACCTTTCAAGATCACTAAGGATGCCATCAAGGCTGTGGCAGGGTTAAACTCATCCGATGGACTGCCCATGTTGAAATTAGTAAAGAATTAAACTGTAATTGATGCTACCTATTCAAGGTTTGACAAAAGGGTAATGACAATAAATGACATTACTGATCCAGATGTCAAATTTGTTTCAATGGTGATTGGATAGAAGATTTATCATTCCAACAGGGAAAATTTTGTATCCGATACAACTATCTATGCATCTTATTATATGTTGAAAGAGAATGTTGATTATGACTTATGTGAGTTGCTATAGAACTAGTTGATGGAAAATTTGAATAAGGTTAAGAAGGATAAAAAGAATACCTTTAAATATGGTACACTAGTCTTGTGTTTGTTCTTCTATTTCATTAATGAGTTACCTGACAAGAAAAGCATGTGTTGGATGAATGATAAACTTGTTGCTATATAGATAAGGGAGCACTTGAATAGTATTAGAGACTCCAATGGCCAAAGGACTACTCTTTGGGGTTTCTTCAAAATAATTTAGAACATGATGCATTCAAGGGAAAGAATTCTCACATCTGTAGTTGAAAAATACAAGGATACAGTTTGCTTTATGGTGGATACAGATCAGTGTTTAATGGAAGTTGTTGAACCAAGAACAATATGGATCATGCCCATGGGGTATAAGGTTGATGAGAAAGTATTGGATATGTATGCTCAACACGTTTTGAGCAAGCCAAAGGACACAACACCTAAAAGATTTGGGACATATGAAGAGCTAAGTGCAAAACTGCATCTTGAGCTCAGAAAATGAGAAATCAAGAGGAAAGTTCAAAAGGAAGTGGAAATGTATGCAAAGAGTATAGGGATAACCAAAGAGGTAGTGAGAAAAGTCAAGAAGAGAGCTAAGCAAGCTAAAAAAGAACACCCTAGTGCTCTGAAAGTCTCCACCAACCAGCCCAAAAAAATGAGAAGCTCTACAGCTGCCTCTGTTCACACAAAACCTATTAGAATAGAGAAATCAGAAGACAAACCATCTAGTAAAGATGGTAAAAGAATGAAGACTAAAGCATCCAGAACATATGTGAGCATTAAAGATGATGAGGAAATAGAATCAAATGAAGCAATAAAGGAAACAAAGACAAAGAAAGCAGAAGCTTCAAAGGTTGCAAACGATAAGCCTTCTGGAAGTATGAAAGTAAGTAAAAGACAAAAGACTGAAACCCAAGCTAGAAAATCCACTTTGTCTGTAGAAGAAATTGTGAATGCTATGATGATTCATGGGAATCTAAAACCTATAATAAAATACTATGACACTTTTGATAATGTAAACAAGAGAATTTTGGAAGATGCCACTATAAAATACTTGAATACATTCAATAGAGCTCTTGTGGAAATTTTATCTAAAATCCCTAAGAGTCTGAGTAACATTTTGGAAATGAGGAAAGAGGCTACTAAAGTTAAAGATTTGGAGCTGAGGGAACATGTGTTATCTAGTTTGTGTCTAGTGATCTCCAACAAAGAAGTAGATAAAATTTTTAAAGAGGTCAAGAATAATTTTAGAAGCAAGACAAGAATGAATAAGGTAATGATTGGAGATATTGATGAAGTTGTTAAAGAAACAAAATAGATTCTAAAGAAAGCACTTGACAAGAACAAGTTCTATGTGGTTACAAAAGAACTAGTTAATACTAAGGATGCATCAATTCTGAATGATGAAGAGCGGCAGAAAAATAAGCAACAAACTGGAGTAGATGATGACTCCATTCCGAAAGAAGAAGCATTGAATAAAGAAGATGAAGAAATGATGGAAGAAGAACAAGTAAAAGAAGCTAATGATGGAATTCATTCCCCCATTCTAGATGTTGGGGAACCTGATAAAAATACCACTGAGGATACACCAAATCCTCCGGATGAGAATGTAGAGCATATTTTTGAGAAAGATAAAAGCAAGAATGCTTATGATGAAGATGCAGAAAAGGCAGAAGTAGAGAAAATGAATGATGAGTAGGACAATATGGTTGACTCTCAAAAGGGAGGAGATGGAGGCCCTTAATAGCATAAGTCAGAAACATCATTCTGGGCAAGAGACACTGCAAAAGCAATGAAATAAATTTTGGAAAGAGATAAACAAATTGAAGAAGATCAGGACATAATACAAGGTCCAATCAATTTTTATTCCTTATCTTCGGTGTAGAAGATAAAATTGGCCTCTATTGCTCAAGACAAGGCAAGATAAGATATTTTAAAGTCTCACATAGAAGATAACAAGTTGCTTGGCCTTGTATCTAGGATTTTGGAGAAGATCATGCCCACATTTCAAAAGGATTCATCTACATCTCCCTCTAGCCAGTTGAAAAGTCTAATAAACTCGGTAAGTTCTAATTTTGAAACTCTAGAGAAATTTTTAGAAGTTAAAGTAAAAAATGAATTCAATAAGAAAAGGTTTCCTAAGATAAAGAAAATAATTAGCTATAATAGATCTGGGCTTGATACTAGTGTAAAGAGTATTCAAAATGCCCTATTTGAAGGTGCGGAGATCTATAAGTTTTGTCTAAATAGATCTAAAGTTGTTGAGGATATTGAGAAAAAGATTAAGAACATAGAGCTCAAACTGTATAATATATCTCAAATATATAGTCCTTTAACCGAGTCTGTCATTACCAAAGAATGCCAAGTAGTGAGTCTGCATAATGAATTGAGTGACCTAGAGAAGGAAAAGGCCAAAGTTCTGGGTAGATTGGATGAGCTCCAGGGACTAATCTCCCCTAAGTTAGAAACTATGTATGATATATTGATAGAGTCCCAAGTAGTAGATGCTACTAGTGATCCTACTGACCTTCAAAAGGTAGAATCATTGGCATTTTTTTTTAGTGGGCACATATCTATCTTGGGCAATATTAAAAATAACTGGGATAGTGAATTGACGAAGTTGAAATACATTTTTGGTGATATATTTTTGCTAATGAACAAAGCCTAAGAACTATATGCGGAAGTATGTAGAGTCTTGACCCTTGTACATAAATTTTTTGTATAAATTTTGGTATGTGGATCCCAGCCTTTGCCATTGATGTCAAAGGGGGAGTGAATGAAGAGCAATGAAAAATGAGGAATCTAGCAAAGGGGGAGCATTGGAGAACAAGTGAAAAGCATAAGTGTACATAGTAAGGGGGAGTTGTTCTGACATTGTTAGTTTTCACTAAGTGTTGCCATCAATGCCAAAGGGGTAGATTGTTGGCAAGAGACACTGCTATGCATGACATGTGTTGTCATTGATGGCAACTAAGTCTATCTTACACATCTGCATTACATAATTTATTCATACGAGAAGTCAGAGTGAAGATTTGTCTAAGTCTGAGTAATCAGAAATAGAGCATGTGAAAGGGTCCAGTATATTGGTCCAGATCTCTCCAATGATAAATCACAGTGTGCTATGGATCTGAGGGAGTGATAAGGATTGTCAAGACTATCTAAAGCTAGATATTTAGCCTCTAGTGATGAATGATTCAAAAGTTATAAGCATCTGAGTATCAAGTTCCAGTTAGACAGTACAGTCAGAAGAAGAAAAGGCTGACCTAGTATTTGATCTTGGTCTGGATGAAAAAAAGTTGTTGGTTAAGCAATTTGTCATATATTAGTGGTATTGGCTAACTATTAGATTCAGGGCAAACAATTGAGAGGGGGAGGTTGAATTAGTTGTCAAAAATTTTTTGCTATTAAATACTTTCAATCACTTAGCAGTATAATAATGATTCAATCATGAAACATAATGCATTTGAATCAAGAGAAGAAACACATCAACACATGAGACACCAAGATTTTAACATGGAAAACCCAGTTAAGGGAAAAACCATGGGATGACTAACCCAAGATTGTATTCTCTATTAGAAGAATAGAAAGAACAAAATGGCACATGCCAATTAGGGTTCACTGCCTGAACACATTGCTCACAAGAGGCTCACTGCCTACAAGAGACACACTGTCTACAGAAGAATAAGTATTACATACTTGAACTGGTAAATAGCATCTTCATCATGCTTGAATCAGTTCCATTTAAGTCCAAAGCTTTTGCTCTACCCTTCACTCTTCTCCTTACTACCACATACTCATCTCCACAAGTCACACCTTGAAATGACTTCGCAATCCCTTATTTATACATGACATCAACTTAGGAACAAACATCTAAGTTGGCACACATCCATAAGAACATCCGCAGGATGTGTAACTCATCTGGTCGGCTAGTCACAGAAGGAACACCATCATCCAAAAGTTATTCTTCATTTTCAGACCCCAACTCTAATGCGAACCATCAACACGAACTAAACATGATCCAAGGACCACCACAAGCTTGCTTGAATCACTAAGAACATTCGCACTTCCTCTACTTACTGAAATCCTTCTCTCCTTCATCTGGAACCTCAAGAACACAGTCTATCATTACTGTCAAAAAGGAATAGATGCTTGTGGACCTTCAAACCATGAACCAATATAGTTGACATTCCACAATGACATCATCAAAACTCCCTTAAATCCACAGAACTTTATAATGCATTTCTGGATCTCATCGGAACTATCTATAACACTCTATCACCTCTGAACATCTACCGGAACCGGTTTTACTTAAGCAGCCACAACTTCTTTAGATCTTCATGCGGACCTCTAAAATCTCTATTGGATCACCTTAAGACACATACCTACAAACCCTTTAATCCGTATCCTCTGATCCTCTCATTTACTTGGACTTTTACCTTGTTGTCATCATTGTTCTTCACTGTTCTTGATTGAGGCTAATTTTCTCAATATCATCATCACACAACTCCTCCAATCCTTATCATTAATGCAACAGGAGTATGTTGACATCAATGACAACACCGGTTAGGCCCATACTTGCAACAATCTCCCCCTTTGTCATTGATGGCAACATATGATGTGAAAAACTATTTTAACCATCAAGACAAGAACTTATCCTTACTGTTACGACTCCCCCTATCAGTAACAACCATTCACATGTCTTCTCTCTCTTTACAGCTCCCCCTTTGATCATCAACCACTTGTTTTTCACATGTCTTCTCTGCCCCTTTGACATCAATGGCAAAGGGCACATACTTGCAATTCCACCACTTTAGAATCATATCTGCTGCTCCCCCTGAGTAGTAGCTCCCCATTCATCAATCTGGACCACAAGATGTGACTGTGATATCCACCAGACTGATGCACATCATTGCACCTTAGTTCATCACCGGAGGGGCAATAACCCCTGACTTCTCCCTGAGGTACTCAGAAGAGTCCTTAGGTAGAGGTTTAGTAAAGATGTCTACAATCTGATCCTTGGAAGGTACAAACTCCAATCTGACTTCATTCTTGTTTACTTGTTCTCTCAAAAATTGAAACTTGATGGATATATGCTTGGTCTTTGAATGCAACACTAGATTCTTAGATATGTTTATTGCACTTGAATTATCACAGAAAATTGTGATGGGCTCCTCATACTCCATTTTGATGTCTCTTAACATTTGCTTCATCCACAAAACTTGAGTGCAACTGCCTGCTACTGCAATAAATTCTACTTTTGCAGTGGACAGAGATATTGCCTCTTGCTCCTTGCTTAGCCAAGAAACTAATCTCTTCCCCAAAAAGAATGCTCCACCACTGGTACTCTTCCAGTCATCCACATCTCTTGCCCAATCAACATCTGTATATGTATGAAGAGAGAAATCATGATCTATAGGATACCACAGACCATACTCAACTATCCCTTTTAGGTATCTAAAAATCCTCTTGACTGCCATGACATGAGATTCTCTAGGATTAGCTTGGAGTCTAGCAACAAGACCAACAACCTGTATAATGTCTAGTCTAGTTTAAGTGAGATACAATAGTCCTCCAATCATTGACTTGTACTTTGTCTGATCAGCCCTAGGAGAGCCATCATTTTTGCTCAACTTACATCTAGTTGCCATGGGAGTATTCGTTGGCTTTGAATCTTCCATCCCAAATTTCTTCAACAATTCTTTTGCATATTTGGTCTGAGAAATAAAGATACCTTTCTTTGTTTGAGTGATTTGAAGACCCAAGAAGAAATTGATTTCACCAAGCATGGACATATCAAACTCACTTTTCATTTGATTTGCAAAGGTTTTACACATACTATCTTTTCCTCCAAAAATGATATCATCAACAAACACTTCAACACCTAATATGTTTTCAGGATCAATTTTGAAATATAAATTATTGTCAGCAGTACCTTTGTTAAAGCCAATCTTCAAAAAGTGCTTGTCCAATCTTTCCTACTAGGCTCTTGGGGCTTGCTTCAATCCATATAGTGCCTTCTTCAATTTGCAGACCATATCACCTTGATCAAACAATTGAAATCCATCCGGTTGCTTAATGTATACTTCTTCTTCCAAGTCACCATTTAGGAAGGCAGACTTGACATCCATTTGATACACTTTGAAATCTTTGAAAGCAGTACGTGCAAGAAAACATCTAACTACCTCAATTCTTGCCACCAGAGCAAAAGTTTCTTCAAAATCAACTCCTATTTGAGAATAGCCTTTATAGACCAATCTGGCTTTATTTCTGACTACTTCACCAACTTCATTTAGTTTGTTCCAGAAGACCCATTTGGTTCCAATCACATTTTTATTTCTAGGTCTAGGAACAAGATCCCAAGTATGATTTTTCTCAATTTGCATTAGTTCTTCCTCCATAGCTTTAAACCAATTTTCATCATTGCAAGTTTCATTCACTGTCTTAGGTTCAATCTTTGAAATCAGACAATACTCATCTGAATCTTGAGCAATTCTCCTTGTTTGTATGCCTTTGCTTTTGTCACCTATGATCTGATCTTCAGAGTGGCTTAGTCTCACATGCCTTTGAACTTTGGGAGTATCTTGCATTTCTAACTCTTGATCAGGCTCATTGAATCTTATCTCTTCTTTCTGACTTACCGGATCAGCTTGAATATGTTTTTCAAAAGAGACTTGGGCACCTTGAATCAGAGCATTATTCTGATCATCTTCATCATACTCATAAAACCTTGAGGGTTTTTCAATTCTTGCATCAACCTTCACATTAATACTTTCTATAATCTTTCTCAATCTCTTATTATAACACTGGTATGCTTTGCTTTGAGTAGAATAACCCAAAAATATTCCTTCATCAATTCTAGCATCAAACTTGCCTAGATCTTCATCTCTCTTGATGTAACATTTTCTACCAAACACTCTGAAATACCTTACAGTAGGTGTAATACCAAACCAAAGCTCATAAGGAGTCTTATCGGTATTGCTTCTAATTTGAACTCGATTGAGAGTATAGACTGCAGTGCTGACAGCTTCCCTCTAATAGATATGGGGAACATTTGCTTCCATCATCATGGTCCTAGATGCTTCCTGGATGGTTCGGTTCTTTCTCTCAACTACTCCATTTTGTTGTGGAGTCCTAGGAGCAGACAACTATCTCTTTATTCCATGTTTCTCATAGAAATCTATAAACTCACTGGATGTGAATTCTCCACCTCTATCAGACCTTAGACATTTCAATTTCAATCCGGTCTCATTTTCCACCATAGCCTTGAATATTTTGAATTTCTCAAGAGCTTCTAATTTCTCTTTCAGAAAGGTTACCCACATCATCTGAGAATAGTCATCATTTAGCAACATGAAGTATCTATCACCTTGCACACTCTTGATTCTTGCCAGACCACATAAGTCAGTATGAACCAAGTCTAATAATCCGATAGAAGATTGTTCCTTGCTTTTGAATGAGATTCTGCTTTGTTTTCCCAACTAACATTCTTTGCACAAACTATTTGTAGGTTTTACTATTTTTGAAAGATCTCTTATAGCCTAAGTATTTCTTATCTTGATGATATTATCAAAATTCACATGACACATTCTTCTATGCCATAACCAACTCTGATCAACTTGAACAAATAAATAACTTTTACCAGTACCAGCCAAGTGAAAGATGTTACCTTTTGTTTGGGTACTGGATGCAATCTCTATTTCAAAACTTTCAAAGATCTTGCACTTTCCATTCTTGAATTTGAGATCATAGCCTTTGTCCACCAACTGTCCAACATTGAGAAGATTGTGCTTCAATCCTTCAACATATAATACATTACCGGTTTTGTTCTTTCCATCAAAAGAAATAGTTCCTCTACCTCTGATTCTACCAGCAGAGTTATCACCAAACTTTACCACTCCTTCATATCTTTCCTAATCTATGAACTTGTTTTTGTCACCTGTCATATGGTGAGAGCAACCACTGTCAATGACCCAGTCATCCTTCTCTTCAACTTGGGCAACCAGGGCTTTTTCTTCAACTTTATGATTGACAGATTCAGAGGGCATTGCATCTTCTTCCTTGATGGCAATGAACACCCAGTCACTTCCATATTTGTCTCCTTTCTCTGATTCATCATATGTTACTCCTTCATCATCTCCTTCATGTGCATAGTAACAATTCTTCTGGAATCTTGGTCTATTAGTATTTGGCCTAGAAAATCTTTCTGGACACCTTGATGCAAAATGACCAATCTTATTGCAGTTAAAACACTTAAAAGGCAATTTCCCCTCATACTTACTGAATCCTCTTGGTAGTCTTTTTGCAATAAGAGCTTCAAGATGAGTAGTTTCAGCTTCTTCTTCTTCCAAGTTTTTTCTTGCTTTTTCATACCATGATGGTTTCCTTGAAGAGTTTTCTCCTGGATCAAACCTTTGTTTTCCTTTTACAGAGGCACTGGCTTTGAATGTAGATTCTTTCTTTGGGGGATCATCTCCAAACTCGGCCATCTCAAAAGTAGCCAATTTACCAACCAATTGATCTCTTGTGATAGTTGTGTGAGCTCTGAATTCTTCAATTGTAGTAGCCTTGATTTTATAGGAAGCAGGAAGGGATCTGAGAACTTTGCCAACAATCTCATCTTCACTCAAGAATCCACCGGCATTTCTAATTCCACATACAATCTCATTTACTCTTGGCATAAAAGTAGTAATAGTTTTATCATCTCTCATCTTTAGATTTTCAAATCTCCCTTTCAGACTCTGTAGTCTTGCACTTTTAACATACTTGTCTCCTTCATGCAATACTTCCAGTTTTTGCCAAATGTCATAAGCAATTGGTAGCTCAATGATGTTTGAGAGATTTGAATCAGATAATTCGCTTAGAAGAGCCTCAATGGTCCGCATATTGTTTTTAGCATTGGTGACTTCATTTAGGGTTCTTGGACCATCCTGTGGAGGTGTATACTGTGTTGTAACCATGTTCTAGTATGCCAATCCCATACATTGCAAGTGACATTTCATGCGACCTTTTCAGAGAGTAAAATTGGTTCCATCAAATTTTAGACTATCCTTCTTGTAAGACAACATCCTGGATCTCCTCAAGAGATTAAGCTCCTTTTAGAGGAACTTGGCTCTGATACCAATTGTTAGCTTCAGGGCAGACAACTAAGAGGGGGGGTGAATCAGTTGTCCAAAACTTTCCACTATTAAATACTTTCATTCACTTAGCAGTATAATAATGATTCAATCATGAAACATAATGCATTTGAATCAAGAGCAGAAACACATCAACACATGAGACACCAATATTTTAATGTGGAAAACCTGGGTAAAGAAAAAACCACGAGGTGACTAACCCAAGATTGTATTCTCTGTTAGAAGAATAGAAAGAACAAAATGGCACATGCCAATTAGGGCTCACTACTCGAGCACACTACTCACAAGAGGCTCATTGCCTACAAGAGACACACTGTCTACAGAAGAATAAGTATTACATACTTGAACTGGTAAATAGCATCTCCATCATGCTTGAATTAGTTCCATTTAAGTCCAAAGCTTCTGCTTTGCCCTTTGCTCTTCTCCTCGCTACCACATACTCATCTCCACAAGTCACACCTTGAAATGACTTTGCAATCCCTTATTTATACACGACATCAACTTAGGAACAAACATCTAAGTTAGTACACATCCATAAGAGCATCTGTAGGATGTGTAACTCATCCAGTCAACCAGTCACAAAAGGAACACCATCATCTGGAAGTTATTCTTCATTTCTGGACCCCAACTCTAATGCGGACCATCAACATGAATTGAACATGATCCAAGGACCTCCACAAGCTTGCCTGAATCACTAAGAACATCCGCACTTCCTCTACTTACTGAAATCCTTCTCTCCTTCATCTGGAACCTCAAGAACACAGTCTATCATTACTGTCACAAAGGAATAGATGCTTACGAACCTTCAAACCATGAACCATTATAGTTGACATTCCACAATGATGTCATCAGAACTCCCTTAAATCCACAGAATTTTATAATGCATTTCTGGATCTCACCGGACCTATCTGTAACACTCTGTCACCTCTGAACATCTACCAGAACCAGTTTTACTTAAGCAGCCACAACTTCTTTAGATCTTCATGTGGACCTCTGAAATCTCTACTGGATCACCTTAAGGTACATACCTACAAAACCTTTAATCTACATCCTCTGATCCTCTCATTTACTTGGACTTTTACCTTGGTGTCATCACTATTCTTCACTGTTCCTGATTGAGGCTAATTTTCTCAATATCCTCATCACACAACTCATCCAATCCTTATCATTAATGCAATAGGAGTATGTTGACATCAATGACAACACCGGTTAGGCGCATACTTGCAACACTGACAAGATTGATGATTTGAGAACACAATTTTTTGGTCCGTGTTGTTGTTTGTGCATGGATTCATCTAACATAGCAGAGTTCTTAATAAATGTTCTAAGTTTTCTTGAAGCCAACTACAATTAATTGAATTTCTTGATGCAGATATATATAGATGACGGATTCGAGTGTTTTGGTGTGGGATGGCAATGTGATGATGGAGTAAGTGTGAAAAAGGTAGAAAGAAGTGTGAAGATGAAGATCTAAACTCGGATTATGGCTAAAGAATGAATTAGGGCAGAATAAGGATGAAGTGTGTAAGATTAGTATTCTATGCTTAACCGGAACTAAATTTTTGCATTGGTAGATGATATTCATTAGCTCAAACATTCTATAATCTTCTTGTAATCATTTATGTAGGAAGTGAGCCTCTTAGAGAAGTGAGCTCTGGGAAGTGCACCCTAAAGGTATGCGCCTTCCCCAATTGTAATACTTTTAACAGAGTATAATTTCTTGTGGGTTAACCCCCATCGTAATTTTTCCCTTAACCAAGTTTCCACATAACAATCCTAATGTTATATGTGTTGATTATGTTTCTACTCATGTGTTGTTGATTTATGTTTTCATGGTTATATCATCAATCTGATAATAAGTGGTAAAGAAGATTAATTGCAGCAAATGTTAAAGTTCTAAGACAACTAATTCACCCCCCCTTAGTTGTTTGCTCTAATTTCAACAAAGAGGGGAGGGAAGAAGAGAGTGAGAGAGAAGGTGGGAGGTAGAGAGGGGAGGGAAGCAGAGACTCAGACAAAGGGTAGGAGGTAGAGAGGGGAGGGATGTAGAGAGTGAGAGAGAGGGTAGGAGGTAGAGAGGCAGGGAGAAGAGAGTGAGAGAGAAGGTAGGAGGTAGAGAGGTGAGGGAAGCCGAGACTTAGAAAGAGGGTAGGAGGTAGACAAGGGAGGGAAATAGAGATTGAGAGAGAGGGTAGGATGTAGAGAGGGGAGGGAAGAAGAGAGTTAGAGAGAGAGAGAGTAGGAAGTGCAGTTGCCCTTGTTGACATGTATGTAAGTGTGGAAGCATAGACAAGGCATGTCAATTGTTTAACCTAACACCTCAAAGGGATGTTTTATACTAGAATGCAATGATTGCAAGATATGCAAAAAATTGGATTTGTTGAAAAGGCTTTAGAAACTTTCAAGCAAATGTAATTTGCATGTGTAAAGCCAAATTAGCTCAATGTAACACAAGTACATTATAATGCACTCACGTTATGCTGAGCTAATTTGGACATGTTTTTCTTGTTTCTAACCAAATTTTAAGATAATCTAGAGCATGCTCCCCATCAGGATTGCACTTTTTTCAATGAAAAGTCAAAAAAATACCACCATAATCTTAAGCTCTCTGTTATCTATCTAACCATATAAATTTTTTCACATTTTGAGTACATTAAGGGTTTCATCAAGAATTTTTTTTGTTAGTGTATCCATTTTTTGTCAAAACCAGTGTCTAGTATTTTTAACTTTTTTTTAACTGTTCATCAAAATTTGAAATGAGTTACATTTTTAGAAACTAGACTCCATTCTACACGTATTAAACAAAAATTGATTTTTGATTAGTTTTCAAAAAATTTAGGGGGGACCATGCTCAATTTTCTATTTTTTAGGATGTGTCCACTTTGAAAATTACTAAAAATCAATTATTCATGAAAAAATAATCAGAAAAATTAGGGATAAACTACATGGTGTTAGCTAATTTCTAATTGAAACAATTTTTGAAATACTAAGAAAAAGTTAACATTTTAGGGGGAGCACACCAGACGCTATGTTATGTTTTTTTGAGAAAAACATGACGAATTTGTGTGCTCCCCCTTTTTGAACCCCTTAATATAAACCATTTTTGAAAAAAATTAGTAGTTTAAAAACTAGATTCAGAGCACTACAACTCTTGTTTTGGTTTCATTTTCAAATTTTGAGTGTAACTATCTTCAATTTCTCATCCAACATCAATGTTTCCTAATTTTAGAAAAAAAGTGGCATCTTAAGACCCCCTTTTGGTCCCTCATCTTTGTGCACTTACCCTTGCACAAGATTTTGATGTTGCTGGAATATTCTAGAAAGATGTGGGGAAGCTATGGAATATCTCTTCAAGGTCCACATGATGTTTTTGGACTTGGAGAGGTGTGTATGTGCTCTCTTATAGGGCTAGTTCAAGTTTGGCTGACCTAGCCGGCTAGTGCTATTTGCCGAGGTACTTCGTGGATTGTGGATGTGATGAGTAGCATGGTGATACAGATTTGGGTCCTAGTTAACCCTTGGCATGGTCCACCTTCACTTCTTTCCACTGTGGAAGTGTTTGGTGCTGACCTATTTCGGTGTTTCATGTTGAGGTGCACACATTTCATTAAGGCCAACCTAATTAAGATTGTTTTAGGTCGTGGATGGTATAAATACAAGATGAAGTTTGACTGGAGAAAGGTAGAGAAGATAATGCAAATGTGAATCAATGGTGGTGAATTGAGTGCAAGCTTAAATGCATATGACTTTCAAATGCAGTGAACAGAAGGTGTCTACATTTCAGTTTGCTTGAAGTTACTGGAGGTAGTGAACTGAAGGTTGTGGATGGCATAAAGTTGCAGTGGTGGATTTCTATTGCTATCTTGAGATAGTGAATCTCTTTGTCTATTCTTCTCTCCTCTAGACAATGAGTCCTTCTGGTAGTGAGCCTTTCTTTTGGGTAGTGAGCCTACTTGTATTCAATGTCGCTATTCATATATATGTGAGCTAATCCTCACCGTGGGTTTTCCTTTCTTGGGTTTTCCACATAAATCTAGTGTTCTTATGTGTTTGGATGTGTTTTCATTGATGCTTCATATGTTTACATTCTACTAATGCATAATAAGAGTTTGAAGATTGGAATAGCATTGAGGGTTTAATGTTTTAATGTACAACTAATTCACCCCCCCTCTTAGTTGTCATGTGCATACTAACAAATCTTGGGAGAACTTAAAGGGTTGCTATTAGGATTAACGTGGCATCAACCTTGTAAATCATATGTATTTAATTACTCCTAATATTGTTTGTAAATCATTCATAAGGGATGGAGTACTCACATAGTAGCAATCTTGTTTCAGTCATAATTTGGATCCTTGTAATTTCGTAGTCAATCTGAACCATTCATCATTAGGTTGCAAATATGACGGTAGAGGTTATGTTAGGGTTTTTTTTTTCCCTAGAAGGCAACACTCTTTTAAAGAGGGCATTGTATTGCAGTTGTGTATGAGTATTACAGGCATTGTAGGATTGAAGACCGAAGAGGAGATTGTTAGTGTTGTATTGTAAACTCTATTGAAGTTAATACAAACTGGTGCATCTCCTCTTGTGTGGAGTTTTTCCAAAAAGGGTTTCTCCATGTAAATATTGTGTTATGTGTTTAATCTTCTATTCTATTATTTCTTTGTGTTGATTTCATACCATCTCCATTTTGGTTCTACATAGTTAAATATCTATATTACAGTTGTAATCAATTTTCCATTAATAGTTGTTTACCTTCATTTTCACATGGTTTGACTTCAGAAAGTTCAATGCGTTTTTCTTCAAGCAACCTTTGTAAGACTATCTTAGCCGCATTCTTTGGTGAAGGATTAGAATGATCTATGGTGATGAAGGTAATGAAGGTTGATAGACCAATGGACTAGGGATAGGATCACATGGTGGTGTTAGGATATGCTCATGGATTGGCATTTGATTGGATGATGGAGGCCAATCATAGGATGTATTGGCTAGATTGGTATCTCCCTTGTCAAAGGTTATTAAGTCTTGCATAGGATAACTTGGGCTTTGATTTATGTACAAGGAGCTACTTGGACTTGGATGTGCTTCTTGTTGCAAAGGTGGGCTTAGGCTCACTTGTGTTTGTTGTGGAGGCCATTGATAGTCTTGGTGGTTGGGTGAAATGGTGGGATATGTAGATAAAAGGTCTTGGGGTTGGTATGAAGTTAAGGGCATTTGACCTTGTTGCCAAGGTGGATTTGGGATTACATTTTCTTGTTGTGATGACACTCAATTGCCTTGTGGATGGGTTGGGTGATGTGTTGGAATGTTACAATGAGGAATTGGATAATGTTGAGGTGGAGGTTGATATGTTGATGTGGCAGAGGTTGATGTGGATGGAGTAGGTTGATATGGAAAGGGAGGTGATGACATGTAAGGTTGAGGTGGCATTGGTTGATGTTGAATGGATAGAGGATGATGTGCTTGTTGGGTTTGACAAGTGGCCATGAGGTGTTGTGCGTGTGCTATGAGTTGTCACATTTGAGGTGATTGGCTTGTTTTTTGAAGTTGTTGGATCATGTCATTGGCATCTTGAATGATTTGTTGGCTTAGAGGTGATTGTCTTTCTTGAGCTTTGTGAAGTTGGAGCATGAGTTTTAGTACTAGGTTTTCAAATGTTGGCATGGTGTCACACAAGTGTTTAACTCTTAAGACCTCTTTGAAAAGTGCTTGGTTATGATTCGATGATGATGTTTATTGCTTGGATGATGATCAGGATGAAGGTGACTATGATGAAAGTTTAGATTGATTTGTTTATGTGTTTGGTATCTATAGCTTGATTTGGCAATGTTCAAACAAATGATTATGCATATACACACATGAATCACTCACGCAAGACACATAAGCAATTTTTGACTTTAAAAATGAAATGTGATGATTATTAAACAAGCACTTGAAAACACATCACAAGCCCTAAGACTAGTCAAGTGGGTATGGCCAATTAGGTCTTAGGCTAGATTACACAAGGTTGACTAAGGAATTGAAAGAGAAATCCTGCCACACAGCTGGGAGAAAGGGGTAACCCACCCTTCACCTTCACTCCCCAAAGGTATAAAGTTCTTTGGGGCTTAGCCAAGAGTGACAAGATTCATAACTCCCAATGAGGGTGTCTTTCGATTCAGCCTTGGTTGAGGTCATCCTGTGGAGTGGTGTGTCTCCAAGCAGGCCTCCTAAATAGGGTTTACAAAAGCAAACCAAGTAAGTTGTCACTTGATTCACACTCACACTTGTTAATTGGCCCTTTAGAAATGAGATGTTTGGAAGACAATTCAAGTACTTGTTCTTTTTAGATCCCAATTCCAAAATGTGATAGAAGACACTTGTTTGTTTTATCCCAATTTTTGATGTGTGATAGCAAGTGGTGCAGGAGCACCAAGAAGACTAAAATCTTGAATTCTCTTGTTTTGATGTTTATTTTTTCTTTGCTGATTCAATAAAGTCTTAGAAAGAACATTCATGATTGTAATAAGGAATAAGGACTATGTCCAAATATCTATCCTCATATTGTTGAGGTAGTCTTCATGATTGTAAGCCTTTGTTAAGGCATATAGGGACAGTCATATATTTCATGTTGTAAGCCTTGCAAAGGGCATGTCAAAGTGTTAGAAGGGATGTTAAGTCTTGTCAAAGGTTTATGACATTGTCAAAGGTGTTGACAAGTCATAAACCCATCAATGTCATTATGCCACAGTTGTAATTAGTTTCAAATACTAAAACATGACAGTTGCTGTCCTAAACACAGAGTAGTTGCAGAGAGGAATTCGATGGTTATACAGTTCCATCGACCTCAACTGCATTCCAACCAACCAAGGATGATTATAGAAGGATTCTTAAAGTCCTGCAATGATGGTTGTATGGAGGAGAAGCATTTTTGGAGAGGAAATCAATAAGACATAACAATTCTGCCTGAGTTTTACTGTTTTCTTGTTGTTGCTGCACGTACCTTGTTTGTGTATGGACGAGCAGTGGTAGTTGGTTGTGTTAGAATGAAAGCTTGGTGAGTCACCTTCCAAATGCACATACATTGAATTCTTGACATTTCTCTAGGGCATTGTAATTCTCATTTTTCTGTAGGGTGGTCTAAGAAACCCTTAACTAGGGTTCTAACAGAAATATAACATGTTTTCGCCATTCCACTTACTTCCAAACTCTCTGATCAGTGGAATGGGTGTTTTACTATCTATTTTAATGTCTTGCAAGAGTATTTTGGGCAGGAACCTGTTATTGTTAGGATTTCTTGATGAAACTTAGCAAAACCATGTGCTAAGTGTTTGTAAAGAGCAACAGTAGTGTGAAATCTAATGATAGTCAGTTCTAACAACAAATGAAGATTGGATTCTATGGTTTTGGAGGGCCCCTGACATGTCCAAGTAGTCCTAAAAGTTACAAGCCTCCATCCAAGGGTAGTTTCTTCACAAATTAGGCCTAATTGGGGCTCTAAGGCATCAGGAGGGGCTATAGGTTGAGGCATATCATCCAAAACAACCACTATCCATTCTAGGATATGTGATAGAGGGTCCTAATGGATATCTTCTAATTGTCTAAGATTTGCCTTTGAAGGTCTGAGTCAAGAGTTATTAGGACTGTTCTCATTTTGTAGGGCTATAAACCATTTCTTAGGTTTGTGAAGGAAGTGTTAACCAGAAGTTTGGTCTGTCTTAGCCCTTGGTTGGAATGTTTCTCACAACATCTAAAAACACCTTTTCAATGAAGAAATTAGAGCCCCTAACTACTGTTCCCACTTTTGTATGAAGAACCTCAAATTTGGGCTTTTTGGGTGTAGTAGAACCTTGTCATCTTGTCTATCTTCCTCCTATCCAAAGTGCCTCTACATCATAGTGGTATCAAAGCCATAAAAGGTTTTGTTGTTGGTTGTGTAAGGCCTAGTATATGTCAGTAGAGGAGAGTGAAGGAGAGGCTAGTAATATGCCTCCAAAGGGGATGACCACTGAAGTGGTCAAGAAGTTCAAGGAGATGGAAAAGAAGATCAAAAGTGGAGTTAAGGAAGCACTCCAAGCAGAGTTGAAGGCATTGAGGATAGGGAAGAGGATAGATGAGGGTTCTGATGAAGAGGAAGAGAAAGAGGAGGAAGAAGAGAACAAGAAGAGGTAGAGGTACCGGCTGATCAAAGGTATTTCCTTGAAGCCATCAATGCAATTGGCAAGGATTCTTCAGAGGCTCGGATGGTGATTCCCATGTTCAGTGGGAAGATGAATGCTGATGAAGTCACGGAGTGGATTGAGGCTCTAAACAACTACTTTGAATACAAAGAAGTTCCTGAAAATAAGAGGGTTAAGTTTACAAAAGCTAAACTTAAAGGTGCTGCCCTTACATGGTGGAATTACACCCAAGGTGAGAGGGTAAAGAATAAGAAGAGTATGATCTCTTCATGGAGCAGAATGTTGGAGAGGATCAAGTCCCAATTCCTTCCATCAGACTATGAGGTGCAGATCTACAAGAAGATGCAAAATCTCAAGCAAAGAGATTTGGATGTGGCTACTTACACCGAGGAGTTTCACAAATACACTCTTCGTTGTGGGTACATGGAGGATGAAAAAGTTAAAGTAGCAAGGTATTGAAATGGTTTGAAGTTTAATATTCAAGATGGGATAATTTTATCAACCCCTAAAACCGTGGAAAAATGCTTTCAAGTGGCATTAAGGGTCGAAGAGAAGTTGAAGAGGAAAGGTGAGCAGCAAAATAGAGGAAGAGGTGGCAGAAATTTCAGAGGTAGGGGCAGTTTTGGGGGCAAGAATCAGTCCCAAAGAAGTCAAGGGGAATCTAGTTCCCAAGAGCAAAGTGGAGAATCAGGTTCTAAAGGAGGCTTTAGGGGAAGAAGGCCTAATGGAAGAGGTAGATTTGGTGGACTAGGGAGAGGTCCTAATGTCTTCACATGAAGGTGCTACAATTGCAACCAAGTGGTCATCTAGCCTTCAAGTGTCCTGAAAAGCAAGCCTCAAGATCTCATGGAGGAGAGAGAAGGAACCAATTGATCCAAGAGGAATATTGCCAAAGTGTCAATTCTCCAATTGGAAGTGTAGCCCCAGTCCATGAAGGAGAAAGTTTGATGATGAGAAGAACCATGTTGAAGGTGCCTCAAACACAAGAAACCCCTCAAAGGAAGACATTGTTCAGGACAACATGCAAGGCCTATAGTAAGATTTGCAAGGTAATTGTTGATTTAGGTTCAACTAAAAATTTTGTTTCCATTGAAATGGTAGACAAGTTGAAATTGAAAAGACTTCCTCATGTTAGTTCTTATAAAGTATCATGGCTGAATAAGGGGCAACAAGTTTTGGTAGATGAACAATCATGGGTTGAATTTGAGATATGAGAGTATAAGGACAAAATTTTGTGTGATATAATTCCTATGGATGCTTGTCATTTGTTGTTAGGACATCCATGGCAATATGATGTTCAATCACAACATGATGGTAAAACTAATTCTTTCATCATAACTAAGAATGGTAGAAAGTATAGAATGGATCCATTGCTTGATGAGAATGTAGAAAAGAATGTTGGGTCAAGTGTCATGATTGTAAATGGTAAGGAGTTTCTAGATGCCCTTAAGGAGGAAGGAACCCAAGGGTATGCTCTGATTTTGAAGCCTAAAAATAGTCCTAGTTTGCATGATCCTAGTAAGGAAGAAGTTCCTAATGAGGTGCAATAATTGCTAGAGAAGTATAAGGGGATTATGGTAGAAGAAATGCCTAATGAGTTGCCACCTATTAGGGACATAAGCCATCAAATTGACTTCATACTGGGATCTACTTTGCCAAACAAAGTAGCCTACAAGATGACACCTTCACAAAATGAAGAGATTGCCAAGTAAGTACAAGAATTGTTGGATAAGGGATTGTTAAGAAAGAATCTTAGCCCATGTGCTGTCCCAATAGTCCTAGCCCCTAAAAAGGATGGTAAATGGAGGTTGTGCATGGATTCTAGAGCCATCAACAAGATTACCATAAGATATAGGTTCCCTATGCCAAGAATTGAGGACCTAATGGACTATTTGGGAGGGGCTAGATACTTTTCTAAGATTGATCTTAAGAGTGGGTATCATCAAATTAGGATCAAACAAGGGGATGAATGGAAGACAACATTCAAAACAAATGAGGGTCTCTATGAGTGGTTGGTGATGCCATTTGGTCTATCTAATGCCCCAAGTACTTTTATGCATCTCATGAATGAAGTGTTGAAGGATTTCATTGGCAAATTTGTTGTGGTATACTTGGATGACATTCTTGTTTTCAACAAGACTAAGGAATAGCATTTGCAACATTTGGATCAAGTTTTGAGGAAGCTACATGATGAACAATTGATGATCAACATGGAAAAGAGTGTCTTCATGAAGGAAGAACTCACCTATCTTGGTTTTGTGATTTCACAAGGTAGTTTGAAGATGGATCCAGCAAAGGTAGAAGCCATTTTGTCATGGCCAACTCTAAAAACAACAGGTGATGTGAAAAGTTTTCATGGTTTGGCAACATTTTATAGGAAATTCATAAGGGGTTTTAGTCATATTTGTGCACCAATTTTGGATACCATCAAAGGGGGGAAAAAATGTAAGTTTTTATGGACAAAGGCAGCCAATGATTCTTTTGAAATTCTGAAACAAAAAGTTAGCACAACAGCCCATACTTGTTTTGCCCGATTTTAACAAGTTGTTTGTGGTAGAATATGATGCTAGTAACCTTGCGATAGGGGCTGTCCTAAGTCAAGAAGGTAGGCCTATTGCTTTATTTAGTGAAAAATTGAATGATGCTAAGAGAAAGTACTCTACTTATGACTTGGAATTGTATGTAATAGTACAAGCTTTGAAGAAATGGAGGCACTATCTTTTGCCTAAAGAATTTATTGTTTATACTGACAACCATGCACTTAGTTTTATGAGTTCACAGGAGAAACTCAATCATAGGCATATGAAATGGGTTGAGCAACTCCAAGCCTATACTTTTTCAATCAAACACATGAAGGGGCAGGCTAACAAAGTGGCAGATGCATTGAGTAGAAGGGTGTGTATGGTTCAAGAAATTCAGTTGCAAAGTGTAGGGGTTGATGCTCTCAAACATATGTATCAGGATGATGAAGATTTCAAGGAGGTATATGAAGTTTGTTCACAATTTTCAGACTCTTATCATTCTAATTTTTCTGAGTTTTTGTTGCAGTAGGGGTTGTTGTTCAAAGGTAGCCAACTATGTGTTCCTAGGTGTTCCATGAGGTAGAACATCATAAGGGAAAAATATTGTGGTGGACTTGGAGGTCACTTTGGGTTGGATAAAACATTGGATCAGGTGAAGAGGTTTTATTTTTGGCCTAAAATGCAATAAGATATTAGAAAATTTGTTGAATGTTGTAGTATTTGTCAAAGGGCAAAGGGTACTTCATCTAATGCTAGTCTATATCAGACACTTCCTATTCGTAATAGGCCATGGGAAAGTATTAGCATGGATTTTGTTTTGGGTCTTCCTAGGACTCAAAGAGGCTTTGATAGTATATTTGTTGTGGTGGATAGATTCAGTAAGATGGCTCATTTCTTGCCATGTAAATGCACTAATGATGCTTCTCACATTGCTGGTTTGTTCTGCAAAGAAATTGTTAGAATCCATGGTTTGCCTCTTAAGATTGTGACTGACAGGGATCCAAAGTTTGTAGGCCACTTTTGGCACACTTTGTGGAAGAAGTTGGGCAATCAATTGTCATTTACTTCAACCTATCACCCCTAGACAGATGGCCAAATTGAGGTGGTGAATAGGTCCTTGGGAAATCTTCTCAGGTGTCTTACCAAACAACATGGAGAGGCATGGGATATGATCATCCCTCAAGCTGAGTTTGCCTATAATGATTCCACCAATAGAAGCACAGGAAGGAGTCCATTTGAGATTGTTTATGGCATTCACCCAATGGGTATTCTTGAATTGAGAGATCTCCATGGATTGGTAAGGAAAAGTGCTCAAGGTGAAGACTTTGCATTGGCTATGAAGGACATCCATGATAATGTCAAAGACACTCTTCAAAAGAACAATGACAAGTACAAGGAGAAAGCCAATGAGAGAAGGAGAGATGTACAATACAAGGTTGGGGATTTGCTCATGGCACATTTGAAGAAGGAAAGACTTCCTAAGGGGCAGCCAACCAAACACCTCATGAAGAAGATAGGACCATGCCAGATTGTGCACAAGTTTGGGCCTAATGCCTATGAGATTGAACTACCTCAAGGCTTGGCCATATCTCCTATCTTCAATTTTTTAGATTTGTTCCCTTTCAAAGGTGATCCTAATGCAGATTCAGAGGCAGATATGACAGCAGTAGGAGATGAAGATTGGGTTAAGGGTCTTCCACCCAATCAACCATTGAAGTTGGAATGCATTCTTGACACCAAGGTTTTGAAGAAGACAAGAAAGAAGACATACAAACAATTTCTTGTCAAATGGAGTGGCTTACCCATTGAATATGCCACTTGGATGAGTGAAGAAGACATCTTGAAGCATGGTGTCACAATTGCTGATCTACTTCCACATCAAGACACTTGAGTTCTCTTTCCACCTGGGGAGTATGGTGCAAGAGCACCAAGAAGACTAAAATCTTGAATTCTCTTGTTTTGATGTTCATTTTTGCTTTGTTGATTCAATAAGGTCGTAGAAGACCATTCATGATTGTAATAAGGAATAAGGACTATGTCCAAATATCTATCCTCATATTGTTGAGGTAGTCTTCATGATTGTAAGCCTTTGTTAAGGCATATAGGGACAATCATATATTTCATGTTGTAAGCCTTGCAAAGGGCATGTCAAAGTGTTAGAAGGGATGTTAAGTCTTGTCAAAGGTTTATGACATTGTTAAAGGTGTTGACAAGTCATAAACCCATCGGTGTCATTATGCCATAGTTGTAATTAGTTTCAAATGCTAAAACAAGACAGTTGCTATCCTAAACACAGAGTAGTTGCAGAGAGGAATTCGATGTTTATACAGTTCCATCGACCTCAATTGCATTCTAACAAACCAAGGATGATTATAGAAGGCTTCTTAAAGCCCTGCAATGATGGTTGTATGAAGGAGAAGCATTTTTGGAGAAGAAATCAATAAGACATAACAATTTTTCCTAAGTTTTACTATTTTCTTGCTGTTGCTGCACGTACCCTGTCTGTGTACGGTCGAGTGGTGGCAATTGGTTGTGTTGGAATGAAAGCTTGGTGAGTTACCTTCCAAATGCACATACATTGAATTCTTGACATTTCTCTAGGGCATTGTAATTCTCATTTTTCTGTAGGGTGGTCTAAGAAACCCTTAACTAGGGTTCTGACAGAAATATAACATGTTTTCGCCATTCCACTTACTTCCAAACTCTCTGATTAGTGAAATGGGTGTTTTGCTATCTGTTTTAATGTCTTACAAGAGTATTTTGGGCAAGAACCTGTTACTGTTAGGATTTCATTGATGAAACTTAGCAAAACCATGTGCTAAGTGTTTGTAAAGTGCAACAGTAGTGTGAAATCTGATGACAATCAGTTCTAACAACAAATGAAGATTGGATTCTATGGTTTTGGAGGGTCCCTGACATGTCCAAGTAGTCCTGAAAGTTACAAGCCTCCATCCAAGGGTAGTTGCTTCACAAATTAGGCCTAATTGGGGCTCTAAGGCATCAGGAGGGGCTATAGGTTGAGGCATATCATCCAAAACAACCACTACCCATTCTAGGATATGTGATAGAGGGTCCTAATGGGTATCTTCTAATTGTCTAAGATTTTCCTTTGAAGATTTGAGTCAAGAGTTATTAGGACTGTTCTCATTTTGTAGGGCTACAAGCCATTTCTTAGGTTTGT
The DNA here is from genome assembly GCA_027924645.1 of Cunninghamia lanceolata. Classification (NCBI taxonomy): domain Eukaryota; kingdom Viridiplantae; phylum Streptophyta; class Pinopsida; order Cupressales; family Cupressaceae; genus Cunninghamia; species Cunninghamia lanceolata. The sequence goes on along the minus strand of BSBN01001835.1, from coordinate 899,890 downwards.
GAAGGAAGTGTTAACCAGAAGTTTGGTCTGTCTTAGCCCTTGGTTGGAATGGGTCCCACAACATCTGAAAACACCTTTTCAATGAAGAAATTAGAGCCCCTAACTGTTGTTCCCACTTTTGTATGAAGAACCTCAAATTTGGGCTTTTTGGGTGTAGTAGAACCTTGTCATCTTGTCTATCTTCCTCCTATCCAAAGTGCCTCTACATCAGCAAGCAATGTTCGTTTTAAGCCCAAAGTCTAAATGTGTGATCAAACAATGATTGATTGAGATTAAAGATTAGAATGAATGCACCTGATTTTTTTGCTTTCCAACTTGATGATGTGACTGATCCAAATGTTGCTCCAGTTCCTTTGATGCCCTTACAAAAAATAGAATGTAATTTGGTTAGCTAGATTAGAAGATATGATTTTTTTAAAAGTTGCGCATCAAATTTTTTTGAAAAATTAGAATTGTAGAGTCAACGTCAAATTCTTATAACTTCTTCAATACTGAGCCAAAGCTTTAATGTAACCACTTTTCAGAAAGCTCTCGAAGTCTTCTTTCCAACGAATCCAAGATCTCCTTTTTCCAGGACCAGTGTAAAACAAAAAACCCTCTGCAACAGATCTGGTCCTCAATCCAAATCCTTCAATACCTCAAATAGATGCAAGATGAATTTTTTGATTGATTTGATATGTTGGTTGCTCAATTCCACAGCATAACACTAAGATGAAGATGATTGATGAAAGAATGATAGATGATAGATAATAAGATGGAAGATAATGGATGAATGATGCAAAGACTTTAAATATATTTCGATAGTATAAGGATACTTCAACTCAATGCATGCTAATGACTTGGGAGAGGGTTGATTTATAGGCAAGGCTTGGTTTGAATGGATGGTTGAGATTAAAAGGCTAAATGATTAATGTGGATGACTAGGATTGATTAGTTATTCCCACTCTTCAAGGGAGTTGTAGTCATGTGACAGTGTACAAAGGAAGATAAGGCTCATATGTGACCGTGTACACAAAAAGTACTACATGTGTGATTGTGTATATAAAAAGTAGTGCATGTGAAAGATATTAAATAAAAGAAGTAGTACCACACATAATTCAAGTGAGAGGTGGACAAGTGTAGAAATGTGATGAAAGGTGAGGACTTAATTCAAATATTTCATTTGAATTAATTGGGATATGTGAGGGAAATTAATTAAATAAATAATTAATTGGGAAGATGATTAGGATAGGATTGAGATATGATGTGGAAATTAATTAAATAAATAAAATTTATTTAATTAATTGAAAATTGGGATTATGAATGTGAAATTAACTAAATAAATAAAATTTATTTAATTAATTGGCTAAGTGGGATAAGGATGGGATTAAGTTAATTAATTGGAAAATGGGATTATGAATGTGAAATTAATTAAATAAATAAAATTTATTTAATTAAGTGGCTAAGTGGGATAAGCATGGGATTTTAATTAAATAAATAAAATTTATTTAATTAATTGGCTAATGGATTAGTGGAATTAGAAGTGGGTTTAGGACAAAATGTTACATGATGTCTAAGTGATGTTTTTAACTAGGTGTTGCAAGACATGGACAAATTTTGGTGTCTACATTTTGCCCCTCTTTGAGATGATGTTCGAAATGATAAGATTTATCTCAAGTAATATCATTTCAAAGAAGCTAAGGTATGGATAGAGGAAAATGATAGTGATGAAAAGATAGGATGATGATGGAAAGATGGGATGATGATGCCCTCTCGAGAGAATATGTGGGTTGGACAAACACGGGTAGGCTCTCGAAATGAAAATAGATTGGTCAAGAAGATAAGGGGATGGATAGAAGAAATGAAGGATGCATTCTATTGCAATGAAGGTGAGCAACCATGATGTTTAATATAGCACTAGACATTATGCACCTAGGTATAAGGACCAAAGTGATGATGTGTCTTGTGCACCCAGCGTAATACAACCTTGTCTAACGTATGAGGAAGAAAACTTAGAGCATTGAAGTCCTAATGCACAAAAGGTATGATGTGACCTTAGATGCAAAGGATAGTGCAAAAAATTATTCCAACATACACAAGATATGAATATTAGCTGGAAAGATGATAATTTTTATACAAATGCAAGATAAAATGATAACACACACAAGCAAGCAAGAAAGCATGCACAAATGATACAAAAACAAACAAGGTATTGCCCCTGTCAAGCTGTAAACCAATGATTAATTGATTGATGATGATAATAGTGTTGTCATTGCGAGGAACACTATATCCCTAGATCAACACAAGGATGTGGGAACAATATATCACATTAATGATGATGATTGATTTGGTTGATTTGGTTTATGACAAGATTAGGATCAAGACCATTGATGTGATTGGATAATTTGACACAAATGATTAGATTGATTGATATGGATTAATGATTGACTTGCATTTGGATCATTGCTTGGAGTGATTTGATTGGTTGAGATGAATTGATTTGATTGAATTGAATTGAAGATTGATAAATTTGATGTTATTTATGGGATGATATGGATTGGATTAATGTGATTTTGATTGATGATAGATTGGCTTGATTTGCTAATTTAATTGGATATTTGATTTGCTTTGATGGATCTGAGATTTGATGATAATTGATCGTTGATGAATTTGATTTGAGGGTTGGTTTTATTGCTTGGATTTTTTATGGATTTTTTATTTTTTTGTGTTTTTGGAATTTAATTTGTTTGTATTTTGAAACGTTTTGATTTTTTTTTGTATTTTTGGGAATATTTGATTTTTTTTTGAATTTTTGGGAATATTTAATTTTTTTTGATTTTTTAGATGTTTTGATTTGTCAATGGATTTACAATTGGGGTAGCCTTTGTGCTAGATACCAAATGACAAGGGAAAACCAAGTCTAGGTGGAAGGATGAAGGTAGGATGGATGGATAGGATGGGTAGATAAAAGGATGAAAGACTCATGATAGATGGATAAGATGGATAAGCTATAGTGGATGGAATGCTCATGATAAATGGATAGATATAAGGATATGCTATAGTGGATGGATGTATGCATCATAATGGAGCTAGGATGTGATCTCTAAAGACTATGTCGCATGAGAAGAACATGCCCCATACTAGGTAGAATACTTAGGATTTGACAAAGCTCATGACGATAGGATGACATGATGAATTTTACATGACAAGGCTTATGATAGATGGATAATGATAGGATTGATTGGGAAAGGATGGGGTATGTCAAGAGATATCCAAAGCATGATTCAACATTTTGCACCCATGTCTTCATCAAGATCAAAGGGAGGGAAGGAGGATGAATGGACTCAATATGATAGGTACATGGGTGTAATGTCTAAGGATGGTAGGATATGATAGTATGGTAGGATGGAATAGATAGTTTGGATGAGACAATGTGCCCCCAAGTGTAAGTGACATAGAAGATCAACCTACACATGATGTCTGTTTGCCAGGTTTTCATCATGGTACTTATCCAAGGCATCTGTTTACCAAGTTTTCACCGTTGGATGAAGGGATTTCTCTTTACTTTTTTGATTTTTTTTTTGACTTTTTGATGGGATAGCATGACAATTACACATGGCACCTGTTTGCTAGGTTTTCACCATGGTAATGGATAGGAGGGACTCAAGTGTCTAGTGCTATGAAAGTTGATAGTTTCCCATTAGAGAAGGATGTCATTGCATGGACCATGCCATTATGCTCATAGATGTTGGTAATGGTTTGCATGAGAATGAGATGGATTAGGTGGATAATGGATTATGAAAAAGATTATGAAAGGATGGATGGATGGATAGGGGATAGTGGATTAAAAGCTAGTAGATTATGATGTGGATTATGTAGGACATATGTAAAAGGATAGATGGAAGGTTTATGCAAAAGCATGGACCATAGGAAGGTGATGGGGAAGATATGTAGGATAGTGGATGAAGGATGGGGAGATGGAGGTATGTGGGAATGTGGGATGGAAAGGAACCATGACCAACGGTTGCACACACTATGATAAACATTGAAGCTTTTGATGAGAAGGTGGTGTAGGAAGCAATGGGGATGTTTGTTTAGGAGATGGGTGATGGAGTGATTTAGGAACCCACGTAGACTTAGTATTTTTATGATTTTTGCTTTGCTTGTGGGATTTTTGAATGGAATGGGATTTTTGGATGGAAGGCGATGGTTGGGATTTTCGAGATATGGATGCCTGATCATTATCATCCATCCATCATGGCAACTTTACTCTTCATAATTGTTCATTGTTGAGAAGCAATCCACATCACAAATAAGGAATCATACAATCTAGGTGATCTTGTTCTTGAATTGCATGCTTTTTATTTCACTTAGATTTGATTATTTGATGGTGGTAGGATTAGGTTTTCATTTGCATGCTTGATCTTATTAACCTGATTTTTACCTATCACATTTTTGGCACGCCCGCTGGGACTCTGACATGGTTTGGCTCCAAAATACCTTGTTTATAAAGGCCTCCTCCTTTACCTTGGTAGTTCATGTTTTGGAGGATGCGATGGGCTATAGGACTAGGTGTGGTTTGGGAACTAGACACGAGCTCTTTATTGGATGTAGAAGGTGAGGTGCAAGATAATGGTTGTTGTTGCCCTAAGGAAGAACACTCATGGATAAAGGTGGTAAGACCACTAGGACATGATAGTTGATTTGAAGTGGAGTTGATGGTGTATGTGGAAGGAGGATCATTAGGATCTTGATTAGCATTGTGTTCACTAACATCCAAGTTATTTGTTTGATCTTTTATGCTTAGTTGGGGGACAAGTGTCTCATCACGACAAGTGGATGTTTGCTCATTATAGATAAGGCTAAATAGCGGATGACTAGGAGCAATTTGGATATCTTGCTCATGGATAGATATAGGATTATGGATAGGATCAAGGTGCTCATGGATAGCTTCTTCATAGGTATCATCTTGATCATAAAGAAGGTAAATGTTATGGATAGGTTGGATTTGGATGGCTTGTTCATGAATAGTTGCTGGGAGATGGATAGGATCAAGTGGCTCATGGATAGATTCATGTATAGGATCAAGTGGATCATGATTGGCTTGTTTGTTGAAGTTGTTGGATCATGTCATTGGTCTCTTGAATGATTTGTTGGCTTAAAGGTTATTGGCTTGCTTGAGCTTTGTGAAGTTGGAGCATGAGTTTTAGTACTAGCTCTTTAAATGTTGGCATGGTGTCACACAAGTGTTTAAGTCTTAAGACCTTTTTGACAAGTGCTTGGTTATGATTCGATGATGATGTGGATTGTTTGGATGATGATTAGGATGAAGGTGACTAGGATGAAAGTTTAGATTGATTTGTTTATGTGTTTGGTGTCTATAGCTTGATTTGGCAATGTTCAAACAAATGATTATGCATATACACACATGAATCACTCACGCAAGACATGTATAAGCAATTTTTGACTTTGAAAATGAAATGTGATGATTATTAAACTAGCACTTGAAAACACATCACAAGCCCTAAGACTACTTAAGCGGGTATGGCCAATTAGGTCTTAGGTTAGATTACACAAGGTTGACTAAGGAATTGAAAGCGAAATTCTACCACACAGCCGGGAGAAAGGGGTAACCCACCCTTCACCTTCACTTCCCAAAGGTATAAAGTCCTTTGGAGCTTAGCCAAGAGTGACATGATTCACAACTCCCAATGAGGGTGTCTTTCGATTTAGCCTTAGTTGAGGTCGTCCCTTGGAGTGGTGTGTCTCCAAGCAGGCCTCCTAAATAGGGTTTACAAAAACAAACCAAGTGAGTTGTCACTTGATTCACACTCGTACTTATTAATTGGCCCTTTAGAAATGAGATGTGTGGAAGACAATTCAAGCACTTGTTCTTTTTAGATCCCAATTCCAAAATGTGATAGAAGACACTTGTTCGTTTTATCCCAATTTTTGATGTGTGATAGCAAGCAATGTTTGTTTTAAGCCCAAAGTGCAAATGTGTGATCAAACAATGATTAATTGAGGTGAAAGATTAGAATGAATGCACCTGATTGTTTTGCTTTCCAACTTGATGATGTGACTGATCCAAACGTTGCTCCAGCTCCTTTGATGCCCCTACAAAAAACAAAATGTGATTTGGTTAGCTAGATTGGAAGATATGATTTTTTTTAAAAGTTGCGCGTCAAATTTTTTTGAAAAATTAGAATCATAGGGTCAACTTCAAATCGTCATAACTTCTTCAATATTGAGCCAAAACTTTAATGTAACCACTTTTCAGAAAGCTCTCGAAGTCTTCTTTCCAATGAATCCAAGATCTCTTTTTTTCCAAGACCAGTGTAAAATAGAAAACCCTTTGCAATAGATTTGGTCCTCAATCTAAATCCTTCAATACCTCAAATAGATGCAAAATAAATTATTTGATTGATTTGATATGTTGGTTGCTCAATTCCGCAGCATAACACTAAGATGAAGATGATTGATGAAAGAATGATAGATAATAGATAATAAGATGGAAGATAATGGATGAATGATGCAAAGGCTTGAAAGATATTTCGACAGCATAAGGATACTCAAACTCAATGCATGCTAATGACTTGGGAGAGGGTTGATTTATAGGCAAGGCTTGGTTTGAATGGATGGTTGAGATTAAACGACTAAATGATTGATGTGGATGGCTAGGATTGATTAGTTATTCTCACTCTTCAAGGGAGTTGTAGTCACGTGACAAGTGTACAAAGGAAGATAAGGCTCATATGTGACCGTGTACACAAAAAGTACTACATGTGTGATTGTGTATATAAAAAGTAGTACATGTGAAAGATATTAAATAAAAGATGTAGTACCACACATAATTCAAGTGAGAGGTGGACAAGTGTCGAAATATGATGAAAGGTGAGGACTTAATTCAAATATTTCATTTGAATTAGTTGGGATATGTGAGGGAAATTAATTAAATAAATAAAATTTATTTAATTAATTGGGAAGATGATTAGGATAGGATTGGGATATGATGTGGAAATTAATTAAATAAATAAAATTTATTTAATTAATTGAAAAGTGGGATTATGAATGTGAAATTAACTAAATAAATAAAATTTATTTAATTAATTGGCTAAGTGGGATAAGAATGGGATTAAGTTAATTAATTGGAAAGTGGGATTATGAATGTGAAATTAATTAATTTTTTTAAATGCGGCTGGTAAAATTTTTAACGTGACCAGTGACGCTGGTACAACACGTCCTCTGGCTCCACATGAATGCTTTTTCTCGAAGCAATGAACTGGTGAGGCCACAACACGGGGGACCTCATCCCCTAACAAGAACACTTCAAACCCACGAGCTCGTTGTCCCAGCGAAGGCGTAAAGCCTACGAGCTCGTTGGCCTAGTGAGGTTTTGAACTCAGGTGGCTGCCACTACAATCGAGTGACTTAAATGAATGTGAAATTAATTAAATAAATAAAATTTATTTAATTAATTGACTAAGTGGGATAAGCATGGAATTAAGATGGGATTTTAATTAAATAAATAAAATTTATTTAATTAATTGGCTAATGGATTAGTGGAATTAGGAGTGGGTTTAGGACAAAATGTTACATGATGTCTAAGTGATGTTTTTAACTAGGTGTTGCAAGGCATGGACAAATTTGGGTGTCTACACATTCCACTAAAAATCTCATAGGTCTCATTGTAAGTAGACTTATTGTAAGGTTAAAGCCAAAGGCAAAATATATTGGACTACCAATTACATTAAGGGAAAATTATTCATCCAACTTGACGAAATCCCTCACTGTCTCAACCTACGAATCACAATAGTTTGGGTGATTTTTTATAATCCATGGTTTCAATTAGAAAAACCCAAATAAAGGAAGATCACTATATACAGCAAATACATGGGGAAGGTATCATTGGGTGTCTTAAATGAAGTGAAACAAATCTTTGATCTAATTTTTAGTATGGGAAATCCATTTATACCCAATTTAAGAGCCGAGTTTCTATAATGGGCACTAGGTGCCTTTAAGTTCTTTGATTTCAAGTTTCTTTTTTATGTATCAGTTTTCCAATTTATACTCCACAGTTGTATTTTGACATATGGTATTATGTTTTCCTTTTGAAAAATCAATTCTATGATTGGAATCTGTGTTTTCAATGGGACAACAAACAACCTTCTACAGTGGAAGAATTCATAGTAATCAGTAAAACAAAAGTAGGCCCACCTTCCGGTTTTAGTTGTAGTGATGAGAAGTCATGTTCAAAGTGTAAATTATGTATTTAAAACTTTTTCCACCCTTATGCAGAACCAATATAATGGCGGGCGTAGGGAACTTCGTAAAAAATACATAGAACTAATATAATGGTGGTTTTACAGAGCATTTGCCAAAACAAATTCTTAGCACATTAAATAAGAATGAGCATTTCCTCACATTTATCAATCTTTAATTGAATTTTTCGTAGTATTTTATAATAGGTTTACTAATTATTCTCTATCATGCGTGCATATACGGTTAAAATTTTAGGGTACTTAACTTTAAAGTTTTATGTAGAATGTTTTATGACAAATGTTCTTTTGTGTTTTGTTTAGATATCGAGATTCTATATTAATTCCATAGTTACGAGTCTAATCCATGCCACTATGAGCTTGAACCTTTTCTAAAAAATGGTATTTTAGGTGGTGTTAAATAATTGAAAATCTTGTCTTTCTAACAAGCATTTTATAATTAGTTCTAGAATTATATATTGTAATGACATTTTATAAAAACAATGACATTTGATTCACTTTTAACAAGAAAAATGAAAAGGCAAGATGAAAAATCGACATAAAATATTGACATTGAAAGAAAAAGGTACTTCCTACAATTTTTTCATACTAATGTCATAAATATAAAGAATACCATGTGTAGAAAACAAGATCATAGAATGAACAATGAGCACACAAATTTTCTATGAAAATGACACATTGTATTCACAAATAGATGAATATAAACAGGCGAGATAGGATACCCGAATCTCCACAATATGAGGATAGGTGGTGAGTGACCATCCATAAGAATAGCGCTAGGTGTCAAATTGAGTCAACACATCTACAAAACAACTAACAACTTTGATATTGTCAAAGTGACATGTGGGAAAGTTGCCTAACTATGGTTAGAGTTAGTGTAAACGTCTAAGATAAGAGTTTATACACCAACACCCCCCCTTAAGCATAGCTTAGGTGAGTTTATGAAAAATAGGTCTCAGCTATGAGCTTGATGAGGTACCCATGTACAAATGTATCTCTCAAAAAGAGAAGAAAGATAGAAAACCCAGTGGGAAAAAGCTACCCCCCCAAAGAGAGAAAATGAAGGAAAGGCTTAGATAGCCACCCCAAAAGATGATGATGCCGATTCTGAAGTAGATATGAGGAACTCCTGAAGCATGTTGAAGTTGTAAAATCTGCCATTCAACAAACTAATTGAAGTTGGTAGTGATCAAGGGATGAAGACCAGGATGTAGGTCCAAGAAATATACTGAAAACTGAATACAAGGATGTGCATTGAGCGCACATACAAATGAGATAAGAATCTATGTGATTCAAGTTGTGATCGTTACAACCCCCCCATTACACTTTTTAATTCAGTGTAAGTATAATTTCTAAATTCCCTTTACACTTTTTCAATTACATGACACTACATGAGTGTATTTACAAACAAAGATTTGTTTTTGCTCTGTGAATAGGAGCTTGTATGGGCCCTGTGGAGCTGCCTGTGTGGGGTGAGAGGAGTCACCTGCGAAGCCTTCCTCTAGCTCATGTTGTGGGTGATTTAAGAGGCGTCTATGAGGTGTCTCAAGCAAACTTCCAACTCTGCAAAATGAAGCCCTCCTTGTTTCAATGCAGTTTGACTATTGTGAGCTGACAAAACTGTGAAAAGAGAGCTGAGGGTTGGCCTTTCTGTAGACCATGATATCAAACAAGGGAGATGCCTCTGTCTACGAGCATTGAGATTCCTCTTCATGGAAAGCAAACAAAAACCATAGTTAAATCAAAACAAAACCAAGCAAAAATAATGCCTCACAGATTTGAAGCAAGATTATAGCTAGATGATGGACGACATGCACAACAGAGAACACACAACTTGAAGCTATCCTAGAAAGGTTTGATACCATGTAGAAAACAAGATCATAGAATGAACAATGAGCACATGAATTTTCTATGAAAATGACCACTTGTATTAACAAATGAAAAAGATATAAATAGGCGAGTGTGGGTACCCAATTATCCACCAAACAAGGATATGACTCCTCTCCATGAAGTGGTGATGAGTAACCACCCACAAAGGTAGCGCGAGGTGTCGATGCAAGTCGACACCTCTACAAAATGACTAACAACTTTGACTAAATCAAAATGCATGTGGAGAATTCACCTAACTATGATTAACGCGAGTGTAAACACCTATGATTAAGGTTTATACACCAATACCATGCACTTAATTAAATCAATTGCTTGATGCAAACAAAAAGCTACAGTAGACAATGTCATTACAATAGATTATTTAAATAGCTACAAATAGGGGCAGGTTTTTAGAGGAGATGTTCTTGTCACTTATCTAATAACACTTGACAAGAACCAAAATACAAAGATAATGCATGTAGAATTAATTGATATGGAAGGTGAAATGACTATGACATTAAACATTTCTAACAGGTTCCTACATGAACATCAACATAAAATGCAAGCAGGTAGGAGTGTAGAAATAAAAAATTTCTAAATTGCCAACAAACCAACATATGACCAAGGAGACTATGATTGCATCATTATTTTCACTATTAGAATCTGAGCCATAGAAAACATTCCAATAATTTGCATGGACTACAAGTTGATTCATGATACAATTATTGCAAAACTTACAAGTACTGATACATATCCTTTTGGAACCATTGCTGCAATTGTAACATCAACAAAAGTATTTGGAATGCATAAAACACTTCACCTAAAAGATGTAAACTCGTACATGGACAAATTCATGGTAAGTCATACAATATTTACTATATTTAATTAAGAAATTAAATTACTCCAAATACTTCTTAGATTACTAACTCTTGCTTCCAAATGACAGTTCCATCTACATCAGTCTTTCCAATCCCTATACCAATCTGTTGAACAACAACTACTATTAAAGAAATATCCTCTAATGCTATTCAAGAACATTGTTCCAATACATAAAGGTGATGACTACATATTTCGTACAGTTCAATCAACATTCATCACCAAACTTACAACAAAAAAAACACTAGAAGAATTGAGTGAATTACTTTCCACATGGAACAAGGTAATTAATCATTCCGTACTCTTTCATATATAAGCAACAAATTCAAAAAAATAAGACAACTAACATTACATTGTATCACTTCCAATAGGTTGAAGGCACACTTATAGTCGCAAATAGGTACTCAAACCCATTTAAACCCATATGCAACACATGTAGCCTTCCAGTTGAATTATTTGGTACATTGGAATAAAACACAATGCATTGAAATAGATGCAGGGAAGTTTGCACAATCAATTACTCACACCATCTTAATTGCATGTTGAAAACTCCCAACAACAAAATGTTAACTTGTACTGTTAAAAATATATACTAGACAATATCTTTGTTGCACTTACTGAAATACAATTTATGAAGACTACATCAAAGAAAAGACCACAGTCATATACATGTTGAGGGAGTTTCAAATAAATGGAATTTTCAAATTGGAGCAAGACAATGTAATTCAAGAAGTTGATGCTCCAAACATCACTTCCACAAAAAGCACAAATTGAAAGGTAAAATACTTTACGTGCCTATACAAATTTTACTTCTTTTTTCTAAAAAAAGTCCAACTATTTCTCTTCCCATCAAATTTCACAGATTATTTATTTCCAAATTACATATTATTATACTAATCCAAATCAACTTTAAGGTACCAAGATGGAAACCAAGAAGTTGTCTGTCACATAGTGTAACCCTTTACCACTTTTCAAATTTTACTATGCCACAATGTATGAGTTTCATTTTTTATACTCTTATTCAATTATAAAACTCACATTCCTTATTTTGAACCAAAAGATCCTACTAGACTATTGAATTCACTCTAATAATGTGCTCCTAATAAACAAAGAGAATGATATACATACTTGGAATGAATAGACTTTTCCACATAAACAAACCATGACAAATTATTGGCTCTTTTCCATGATAAATATTTCAAAATTCTTTCCCTGCATTCTAATAATTTAAAAGCATTAAAAGGTATTTACTTCAATCTAATTACCTAGTTACATGTGCATTGACAATAATGTCTACTATTCACACATATCGAAATCTATACCACTATAATGAGGATTTAAATAACATAACATAAGATAAGACCTTTAACAAAACAAACATCAACAACAAACAAAAGGCAGGTACTTGCCACTACGTGGCACTTGTATTTTATGTCATAGTCTTTTCAAATCTCATGTTTTTTAGTATCCATAAAAGTGTGAAATGTTAAAAGACTTTGATATTGTCTTAACTCTATAATAAAGAGAATTTTTGCATTTCACATTTTTGTGGAATGCACAAAAACATGAAATATTAAAAGACTATGATATTGCCTTAGCTCTACAATAAATATTCCACAAAGATGTGAAATGTGAAAAGACAATGATATTGTCTTGGCTCTACAATAAATATTAATGGATCGACTATTATATCTATATAATAGTTGACACATTAATATTTATTATGGAGATAAGTTTACATAATAGATTATATCCATATAATAATCCACCCATTAATATTTACTATGGAGCTAAGTCTATATAATAGTCAGCCCATTAATATTTATTATAGAGTGTTGGTTAACAGATTTACCACTTAAATTTTATACTCTTTGTCCACACACATGACAATAGAACCAATAGTTGAGTTTATTGTAATGATAGTTGCAATGACTCTCTGCTTATTTTACAAGGTACAACTACCTTCAAATGATGTGCAATGAATGAATATAGAGTACGGTTTTAACCCAAAAGCAAAAAAGGGAAAACTAACAACTACTCATAACCATGACACAGATGTGATTGATTAATTTAGAATGAAGAGGATACAAATAAACGACGTAAAGTTCATCTATTCCACACCCATGAATAATAATCAGGAAAGGATGAACAACATACATTTTCAATAGATGAGTTAATTTGAATTCATAGATTCAGAATTAAACACCCACACAATTTGATATAACAGAAAATACAATTGAAGAGTGATTACAAAGACACATAGGACATTTGCAATCCAAATAAAACATTAATAAATTCACAGATTCAGAAATATCTTCCTTATTTCTCCAATGCAAAAAGTGAGTTCACAGACTCCATGTCTATATACAACAAACTATGTATGAAAAAGAAAAACTACTTCCTCCTTCTCCTGCTCCCGAACAGTCAAAACAAAAAAGATTCTTTCCACAATGGAAAAAGATGAATTTTATATCCTCCTCTCCGTAACAGCCTCTTAAAAAGTCCCTTATAACTGAATCCAACTTATTCTTTCATCCTCTCGTGGAGTAACTTCCTTTTGGAATTTATTTTTAGATTAATTTACCAACTCACTTTTAAGAGTGACATTTAATCTTCATTGAGTCCTTTCTGATACGTATAATTATTACAATAAAATCACTTTGCACCATCCTTTTAATTTTACTTTGTTTCTTTGCCACCTGGAAATCAACATTAGAAAAGATCCTTTGTTGGAAAAGACAATAAGCTCCCAGACAATTTTGACACAAACTCCTCCTCACGTTTCTTAGAGACAAGATCTGACCAAATGTTCACATTTACATATAAGTTGTCAAACTACTATGACTGAGGAATGTTCATCCCTTGTCCTTGTATAAAAGCTTCCCAATTTCAACTTTCTTCTTGATTGTACAGTGACCATGGTAAATAAATGAATCTATAATCCTTGAAACTGTGAAAATACCTTCAACAATAGCACAAACATTTGTTAGGAAATGCAAAAATGGTGTCCTTTGTTCCGTGAACTAAACTTTTATTGGGGAGAGATCACAAAAGAAGAACACGCTAGGAAGGGATCAACTTAATCCAATTTCTGCAACTTTGAAGTGTTCGGTCATTGAGAACTGATTAGTCAAGATCTTATGTCCTCTTATATCAGTATAAATAGTTGGGACAACCTTAATAAAATACTGGTACATGCCAGTGGTAGTTTGTTGTCCTTGTTCTACTCCATCAAGAGGATTTATAACTCCAGGGAAATGTGATCCAAAACTCAATTTATTTATTTTATGACTGACATTGAAGCTCTCCTTTTGAAATGCCAAGAGATCATGTACATGCATGTTTGAATGCTGGAAACTTTTGCCTAGAGCAAAATAGAAATTGCCAGCCACTTTATTCACCTCAAGATACCCATATATGTTACATCCTTCACCTTCTTCCTCTTTAATCTTTTGAAGAAAACCTTCTCTTTTACACTTGACTTCACTCAACACAAAAATTCTCATTCCACTCTCATGTAGTCTATGAAAATAAAGAAGGTAGCACAACTTGTTTTACTTTGAAAAGATTAGAAATTCTAAGCTTTTCCATGTTTCCAATAGCTCATGTTATAACATCAATCCCTACCTTGGTGTCTTCCTTTTGATGCTCTACACGAAGCTGCACAACTAAATTTGCACTGTCTAATCCAATATTGTTTGCTAAAATGGCTAGAATTCTCTTGAGTGCATGTGTAAAAGAATCGATTGTAAAAGACTTTTTTCTAGGTGTACTCCTTGGAAGGTCATCTACTTGCTTTTCCATGATCATTCCAGGCCAACCACCACTAAGAAGAATTCTACTGTCTTGCATAGTTTAGGAAAGAACACATAGTGCATTATGCAAAGACCTCTCAGCCTCATCTGAAACTTACCATTCTTAACGTAGATAGTATGCCATCCTAGACATTCAAAATGAGTGAGCAGACCTCCTCTATGCTCATACCCACCTACTAGTGCACTTGCAACTATGACATATGATGAAAATCCACTTTCTATTGTGTTTTGATAAAGGTCTACTACTATTATGTGGCTCTCAATCAAGCACATGCGAGAAAAATGCAGGTAAATGTTGTGGATCTGTGACCCATTTAGTGTGTATCTTGCATGCATCTTTTTGGAAGTTCATTTAAAACTTTTTTATATGAAACCCTTTTATGAGTATCCAGTCATCGTTACATTGTATGAGGCATTCTATCAAATAGTTTACGTGCGTTGTCTATGTTTCCAGAATTTGCATACATTTCTGCAAGAGCATTTCCATCCATAATATCTGACAAAAATCACCATTTTGTCGTGCTTTGATGGATGTCCACAATCGATTCCAAAGATTCCCTTTGAGAGCTGGCTAGGAGGATGCTGGCAAACATTATGGAGTCTAGTTTTACACATGCCATAATGCATTCATTTGGATGTCTTTAACGCCTTTTAAACAAAATTGTTTTGTGCTATCCTATGGTCATGACAATCAATAAGGCCATGGTGTCCTCAGATAGTTCATGTGCATTTTCTATGCTTCTTCATTTTGCATACTAGTCTACTAGAGTGCTTTCAACTATAATATTAGATAGGAACCCTTCGAGAGGTCATGATTTGGCAGGGGCTAGGAGGATGCTGACAAAGGCTTAGATTCTACCTTTACACCCAATAGTTACATTTGCTTCAAAATTTTTGTAGCTGATTCAACAAAATCCATTTTGTGCACATACTCCTCCATTTGTACACATTTGTCTACCAGGGTGTTCGCAACCAAGTATTTGATAGAAATTAGGTGTGAGTCAAACTTTTGCACATAAGTATCTCATTCTTTTATTGTATAGTCACCATTCCTTAAGTTGGGAGCTGCATAAGATTTCTACAATCAGTTAATATCATTGTCTATCATTACTATAAAGTGCATCTCGTAATATTTTCCATCACCCCTATTATTGTGACTGGGAAGAACTTTGAATAAGAAGATCATTTTGAGGACAGAACATGCATCTATTGTCTAGACTGAATGTCTAAATGGAGCACAAAATCTTCTTTGATAAAACTAGGTAGAGATGAGAGAAGAGATCACATGACATTGAAAAGGAGCAAAATGGATGTAATAGGCCCACCAGAAATGCCATTAGAACTCAAAAATTGTGCTTCCCATATTGCTACAAGGCGAGGATGAATTTACATGTATGGAGATATTCATCCTGAACATCAGAAACTCGCAGCAGCAAGTTGGTTGGCCGACATAAAGGGTTCCAGAACCCTAGAGATGCTCGATAAATAGAAGTTCAAAAACATTTAACATCTTCGACTACAAAGGAGTTGAGCATCCGGTACTTTTAAGAGATTTAGAACCTCATAATAAAGGGGGTTCAAAAACTTGCCAAACTAGCGACAAAGAGAGTTGAGTGTTTGTAATGTTCAAGAACTTCATTACTTGCCCACTTAAAAAAAGATTTTGAACTTTAATATTGCCAATAGAATTATTTGACTTAAATAAATTCTTCACTTAAAAACTTGGCAAATATTATCATCGTGAATTTCAAATAAAGCTATTCCCAATAACAACATATTTACTCACTCTTAGAAAAATATATCTTCATGAAAATTTAAAACTTTGGAGCCTTGGAATCAAGATTTGGAGTTAAGACGAAAAATTCCATATCTTTCACATGACAGTTCCATTTACCATGAAATTTGGGCACAAATATGTATGAAGGTTCTAGAGTAAAACACAAAAACCATTTTTGCTCCAGCAACCCGAAAATCAAATTTTAGCTTTATTTGCAAATCGTCATCTAGGAAATCAAAGGTTTAAAATATTTCAAATGGTAAGGTATTTTGGCATAAAAACTGGTCACATTGGGTAAAATGAGGTTGTGGTCAAGCCTATAAAAGGTTTTCACACCATCTCCTGTAGATTTACAAAATTAATTGTTTTTATGTTTTGGTAGGCTGAAGACATGTATGGGGGTGTATTGGAAGTTTAAAATTTCCCAGGTTCAAAATTTTGGGTAACAAGAGGCTCTAATTAGGGACGAGGATTGCAAAGGATGAAGCAAGGAAACCAAAATCTCAAGCATGGACCAGTGCTTGAATTCCATGGGTAATAGAGTTAGAGGGCATGGAGGACAAGGAGCAAGAGCAAGCCAAAAATAGAACAAAATAGGAAAAGAAACTAAATACCAGAAGAACAAAAATTCCTAGTATGTACATGGTAGGAAGACCCTACCTCCAATGACTCCAAGTTGATCATGTGAACCCATTAACAAGTTGGGAAAAATAAATGCCTGTGCAGAAAAGGGAAATGTACCCATAAAGCACCTGCAAACTCAAAAGCCATCCCATGATCTAACACAAAAATCTGGAATTTATGAAGCAGAAAGACTTCTTGAATAATACTTCAAAACCAAACAACCATTTAGCATCATAGATCTCTGAAATCTCCTCAACAGGTTTCTGTATATGATCATTTCTACCTGCAGCAATCAAATTGATATCCCATGCCTGAAAATAACCAGTTGAATCACTAAAAGGTTAATCATTAGCCATATGTGTCTCATGCAACACTAGAATTGGATCAAACTAAAAATCTGCATTGCAAATAATATTTTCATGTGGCCTAAAATCACCCCCAACTAGAACAATCTCTTCTTTCTTGGTAGGGTTTGACTCAACAATTCCATGATACACCTCATCATCCCTGTCTATAATCTATAGTTCAGACATGACAACCCCTTCTCCACATAGAAATTCATCCTCACATACATTAAGGCACCAGTTTGGAATATAAACAATATAAGGCTCATCACATTTGTCTAAACTATCATGGCTACTTATAACACCATCTTCCAATTTTTGTTTAAAATTTTTTGCATCCAAATTTTCAAAATGAAGGGTTTAAAGATAAAATCATTTCCAACCTCTCTTTGCAACCATATTTCCATATTATCTTGCTCAGGAAACTTGAAGACTTCATACTCAGCTTGCATGTAATTTGGAGAAAAGATATTCAATACCTCCTCTTCATGCTGTGTATCCTCAAATTGTTATTCATTGTTGGTAAAAGTGAATGCTTCCATTTTTTGCGGTAGACAAGGAGACCAGAACAATATCATCTACATTATCCTCTTTAAAATTTAGATCATGGAAGGGTTGTCATCTTCTTCGTCACTTGAGGAACTTTCAGATTCATTATTATCTTCTTCATAATGCAAATAATAAGCTTCAATTCTTCTATCTACATAAGGTTTAATTTCTGCATTGCTTACCTCATCTCTACAAAACTGCTTTGGATCAAAAATAGTGAGATTAAGGTGTTCAACAGAAGAAGCTACATATATTGAAAATCTACAGGTTGAGAAATTGATTTTTACATGATAGGTTTCCTCATGGGTTCACTACTTGAATTATTTATAACTTGATTTTCTTTCCATAAACCACTTATAATCATATCATCTTCAATTTTTATGGCTTCTTGCTAAGCAATTTCAATATCATTTACTTTAGATTGTTTCAAGCAAAATTGAACCTCAAGATGCAATGAAGAAATAAAAATATAGAGCTGGATTCACTTACTTGGTTGAATAGAGGTAGGAATCTTTTTGAGAAGCCGTGTATACTGATCCACAAAATCTTTGATGGGTTCATCTTCTCTCTTTCATATGTGGAAAATCTGACACAATAATGCTCCCTCATCCACCACAAATTTGTATCTTCCAAGAAACTTATTTTCTAATGTATCCCAGTTGGTTATGCATCCATCTTCCAAATTCTAAAACCAATTTGCAGCAGCCCCAACTAGAGATTCAATGAATAAGAGAACAAAAATATTTTCTTCTCTTACCCCCAAAATTTTGCATGCAACTGTGAATGCCAAGATGTGATTTCCTGCACCTTGAGTGTTATCCCCATTGAAGTTTGGAAAATATTTCCTTGATCCTTCAGGTAGAGGTGAATATTGAGATAAAGAAAGAGGTCCAAAATGTTTTCCCCATGGCTAAGGAGAAATCAGTGCCATAATAAAAATTTGAAAAATAAATCAGTAGGAGTTTTCATTGGAATAGAATGCTTTTGAGTACTTTCCGCTTTGTAGAGATAGAAACCTTTGTCCTCGGGGAGGCACCTTCATATTTCTAAGAAAAGAAGACACTAGCACTTCGATTCTTTCCCTATTAGAGTCTCCAAAAATCTGTTGGTTAACAAATTTGTCACTTAAATTTTATACTCTTTACCCACACACATGATAACTAAACCAACAATTGACTCAATTGCAATGATAGTTTCAATGACTCTCTACTTATTTTACAAGGAGCAACTACCTTCAAACGATGTGCAATGAATGAAAATAGAGTATGCTTTTAACCTGAAAGCATAAAAGAAAAGAATCACAACTGCGCATAACCATGACACATATGCGATTGATTAATTTAGAATGAAGATGATGCAAAGTTCATCTATTCCACACCCATGAATAATAATCAGGAAAGGATGAACAACAAAACTTTTCAATAGATCAGTTAAGTTGAATTCACAGATTAAGAAATAAACACCCACACAATCTGATATAATAGAAAATACAATTGAAGAGTGGTTAGAAAGACACACAAGACATTTGCAATCCAAAGAAAACATTAATAAATTCACAGATTCAGAAATATCTTCCTTATTTCTCCAATGCAAAAAGTGAGTTCACAGACTTCACATCTCTGTACAACAAACTATGTTTGAAAAAGAAAAAACTACTCCCTCCTTCACTTGCTCCCAAATAGCCAAAACAAAAAAGATCCTTTCCGCAATGGAAAAAGATGAATTTTATATCCTCCTCTTCGTAACCGACTCTTAAAAAGTCCCTTATAATTGAATCCAACTCATTATTTCATCCTCTCATGGAGTAACTACCTTTTGGAATTTATTTTTAGATTAATTTACCAACTCACTTTTAAGAGTGACCTTTAAGCTTCATTGAGTCCTTTCCGATACATATAATTATTACAATAAAATCACTTTGCACCATTGTTTTAATTTTACTTTGTTTCTTTGCCACTTGGAAATCAACATTAGAAAAGATCCTTTGTTGGAAAAGATAATAAGCTCCCAAACAATTTTGTCACAAACTCCTCCTCATGTTTCCTAGAGACATAATCTGACCAAATGTCCACATTCACATATAAGTTGTCAAATTGCTGTGACCGAGGAATGTTCATCCCTTCTCCTTGTATAAAAGCTTCCCAATTTCAACTTTCTTCTTGATTGCACGGTGACCATGGTAAATAAATGAATCGATAATCCCTAAAATTGTGAAAATGCCTTCAATAATAGCACAAACATTTGTTAGAAAATGCAATAGTGGTGTCTTCTATTCTGCCATGAACTAAACTTTTATTGGGGAGAGATCATAAAAGAACACACGAGGAAGGGGTCGGCTTAATCTAATTTCTACAGCTTTGAAGTGTTCAGTCATTGAGAACTTATTAGTCAAGATGTTATGTCCTCTTATATTAGTATAGACAGTTGGGACAACCTTAATAAAATATTGGTACATGCCAGTGGTAGTTTGTTGTCCTTGTTCTACTCCATCAAGAGGATTTATAACTCCAAGGAAATGTGCTCCAAAACTCAATTTATATATTTTATGACTTACATTGAATCTCTCCTTTTGAAATGCCAAGAGATCATGTACATGCATGTTTGAATGCTGGAAACTTTTGCTTGGAGAAAAATGGAAATTGCCAGCCTCTTTATTCACCTCAAGATACCCATATATGTTACATCCTTCACCTTCTTCCTCTTTATCCTTTTGAAGGAAACCTTCTCTTTTATACCCGACTTCACTCAGTGCAGAAATTCTCATTGCAGCTCTCATGTAGTCTGTGAAAACAAAGAAGGTAGCTCACAACTTGTTTTAATTTGAAAACCTTAGAAATCCCTAGCTTTTCCATGTTTCCAATATCTCTTGTTATAACATAAATCCCTACCTTGGTGTCTTCCTTTTGATGCTTTGCACAAAGATGTGTAACTAAATTTGCACTATCTAATCCAGTATTGTTTGCTAAAATGGACTTTTTTTAGGTGTACTCCTTGCAAGGTCATCTACTTGCTTTTCCACAATCATTTGTGGCCAACCACCACTAAGAAGCATTCTGTTGTCTTGCACAGTTTAGGAAAGAACACATAGTTCATCATGTAAAGACCTCTCAGCCTCATCTGGAACTTACCATTCTTAACCCAGACAGTATGCCATCCTAGACCTTCAAAATGAGTGAGAAGACCTCATCTATGCTCATACCCGCCTACTAGTGCACTTGCAACTATGACATATGATGAAAATCCACTTTCAGTTGTGTTTTGATAAAGTCTACTACTATTCCGTGGATCTCAATTGAGCATAGGTGAGGAGAGTTTGCTAGTAAAGGTTGTGGATTTGCGGCCCATTTAGTGTGTATCTTGTACACATCTTTTTGGAAGTTCCTTTAAAACTTTTTTATATGAAACCCTTTTACAAGTATCCAGTCATCATCACATTGTATGAGGTGTTCTATCAAATAGTTTACATGCCTTGTCTATGTTTCCATAATTTTCATAAATTTCTACGAGAGCATTTCCATCCATAATATCTGACAAAAATCACCATTTCGTTGTGCTTTGTTGGATGTCCAAAATCGATTCCAAAGCTTCCCTTTGAGAGCTAGTTGGGAGGTGCTAGCAATCGTTGTGGAGTCTAGTTTTACACCTACCATAATGCATTCATTTGGATGTCTTTAACACCTTTTCAACAAAATCATTTTGTGCATATCCTGTGGTCATGACAATCAATAAGACCATTGTGTTGTTGGATAGTTCATGTGCATTGTCTATGCTTCGTCATTTTGCATACTAGTCTACCAAAGTGCTTTCAACTATAATATTAGATAGAAACCCTTCAAGAGCTCACAATTTGGCAGGGGCTAGGAGGATGCTGGCAAAGGCTTAGATTCTATCTTTACACCCAATAGTTGCAATTGCTTTGAAATTTTTGTCTAATCGATTCGACAAAAAACATTCTGTGCACATACTCCTACATTTGCACATTGGTGACAAAATTTTGCACCATTTCAAACTTTTCAAATGTATAGAGAAACAGTAACTAAAAGCCACAGCCATCGTCAATAATAGATACAGGAAAATTGATGCGGAATGAAGCATGTGTCACCAGCCGAGCATTTTTAAAAGAAACAAAAGAGAGATGGGGAGTCCGACAAGTGGTAGCAGTGGAAGGAAGAGACAGTTAAAAGAAGGATATGCGGAAGCCACCACGTGCAAGCACCTGAGCATCTCAAAAAGAAAATAAAATTACTGTGGAAGCCACCACGTGTTTGAGCCCGTGCATAGAGGGGAGAAATAGAGAGATGTGGAGAGTGACACTTGGCAACATTATACAAAAAGGAGTGCAGCAATGAAAATAACTCAGAGTAATGCGGAGGAGGCCACGTGGTTAAACTCGAGCAAAGGAGAATTAAATATTTCCTTTGATTACATATGATTCACAGGAGTTTTTAAGGAAGGCAAAATTAAATAAAGATTGAAATCTTTATTAAGTTGAAACATGTGACATATAGTGGGTCCCTCATGGAATGAAGTCATGGAAATTAAATAGTGAAAGCCCCAAATTAAATGAGCCACTTTATTTTTCATGACAAAAATTCAAAGGCAGCGGAAAGTGACATTTGTAAGTATCCGCAGCAATGAAAAGAAACTCAAGGATGATGCGGAAGCCACCACGTGGAGCAGTCCACGCACAGGAAATAAAGTTTGTTTCATTTTAATAGACACATTTAAAGCAAGCCACGGGAGTTTTAAGAAACAGTTTTAAAATATAATAAGGTCTATGAAGAGACATGGTGGGTCCCAGCAATATGAAATAAATTTTATTTAAAATTGACCCTTATATGATTCACGTGAAACATAAAAGATGAAACCCTAAAATATGAGCAGCAATGTTTTCATTTTCATGAGCAAGCTACAGCAAGCGGCGGGAGTTTTCTTTCATGACATAGAGATACATTTTTTTTAGTGCCAGATACAGCCATAAGCAAATCAAAAAGCCACAGTTCAGTTTCAAATAACGGATTTGTTGCCAGACTTGGTGCTGGATTATGTGGAGGCCATTGAGATTTTGGTTGGGTCTTTCAGGTTATAAATATAGATCCGTCAGTATCATGCAGGAGGATATACATTCAGAGTTCTACATTTCTAAGGATCAGAGATTTGATAGCAGCAACAGATATTTTATTTTTCCTCGGCAATGTCTTTTCATCCTATGCAACAATTTTTGCCTTCGTAAATTTATTCTTTCATTCAAATGAGACGGTGTTCTGTGTATTTATGAGTTCACTCTGTTCTTGTCTCTAATTCCTCTATTTTCTCTTCCTCCGTTTAATATGTTTTAAAACTGAGTTTTAATCATGCATATTTTGCTCTTTAAATCCAGTTAAATCATTCAAAGTTAGACACTATGCAAACTGAGTTTTAATCCAGCGGATCGCCATAGATTAGGTATTTATTTTCTGCAAAATCTTGTTTTCCTTCTAACCTTTTTTCCCAAACCCCATTAAAGAATGGAAGAGCTAGCTTCCTTAAAACCTGGAGATTGTTTTTGAGAAGCATCCCACACCTCAGAGACTTCCCATGTTGCTGCTGGATTAGACCCACAGATTTATGCATCAACACACACATTTGTCTACCAGGGCACTCGTAACCAAAGTATTTGAAAGAAATTAGGTGTGAGTCTAACTTTCACACATAAGTATCTCATTCTTTTACTGTATAGTCACCATTCCTTAAGTTCAGAGCTACATAGAATTTCTACAATTAGTTAATATCATTGTCTATCATTACAATAAAGTGCATCTCACAATATTTTCCATCAGCTCTATTGTTGTGACTGGGAAGAACTTTGAATAAGATCTTTTTGATGATAGAACATGTATCTATTGTCTGGGCCGAATATCTAAATGGAGTGTGGAATCTTCTTTGATAATACCAAATAGAGATGAGAGAAAAGATCACATGACATTGACAAGGAGCAAAATGGATATAATAGGCACCAGAAACGCCATTAGAACTAAAAAATTATGCTTCCCATATTGCTGCAAGGTGAGTAGGAATTTACATGTACGGAGATCTTCATCTTGAACATCAAAAACTTGCACCTGTGGCTCGGCCGACTGAAATAAGGGTTCCAGAACCCTAGAGATGCCCGATAAATGGAAGTTCAAAAACCTTTAACATCTCTGACTACAAAGGAGTCGGCATCTGGTACTTTTAAGAACATTGGAACCTCATAATAAAGGGGGTTCAAAAACTTGCCAAACTAGCGACAAAGAGAGTCAGGTGTTTGTAAAGTTCAAGAAACTCATTACTTGCCGACTTAAAAAAAGCTTTTGAACTTTAATATTGCCAATAGAATTATTTAACTTAAATAAAGTCTTCACTTAAAAACTTGGCAAATATTATCATTGTGAATTGCAAATGAAGTTATTCCCAATAACAACACATTTACTCACTCTTCTAACATTGAAAAAATATATCTTCATGAAAATTTAAAACTTTAGAGCCTTGGAATCATTTTTTTGGAGTTAAGATGAAAAATTCCCTATCTTTCATATGACAGTTCCGTTTACTATGAAATTTGGATAGGAAGATGTATGAAGGTTCTAGAGTAAAACTCAGAAATCATTTTTACTCAAGCAACCTGAAAATTGAATTTGGCTTTATTCATAAATCGTTATTTGGGAAATCAAAGGTGTAAAATCTTTCAAATGGTAAGGTATTTTAGCATGAAGACTGGTCACATTGGGTAAAATGAGGTTAGATTCAAGCCTATAAAAGGATTTCACACCAGATCTTATAGATTTCCAAAATTAATTGTTTTTTGTGATTTGGTAGGCTAAAGTGTATGGGGGTGTACTGGAAGTTTAAAATTTACCAGGTTCAAATTTTTGGGTAATAATAGGCTCTAATTGGTGACGAGGACTACAAAGGATGAAGTAAGGAATCTAGAATCTCAAGCATGTACCAGTGCTTAAATTCCATGGTTAGTAGAGTCAGAGGGCATGGAGGACAAGGAGCTAGAGCAAGCCAAAAATAGGACAAAACAGGAAAAGCAACTAACTACCAGCACAACAAAAATTCCTAGTATGTACATGGTAGGAAAACCCTACCTCTAATGACTCCAAGTTGATCATGCGAATCCATTTACATGATGGGAAAAATAAATGCCTATGCGGAAAAGGGAAATGTACCCATGAAGCAGTTGTAGACTCAGAAGCCATCCCATGATCTGAGACAAAAATCTAGAATTTATGAAGCAGAAAGGCCTCCTGAATAATACTTTAAAACCTAACAGCCATTTAGCATCATAGATCTCTGGAATCTCCTCAACATGTTTATGTATACGATCATTTCTACCTACAACAATCAAACTGATATCCCATGCCTGAAAATAACTAGTTGAATCACAAGAAGGCCAATCATTAGCCATATGTGTCTCATGCAAGACTAGAAGTGGATCAAGCTGAAAATCTACATTGCAAATAATATTTTCATGTGGCTTAAAATCACCCCAACTAGGACAATCTCCTCTTTCTCTGTAGGGTTTGACTCAACAATTCCATGATACACCTCATCATCCTTGTCTATAATCTACAATTTAGATATGCCAACCCCTTCTCCACATAGAAATTCATCCTCACATACATTAAGGCACCAGTTTGGAATATAAACAATATGAGGCTCATCACATTTGTCTAAACTATCATGGCTACTTATAACACCATCTTCCAATTTTTGTTTAAAATTTTTCACATCCAAATTTTCAAAATAAAAGGATTCAAAGATAAAATCATTTCTGACCTCTCTTTGCATCCATATTTCTGTATTATCTTGCTCAGGAAACTTGAAGACTTCATACTCATCTTGCATGTAATTTGGAGAAAATATATTCAATACCTCCTCTTCATGCTGTGTATCCTCAAATTGTTCTTCATTGCTGGTAAAAGTGAATGCTTCCATTTCTATGGTAGATAAGGAGACCAAACCAATATCATATGCATTACCCTCTTTACAATTTAGATCATGGAAGGGTTGTTCATCTTTTTCATCACTTGAGGAGCTTTTGGATTCATTATTATCTTCTTCATAATGCAAATAATAAGCTTCACTTCTATCTACATGAGGTTTAATTTCTACATTGCTTACCTCATCTCTACAAAAATGCTTTGGATCAAAAATAGTGAGATTAAGGCATTCAACAAAAGGAGGCTGCATATATTGAATATCTACAGTCTGAGAAATTAGTTTTTACATGATAGGTTTCCTCATGGGTTCACTACTTGAATTATTTATAACTTGATTTTCTTTCCATAAACTACTTATAATCATATCATCTTCAATTTTTATGGCTTCTTGCTAAGCAATTTCAATATCATTTACTTTACACTGTTTCAAGCAAAATTGAACCTCAGGATGCAATGAAGAAATAAAAATACAGAGCTGGATTCACTTACTTGGTTCAATAGAGGCAAGAATCTTCTTGAGAAGTCATGTATATTGATCCACAAAATCTCTGATGGGTTCATCTTCTCTCTTTCGTATGTTGAAAAACTAACACAATAATGCTCCCTCATCCACCATACATTGGTATCTTCCAAGAAACTTATTTTTCAATGTATCCCAGTCAGTTATGCATCCATCTTCCAAATTCTGAAACCAATTTGCAGCAGACCCAACTAGAGATTCAATGAATAAGAGAACACAAATATTTTCTTCTCTTACTCCCAAAATTCTGCATGCGACTGTGACTGCCAAGATGTGATCTTTTGTATCTTGGGTGTTATCTCCAATGAACTTTGGGAAATATTTCCTTGATCCTTCAGGTAGAGGTGAATACTAAGATAAAGAGAGAGGTCCAAAATGTTTTCCCCATGGCTGAGGAGAAACCAGTGCTATAATACAAATCTCAAAAATAAATCAATAAGAGTCAAGTCACTGGGATAGAATGCTTCTGAGTACTTTCTGCTTTGTAGAGCTGCCAACCTCCATTCTCGGGGAGGCACCTTCAGATTTCTAAGAAAAGAAGACACTGGAACTTTGATTATTTCCCCAGTAGAGTGACCAAAAATATGTTGGTTAACAGATTTGTCACTTAAATTTTATACTCTTTACCCACACACATTACAACCGAACCAACAGTTGAGTTGATTGCAATGATAGGTGCAATGACTCTCTACTTATTTTACAGGGTACAACTACCTTCAATTGATGTGCAATGAATAAAAATAGACTATGCTTTTAACCCGAAAGCAGAAAAGGAAAAACTAACAACTGCACATAACCATGACACAGATGCGATTGATTAATTTAGAATGAAGGGGATGCAAATAAACGATGAAAAGTTCATCTATTCCACACCCACGAATAATAATCAGGAAAGGATGAACAACATACCTTTACAATAGACGAGTTAATTTGAATTGACAGATTCATAAATAAACACCCACACAATCTAATACAATAGAAAATACAATTGAAGAGTGATTACAAAGACACATAGGACATTTGCAATCCAAAGAATACATTAATAAATTCACAGATTCATAAATATCTTCATTATTTCTCCAATGAAAAAAGTGAATTCATAGACTCCACATCTCTGTACAACAAACTGTTTTTGAAAAAGAAAAACTACTCCCTCCTTCCCCTGCTTCCGAATAGCCAAAAAAAAAGAGATCCTTTCCACAACGGAAAAAGATGAATTTTATATCCTCCTCTCCATAACCACCTCTTGAAAAGTCCCTTATAATTGAATCCAACTCATTCTTTCATCCTCTCATGGAGTAACTACCTTTTGGAATTTATTTTCTGATTAATTTACCAACTCACTTTTAAGAGTGACCTTTAAGCTTCATTGAGTCCTTTCTGATACATATAATTATTACAATAAAATCACTTTGCACCATCCTTTTAATTTTACTTTGTTTCTTTTCCACCTGGAAATCAACATTAGAAAAGATCCTTTGTTGGAAAAGACAATAAGCTCCCAGACAATTTTGACACAAACTCCTCCTCATGTTTCTTAGAGACATAATCTGACCAAATGTCCACATTCACATATAAGTTGTCAAACTGTTGTGATCGAGGAATGTTTGAATCCCTTGTCCCTGTATAAAAGCTTACCAATTTCAACTTTCTTCTTGATTGCATGGTGACCATGGTAAATAAATGAATCAATAATACCTAAAACTATGAAAATGCTTTCAATAATAGCACAAAGGTTTGTTAGGAAATGCAAAAATGGTGTCCTTTGTTCCATGAATTGAACTTTTATTGGGGAGAGATCATAAAAGAAGAACACACCAAGAAGGGATCATCTTAATCCAATTTCTGCAGCTTTGAAGTGTTTGGTCACTGAGAACTGATTAGTCAAGATCTTATGTCCTCTTATATTAGTATAGATAGCTGGGGCAACCTTAATGAAATATGAGTACATGCCAGTGGTAGTTTGTTGTCCTTGTTCTACTCCATCAAGAGGATTTAACACTGATGAAGGGGGTAGATCATAAAACACAAAAAAATAAAAATTGTACACAAAAAATATAACTTTCTTTATTGATTTGGACAAATTATTACATTACATAAGATTAAATACAATTAGAGGAATCAACCCTCCACAGGCTGCAACACATTACAACTTTCTCTCACAAGACTCTGGAATCATTTGCCATCTGTAACCCTAAATTTGCTAGAGTTTCTATTTTCCCACCTATTTTTGACTCTACACTTTCCCCCTTAACTCTACTACTGCCCAGGGTTCCCAAAATGGTTATTAATAGCCCCTTTGGTGGCCAACAACCTAATTTCAAAATTTGCATCTCCCTCCAAAAATAGGTCAACTTCTGGGAGCCATAACTTTTAATCCGGGTGTCTGATTGACGAACCGTTTTATGTGCCAAAAATCTTGCAGAGTGATCTACACGTTAAAACCTAGCTCTGCCAATTCTGACCATTTTCAGGCCTATACAAGGCTATTTAGTGCCTCAAACCTGAGTTTGAATAATTTTCAGGCATTTTTCAGGAAACAGAAACTTAAACATCTTTCAGCTTGCAAATGATCTTTGGGTGATTCCTTCGCCAAATGTCTTATTTTTTAGTTATGAAGCTTCCTATAAATTTTCACTTCAATCCATGCATAAATGCAAACTTTCCTAAAATTACAGGTTGCTATTTTTAGCAGTTTGGAAAAACTGAAAGTTCTACATCATTATTCAAGCGATTATGGAACCAAAACCACAAATTTTGAAATGAAATAGAAAGAACATCAATAATTTTGAAACACATTTTTTTGGGTGATGCAAGATTGCCCTTACCCCACTGGATGCTCCTGTATCAGACACCCAGGGTAATTTGAGAAGTGACCCTATCACGTCTCAAGTGTTTGTGTGAGGAAAACCCAAACGATCAACCTCTGCCTTAGACAACCAAGAAGAATCTTTAACAGGCCTTCATTTCCATTTCACCAGATATTCTTCATATTGCCTATTCTAAGTACTTCTTCCCACATGGCTATCCAAGATCTCTTCTATCTCTTCCATTGAAGTAGATGCAGGAATACTCCACTGTTCTTTTGTTGGTCCATCCTCTGTGCCACCTTCATGATATTCTGTTAAATCAGCAATGTTGAACACAGGGAAAATATTAATTCCACTCAGCAACTCTGCCTCATATGTATTTCCCGAATCATGCTTCTTCAGGATTCTTTACAGTCCAAATTTCTTCATTTTCAACTTATTGTATGTTCCAATTGGGAACCTTTCTTTTCTTAATTGAACCATGACTTCATCCCCTACCTAGAACTCCTTATATCTCCTCTTCTGATCTACCTTAGCCTTGTACTAAATATTCATCTTATTAATGTGCTTTCTCTCCTCTTCATGCAAATTCTTCAGCTGTTCTGCAAAGTCTTCAGCTTCAACACTTATCTTTTCTCTTTTGTCCATCTTCCTTAACTCAGAAGCATTTCTTGGGCTATTACCATATACAATCTGGAACAATGATTTACCAGTACTCCTATTGACATAATTGTTGTAAGCAAATTCTACCTATGGTAAAATTAAATCCCATCCCTTGGGCTTATCTCCTACTAAGCATTGTAGCAGGTTACCCAAACTCCTATTTACCACTTCCGTCTGTCCATCAGTCTGTGGATGGTGTGTAGAACTAAACTTCAAATCTATCTTCAACTTCTTCCACAATGTCCTCCAAAAATAACCAACAAACTTGGTATCTCAATCTAAAACTATGCTCCTTGGTAGACTGTGTAATCTCACCACGTCTCTAAAAAATAATTCAGCAATATGAACATCATCATTAGTCTTCTTGTAAGGAATGAAATGTGCCATCTTCGAGAATCTATCCACCACCACAAAAATGGAATCATGTCCTCTCTGTGTCCTTGGTAAACCAAGAACAAAATCCATACTAATATCATCCCAAAGCTTCTCTAGTATAGGTAGTGGCTGATATAAACCTGTATTCTAAATTGCTCCTTTCACCATTTGACATACATTGCAACTCTGCACAAATTTCCTCACATCCTGCTGCAACTATGGCCAATAATAATTTTCACCAACAATAGCAATGGTCTTATCTCGACCAAAGTGTCCAGCCAATCCTCCACTATGCTTCTCCTTAATTAGGTTCTCTCTCATGGAACTCCTTGGAATGCACAACTGGCTTCCTCTAAACAACATGCCATCTTGGATTATGAAAGCCAACCATATTGTCTTGTCCAAAGTAACAGGTTCCAAATAATCTTTCCAATTCTCTGTAAAATCTAAATCTTCAGGATACAAACTTTTGAGCTCATTGAACCCAACAACCTCTATCTTCAGTTCTATCAACAAATTTTGCCTTCTGCTCAAGGAATCTGCAACTCTGTTGGACTTCCCACTCTTGTGCTTCAAAACAAAAGTATAGCTCTGCAAAAACTCAACCCATTTTAAGTACCTCTGGTTCAATTTTCCTTGACTATTAAGATACTGCAAAGCCTGATGATCAGTATATAAAACAAACTCCTTTGGCAACAAATAATGTCTCCATTTCTTCAAAGCCTGAACTATTGCATAAAACTCCTGATCATAAACATAATACTTTTTCTTGGCATCATTAAGCTTCTCACTAAAATATGTAATGGGCTTACCTTCTTGGCTCAAAACAACTCCTATAGCACTACCACTAGCATCACAATCTACCTGAAATACCTTATTGAAATCTGGAAGTGCCAAAACAGGTTGCTCTGTGACTTTCTACTTCAATGTATCAAAGCTTTTATCTGTTCCTTTAGTCCATCTAAACTCTTTTCTACCCTCTCTCATTGTCTCAGTTAGGGGTGCACAAATGCTACTAAAATTCTTGATAAACTTTCAATAAAAACTTGCCAAAACATGAAAAGATCTTACCTCAGAAGCATTCCTTGGCATAGGCCATTCAATGATAGCCCTCACCTTCTTTGGGTCCATCTTAAGACCTTCCTCTGAGATAACAAATCCTAGGTATACTAACTCCTTCTTTGCAAAACTACATTTCTTCAGATTGATCAACAACTTCTCCTCCCTCAGCTTCTCAAAAACTCTTTTGATATGCATCATATGCTCATCCCAAGTCTTACTAAAAATTAAAATATCATCTAAATAAACAATAACAAAACTTCCCAAAAATTCTTTCAATACCTTGTTCATGAGCTGCATGAATGTGCTCGGTGCATTGGTTAGCCCAAATGGCATGACTAACCACTCATACAAACCTTCCTTTGTCTTGAAGGCTATCTTCCACTCATCTCCTTCTTTGATACGGATCTAGTGATACGCACTCTTCAGGTCAACTTTTGTGAAGTACTTGGCTCTACTCAAATAGTCCATTATGTTATCCATTCTGGGCAATGGAAATCTATACTTGATCATGATATTATTGATGACTTGAGATTCTGTACACATTCTCCACTCTCCATCTTTCTTTGGTGCTAGTACTACAGGTACCACACATGGACTTAGGCTCTCTCTTATCAATCCCTTCCTCAACAACTCCTGAACTTGTCTATTCAACTCTTCACTCTCTACTAGAGTCATTCTATGGGCTGCCTTATTCGGCAAACTAGCTCCTGGTATCAAATCCATTTGATGACTTACCTTCCTCATTGGTGGTAAACCTTCTGGTACATTATCATAGACAATATCTTGAAATTCTTCCAACATTTCCAAGACTTCTACTGGTACATCTTCACATTTCTCTTGACTAATGTTAGGAATCAATACAAAGCAATGATGCTCATGCTTCATACGCTCCAAAAATTTTCTACCATCTACCAAGGAAAGTCTGGTAGTACTACATACCTTTTCTTCCACCTCCTTCAAGGGCTTCAACTTATGACGAACTCCATCTTTTGTTAGGGAGTATGTGTTTGCATGACCATCATGGACAGCACTCCTATCATACTGCCACAGCCTCCCCAATAACATATGACATGCATCCATCGGTATGATGTCACACAACACCTCATCATTGTAGTCACTAATCTTGAACTTCACTAAACACTGCTCATTGACCAAAGCTCTATGGTTCTTCCGCAACCATGCAATTCGATAGGGATGTGGATGTTTTCTTCTTGTCAACTTCAATTTATCAACCATCTCTTCTGAAACAAGATTATCAGTGCTTCTACTGTCAATAATAATATCACAACACTTACCTTCACATTTGCACCTTGTGTGGAATAAACTCTTCCTCTGATTGGGTTCTTTCTCCTCATTCAACAAAGTTCTTTTGACAACTAGGGTTTCTCCCCTTTCAGCATCTTTAGAGCGCTCAGATTGCAAATCTTCATCGACGTGTGCAACTCATGCATTACATTCAGGTCTTCTATTTGTCCTTCCTTGATCTTGTAGACACTCGTATGCTCGATGTCCTTCTTCCCCACATTGGAAATAGGTTTCTCTAAAACCTCCTCTTCTAGGTCCTTGCCCAGGTCTACCTCTTCCTCTTCCTCTTTGGTCACCATTGTCCAGGTCACGAGGGTGGTAAGTATTATCTCCTCTCTGATTTTGATTGGTGCCAGCTTCTTCATTTTTCATTGAATATTCATTTTGGCCCCCATATACACTAGTCCTTCCACCTTGACCTCTTCCCCTTTGCTTGCTGTCAAATTTTTTATTCAGTTTCTCTTCCACCTTTAGGAAAAACTGGTATGCATCTTCTATGGTGGTCGTTCTGACAAGGCTCAGCTCCTCTTGAATACTTGGCCTCAACCCATTAATATAATGATCTACCTTCTCCATGTTGGCCTTTGCATGACTAGTTCTGATAGTAATCTTAAAACTCTTCTGTATACTCCTTAACTGACTTGTTGCCTTGCTTTAATCCTTGTAGCTTCTTCAACAACTCCATCTCATAGTCCACAGGAATGAATGGCTTCTTTAGTTTCTCCACCATCCGATCCCATCTAGTGATCTTTCCTTTTCCTCTTCTATTCCTCTCTAACTGGACCTCCTTCCACCAAATACTGGCATGGCCCTTCAATTTTGTTTTTGCAAACTTGACCCGATCTGGGTCTTCCACATCTTCATACTCAAAAATATTCCTCCATATCATTGATCTAATCAATAAGCTGTTCTGGATTCAAATCTCTAGAATATGTAGAAACTTTGATCTTGGGCCTCTTTCTAATCTTAGAAATGACGCTCAACAACCTAACTTCTACAGGATCTCCTACAACTTCTTGTTCTTCCTCAGATAGCTCCTCTTCCACTTCATCCTCTCTTTCTTGTCTTGTTCTTGGCTCAAACCCTCTTCACAGCTCCTCTTGCAATGCATCAATTTGTCTTTGCAGGGCTCTAAAACCCTCTTCCATCAAAACATTCCTCCCAATAAGATTTCTTCATGGAGGCATCTTGATCTCTACAGCAAACCCACAACCTCAGGTCCTAGTGCAAACTGCCTCACGATCAGTGATCTATCTACACACTCAGGAACCCTTGCTTTGATACCACTTGATGAAGGGGGTAGATCATAAAACACACAACAATAGAAATTAAACACAAAAAATAGAACTTTCTTTATTGATTTGGACAACTTATTACATTACAGAAGCTCAAATACAATCAGAGGAATCAACCCTCCATAGGCTACAACACATTATGGTTCCTCTCACAAGACTCTAGAATCATCTGCCATATGTAACCCCAAATCTACTAGGGTTTCTATTTTCCCACCTATTCTTGACTCTACACTTTCCCCCTTAACTCTACTACTGCCCAGGGTTCCCAAAAATGGTTATTAATAGCCCTTTTGGCGGCCAACAACCTAATTTTGAATTTTGCATCTCCCTCCAAAAATAGGACAACTTCTGAGAGCCATAACTTTTGATCTGGGTGTCCGATTGATGAACTGTTTTATGTGTTGGAAAGCTCACAAAGTGCTCTATGTGCTAGGAACCGGCTCTGTCAGTTTTGGCCATTTTTAGGCCTGTACGGGGCCATTTAGTGCCTCAAACCTGAGTTTGAATAAGTTTCAAGCATTTTTCAGGAAACAAAAACTTTAATATCTTTCAGCTCACAAATGATCTTTGCGTGATTCCTTCGCCAAAGGTCTTATTTTTTAGTTGCGAATCTTCCTGTAAATTTTCATTTCAATCCATGCCCAAATGCAAACTTTCCTAAAATAACAAGTTGTTATTTTTAGTAGTTTGGAAAAACTAAAAGTTCTACATCATTATTCAAGCGATTATGGAACCAGAACCACAAATTTTGAAAATAAATGGAAAGAAAATCAAGAATTTTGAAACACATCTTTTTTTGGGTGATGCAAGATTGCCCTTACACCACTGGATGCTCCTGCATCAAAAACTCTAGGGAAATGTTCTCGAAAACTCAATTTATGTATTTTATGACTAACATTGAAGCTCTCCTTTTGAAATGCCAAGAGATCATGTACATGCATGTTTTAATGCTGGAAACTTTTGCCTGGAGCAAAATGGAAATTGCCAGCCACTTTATTCACCTCAAGATACCCATATATGTTACATCCTTCACCTTCTTTCCCTTTAACCTTTTGAAAGAAACCTTCTCTATTGTACCTGACTTCACTAAGCGTAGAAATTCTCATTCTAGCTCTCATGTAGTCTATGAAAACGAAGAAGGTAGTATAGTTTGTTTTACTTTGAAAAACTCAGAAATTCCTAGCTTTTCCATGTTTCCAATAGCTCCTGTTATAACATCAATCCCTGCCTTGGTGTCTTCCTTCTGATGCTCTGCATGAAGTTGCACAACTAAATTTGCACTGTCTAATCTAGTATTGTTTTGTAAAATGGTTGAAATTCTCTTGAGTGCATGTGTAAAAGAATCAATTGTAAAAGACTTTTTTATTTTAGGTGTACTCCTTGCAAGGTCATCTACTTGCTTTTCCATGATCATTTCAGGCCAACCACCACCAAGAAGCATTTTGTTGTCTTGCACAGTTTATGAAAGAACACATAGTGCATCATGCAAAGACCTCTCAGCCTCATCTAGAACTTACCATTCTTAACCTAGAGAGTATGCCATCCTAGACCTTCAAAATGAGTGAGCATACATCATCTATGCTCATACCCGCCTACTAGTGCACTTGCAGGTATGACATGATAAAAATCCACTTTTAGTTGTGTTTTGATAAGGTATACTACTATTCCATGGCTCTCAATCGAGCACAGGTGAGGAGAATGCTAGTAAAGGTTGTGGATCTACTGCCCATTTAGTGTGTATCCTGCATGCATCTTTTTGGAAGTTCCTTTAACAAAAATTTATATGAAACCCTTTTACAAGTATCCAGTCATCATCACATTGTATGAGGCATTTTGTCAAACAGTTTACGTGCCTTGTCTATGTTTCCAAAATTTGCATACATTTCTGCAATAGCATTTGCATCCATAATATCCGATAAAAATTGACATTTCACTGTGCTTTGATGGATGTTCACAATCGATTCCAAAGCTTCCCTTTGAGAGCTGGCTAGGAGGATGCTAGAAAATGTTGTGGAGTCTGGTTCTACACCTGCCATAATGCATTTGTTTGTATGTCTTTAACACATTTTCAACAAAATCATTTTGTGCATATCTTGTGGTCATGACAATCAATAAGACCATGGTGTTGTCAGACAGTTCATGTACATTGTCTATGCTCCCTCATTTTGCATACTAGTCTACTGGAGCGCTTTCAACTATAATATTAGATAGAAACCCTTCAGGAGCTCACAGTTTGGCAGGGGCTAGGAGGATGCTGGCAAAGGCTTAGATTCTACCTTTACACCTAACAATTGCATTTGCTTCAAAATTTCTATAGGCAATTCGACAAAAACCATTTTGTGCACATATTCTTGTATTTGCACACATTTGTCTACCAAGGTGTTTGCAACCAAAGTATTTGATAGAAATCAAGTGTGAGTCTAACTTTCACACATAAGTATGTCATTCTTTTACTGTATAGTCACCATTCCTTAAGTTGGGAGCTGCACAGGATTTCTACAATTAGTTAATATCATTGTCTATCATTACTATAAAGTGTATCTCGCAATATTTTCCATCATCCCTATAGTTGTGACTCAGAAGAACTTCAAATAAGAAGATCTTTTTGATGACAGAACATGCATATGTTGTTTAGGTCGAATGTCTAAATGGAGCGCGGAATCTTTTTTGATAATACCAAATAGAGATGAGAGAAAAGATTGCATGACATTGGCAAAGAGCAAAATGGATATAATATGCACTAGAAACACCATTAGAACTCAAAAATAGTGCTTCCCATATTGCTGCAAGGTGAGGAGGAATTTACATGTATGGAGATCTTCATCTTGAACATTAGAAACTCACAGCAGCTGCTCAGTCGGTTGAAATAAGGGTTCCATAACCCTAGAGATGCCCAATAAATAGAAATTCAAAGCTTTAACATCTCTGACTACAAAGGAGTCAGGAATTTGATACTTTTAAGAACTTTGGAACCACATAATAAAGGGGGTTCAAAAAGTTGCCAAACTAGCAACAAAGAGAGTCGGGTGTTTGTAAAGTTCAAGAACCTCATTACTTGCCAACTTAGAAAAAAACTTTTGAACTTTAATATTGCCAATAGAATTATCTGACTTAAATAAAGTCTTCACTTAAAAACTTGGCAAATATTATCATCATGAATTGCAAATGAAGTTATTCCCAATAACAACGCATTTACTCACTCTTCAGACCTTGGAAAAATATATCTTCATGAAAATTTAAAACTTTGCAGCCTTGGAATCATGTTTTGGAGTTAAGACGAAAAATTCCATATATTTCACATGACAATTCTATTTACCACTAAATTTGGACAGGAAGATGTATGAAGGTTCTAGAGTAAAACCCATAAACTGTTTTTGATCCAACAACCCAAAAATCAAATTTTAGCTTTATTTGCAAATTGTCATCTGGGAAATGAAAGGTTTAAAATATTTCAAACGGTAAGGTATTTTGGCGTGAAAATTGGTCGCATTGGGTAAAATGAGGTTATGGTCAATCTCATAAAAGGATTTTAGACCAGCTCTTACAGATTTCTAAGTTTTTGTGATTTGGCAGGCTGAAGTGTATTGGGGTGTACTGGAAGTTTAAAATTTCCTAGGTTCAAAATTTCGGGTAACATAGAGATAGATATAATAGCTAGCTAATTAATATTTACTATGAAGCTAATTCTATATAATAGTCAACCCATTAATATTTATTGTAGAGCTAAGGCAATATCATAGTCTTTTTGCATTTCACGCATTTGTGTGTGTAACGTAGAAAATTGCATACCCTTGCAATTTCATGCTATATTTTGGCCTTCCTTTAGTGTCCATTCCCTTAGTTTGTTTATAGGCTCATTTTAGTCCTTGCATTAGCCTTTTTTCCTCCCATGGTGCTTAGTCCTTGTCTTTTGTGTTATAATTTTGTCAAATTTGTTGTCACTTTTATGTTATCTCGGTGATGTTATAGTGTCTTGTGGTTTTTGAACCCAAACTATTTGGACACTCACACTTCATATGGATGTCTATGTAATGTGCTAGCATCCTATGACAATTTTGTGTTTTGTGGTCATTTCTAATCATCTTTCCACATGTCATCTTCGTGGATCATAGGTAACATCTTCAAACGAATCTAAACAACTCCCCATCTCCTTCCGCTTCTCTTCTCCCTCTTTTTGAATGAATCTTTCATTTTTACATTTCTCTTGGCTCTTTCTCACAATTAGCTTGCACTCTATAGCTCTCTCAAGCCCTACAGATTTCTACATCTTTCTATAGTGCTCCTATAGCATTTTATTTCAGCTATCTTACTCCCTTTGGCTTTCTCAAGCCCCTTCAAGGTAATATTTTTCTTGTTTTGTTATTGAAAAAAATTTATTTTATTTGTGCCCCTGAGCACTTTGGGATTCTCACATCCTACTAGTATTGTATTTTAGTCATTGTTAGATTAGATCTAGACACATTTAGATTAAGAAAACACATTATTTAATTTTAGCTATCTATTGGCTACTATGGAGGTAGAAATACCAAAGCAAGGGTTTGACTTGAAGGAAACACCCCCAACAATTTTTCTGTCTTAAGCTATAGGTACTTGCCCAAAGCATTCAACCACACAAAGGTTTTCTAGT
Organism: Cunninghamia lanceolata; assembly: GCA_027924645.1. NCBI lineage: Eukaryota > Viridiplantae > Streptophyta > Pinopsida > Cupressales > Cupressaceae > Cunninghamia > Cunninghamia lanceolata. The sequence continues at coordinate 861,154 of BSBN01001835.1, read as the reverse complement.
TTCTTCCTTCCTTTTGTCATTTATGTCATTTAATTTGATTCAATTAGTTTATTTATCATTTCTATCATCTAGTACCTTACTTTTGCGTTCTCCCTTCTGATTTTGCAAACTAGGCGAATGATGGCTAGATTTTGCATTTTCTAGAAGTTGTTTACATTTCTAGACTATATGGACGATAACGCTTAGTGTGGACGTCCATGCGACGTGCTGGTATCTTGGACAATGTTTTCCTCCTTTTGGTGTTAAGTTCCTCTTTTCTTCTTTTTTTGGTTTGTATTCAGTTTCTAGAAGTTATTTTTAAGTTTCCTATAAATTAGCATTTTTCCATTCCAACCCTTATGTAATGTAGAAAGTGGAGGTTTCACTTTTTCTATGCTACATTTTGGTGGCCCTACTTGTTTAGCACAAAACTTATTCATTTTTCATTCATTTTCTTCCAAAAGTGAATTCAAATTTTTTCTTCTCTAAAAAAAATTTGGGGCGCTGCCCCGAACCTTGTTCCATAGTCCTAAAGGACAAAAATGATGGCCTTCAGTTAGATATGTCAATACCTTTCTTAAACTTTCTCCTTCTATTCTTCATAATCAACACATGTTCTATTCTTTTCTTACATCAATTTCCAACTTTGCTCAAAAAATTTGTAAAAGTGATGTTCCATTCCATGCACGTGATGGTGACTTAGCTCTTCCTATGTCACTCTATTCTTTTGATCCCTCTCTTGAAATTCCTCATTCTTATGAGGATATTTTGGTGTAAGAGGATGAAATCATTGATACTTTTCTTAACATTACTTTACCTTCTCTTCATTTAGATGCTCTCCCTTCTAGAGATGAAGCATTAGTAGATGAAGAGTCTTTCCTCACATTGGATCCCCCATGGATAGATGTTAAGCATACTACTTCTATATCATATCCTACATCATGTATTTCTCAAGAAGATAATACAATTAATTCAATCATTGTTAATTGACTTATCCCACATGCTAAGGGGATGTTGGAAAAGTGCATTAATGTTTAAAATCTTTCTTCTATTCCTAAAATAATTGTGCATAGGATGCCTGATCCACCCTCACCTTCTCATTTAGTGATCACTGTTCAGGGTATTCCTAAAAATTCTAAACCTTTGAATCACCTTTTTAGAAATTGCAAAGTCTATAACTCAAAACATGGTTGTGGCTCCTCAGTACCATGTAGTAGCCCACATGTATAGCACTTGATGAAACAAACAGACTACATCTGTCCTTTTTTCCCTTCCTCCACCAAATCCTGTTCTTCCACCGCCTCCTCATATTTCTATGGTGAGTACCAAAGAGTATGATCTTGTTAAACAAATCCAAGCTACACAAGATAAGATCTCTCTTTGGGACCTGATACAACTTTCACCTTCTCATCATAGTGCCCTTCAGCAGACCTTGTAGAATATATCTATACAATCTTCCACAAAGCCCATAGATGTGGTTGCTATGCTTTCATTCTAATTCTACTAATATCACCTTTCATTTCTTTGAACTCCCTTTTGTTGAAGTTTAGAAGCAAAATAAGGTTCTTCTAATTATTGTAACTATAAACTTGACTGGGATTAAGTGAACCCTTATTGATAGTGGTTTCGGTCTTAATATCTATAGTTTAGACCTCCTTAATTGTCCTAATATTGATACCTATTCTATTTCTCCTTCAAATCTATCAATCGGAGGTTTTGATAATGTGGCTCGCTTGACTTTAGGCACTATCACATTGCCTATTACGTTAGGCCCTGTTACATTACCTACTGAGTTTCATGTAATGTAGGAGAGTCTTTCTTATAATCTTATCCTCAGTAGGTTGTGGATTCATTCCATGGGTGCAGTTCTGTCTACCCTTCATCAATGTTAAATTTATTTATAATGGTGAAGTACATAAGATAAGTGTTGATCTTGACCCCTTTCAATACTATCAATAGGCTGAATTAGGTCACGAGAAGCCTGCTCTTTATTCTCTTTGAAACTTTATACCATCTACAACAAATTATCAAACACCATCATCACTTTCTGGTGATCATGATGTGCCTTCCTCATCTAATGCATGTCTTGGTGATGATTGGGGCACCTTAGACTTCAACCCCATGGGCTTGGTGAATATAAGTGTTTAGTAGAAAAGCGTGATCTAGCCTTAGGAGTTAAACTAGGTCAAACCCTCTTCTACAAACATTGAGATACAAACTAAGATCTTGGCTTCTAACTTTGAAGGAGAGCCAAACTATAGGGGTTCTGCCTCTTTGTTGTATTGATGAGACCAAATTCAATCAATCCAACTAGGGCACAAGATCAAACCTTAATTGAGAAAGATTAAGCTATAGACAACTGTCAGAAGCAAGATATGAGAAAATAATAGAATAATAGAGGTAAAGAAATAATTTAGAACCTAGATCTAGTGACCAAAATTCACAGGACCAGGGCACTTGGGAGCCCTAGACCTCTTTTAGGGTTTGTAGAAACTATCACTTTTTTCAGGTTTGCACCTATAATATCTTTCATCTCTTAGGTTGGTATCTCTCGAAACCTATTTGTCTGCTTTGCACACAAGAAAGAAGAGGAAAATGTTTGTGGCTATATAGGAGCTTGCCTCAGTCAAGCCCCCATTTAGATATTCCTACCTCATGGATAGCTAAGATTAAATCTAGATTCCATGTCTGCTAAAAAATCGTAAGTGTGAGAAGTAACATGCAAGATCTAATCGAATAATAACAAACCCTAATCCTATATGACTCAAGCAAATAAGAAAGGATGTCTCATCCAAGGAAACTTACAACTTCACCTCAAGGATGAAGATTCATGGAAGGTTTGTAGAATAAAAAGGCGATGTAACCATACCCTTGGTGGGTACTCAAGCCAAACGCAAGCTGGTGGATCCAACCCTTCTCCCAATCATGCAAAGTACTTCAACCATGGAGCCAATCGAATAATAACAAACCCTAATCCTATATGAATCAAACAAATAAGAAAGGATGTCTCATCCAAGAAAGCTTACAACTTCACCTCAAGGATGAAGATTCATGGAAGGTTTGTTCAATAAGAAGGCAATGTAACCATACCCTTGGTGGGTACTCAATCCAAACACAAGTTGGTGGTGTTGATAACTGAGAGGGGGGGGTGAATCAGTTATCCTAAACTTGCTTTCAATTCAAACACTTAAATCCACTTTGTTATTTAATAGCATAGCAATTAATCATTCATAAAGCATAAAGCATAAACACCAGAGCAGATACACATCAACACATGAGACACCAAGATTTTGATGTGGAAAACCCGGTCAAGGGAAAAACCATGGGGTATTAACCCAAGGATTATTCTCTGTTAGAAGAATAAGAAAAATAGATGGCACATGCCAATTAGGGCTCACTGCCCGAGCACACTGCTCACAAGAGGCACACTGCCTACAAGAGACACACTATCTACAAAGTAACAAGTATCACAAACTTGAACTGGAGATTGACATCTTTACCATGCCTGGATCAATTCCATTTAAGCCCAAAAACTTCTACTCTGCCTTTTGCACTCCTCTTCACTACCACACACTCATCACACCAAGACACACTACAAAATGAATTCACAATCCCTTATTTATACAAGGCATCGACTTAGGAACAATCATCTAAGTCGGTAAACACCTACAAGATCATCTGCAAGACGTGTAATACATCTAGTCGGCCAGTCTCAGGAAGAACACCAACAACCTGTGGTCTTTACATCAAATCCAAACTCTAACTTCAATGCAGACCGCCAATAAGAATTGTGCATGGTCCAAGGATCACCAAAACCTTTCCTGAGTCACCAAGAACATCCGCACTTTATCAGCTTATTGGAATTCTTCTCTTCTTCATCTGGAACTTCAAGAACACAGTTTGTCACCACTGTCACAATGAAAAAGGTGCTTCTGGACCTCCAAACCATGAACAAATCTAGTTGTCACTTCACACTGACTTCTTCAACACTCCCTCTAATCCGCAGAATGAGATAATGCAATTCCGGAGCTCACCGGACCAATCTGTGACACTCTGTCACCATTGAACATCTCCCAGAACTGGTTCTACTAGAGCGACCATAACTTCTTCAGATCTTCATGTGGACCTCTGAAATCTTGACTGGAGCATCTCAATACTCATATCTGAAAACCCTTTAAACCACATCCTCTGATGTTAATCTTATCTTGGACTTTTACCTTAATGTCATCGCTATTCTTCACTGTTCCTGATTGAGACTAATTTCCTCAATATCCTCAACACATAGCTCATCCAATCCTTCTCATTAATGCAATATGAGTATGTTGACATCAATGACAACACTATTTATCCTCATACTTGCAACAGGTGGTTCCAACCCTTCTCCCAATCATGCAAAGTACTTCAACCTTGGAGCCAATGAGATAGACTCAAGATCTCATCTCTTAACCTTCATACAAATCTCTCAAAGAGCAAAGTAGAACTCCACTTGAACAATAACCTATAATAACATAATAGCATAGAGATAAAATAGCAATAGAGAGATTTTCCACATTCAAGATCAATCTTGTCATCTAGTTTAAAATGAGGTAAGTCACTTACTTTTATACAAGACTATATAAAAAGAGTAATTAAGATTAAAATTCTGACATAATGCACCAAAAAGTAAATTTAAATTTAGGATCAACCTAAATAACATCAAAGCTAACTTGTAACTTAAAATTACATCCCGAAACATGGGAGGGACTAGGGTTCTTGGGCACCTTGGGTTTGGGCCGATTTCAAGGCTTAAGTCTATTCTTAATGCGGGGCTAACTCCAAATCTTAATTTATTTCTTGAGGTCATGACAAAAATTTAACTGGAATCATGACATTCTCTATAAATGGGGTCAAAAGAAGGTTTTGACGTGGACCTAAAAATGGAGTAGGCTTGGGATCACTAAAGGGAAGAGATAAACATAGTGAAATTGTGCCAACACACAAGTGTACATAATTTACGACTCAACATTTAGCCCTCACTTTAGTGGTCATATGACACTACATGCATGTGCAAGCTAAAGGATAGGAAAGTAAAAACATATTGTAAAAAGGATATCAAAAAGGATATTTTAGAGGATGTAGATCATCACCATGCAAGAGGGTGAAGCCCCTAGTCTATGATCCTGCAAACCACAACGTTGGTGTGATAAGATAAACATGCAACCAACACTTGTGTATGTGTTAGTTCTAAAAACTTTAAAGGGGTAAGGTGATGATAGAGAAATTTGCAGGTAGATATATGCCCCCTATTTCTTCTTGCTACTTCAGGATGTAAAAATAGGGTGGCTATCTTTCCACTTTGACTTTCTAGAGAGAGAAGGTTGATGAATATGTTTTGGTAGGGTCATTGCAACAAATAACATCAAGATGCAAAACATATGGTTATGAAGACAATGGAACCAAGATTCAAATGCAATGGACGACACTCAAATCTAAGTTTGCTAGCCGAGTTATTGATGTTTAGATGAAGAGATTTTTATAGAAAAAGTGGTCTTCGAGCTTAGATAGTAATTAGGAGTTTTAGCTTTTTACTATAAATAGTAAAAGTAGTTCTCACATTTTACCATTCTATTTTCATTTTTAGTCTTTGAAGAGATAGAGCAAGGAGGAGAGCCATCATGCCAAGTTGAAGACTATATCAACTACTGAGGTTGGAAGCACTGCAGAGTTGAGTGGCACACGGACTTGACTAGCATGAGGTAGGTGTCTATCTGACTTGTAAATTCATTTATGTGATTATTTTAATGATTTTTTTTTCAAATATAAAGCCAAAATGGGCCCGGGACACTTTTTAGTGTCAACCTAGGGTGCCATTGTCCTTCTGGGGCACCTCGGACACTTTTGAGTGCCCAGGTCCTCCTTGAGCGCTCCAGACTTGTCTGGGTGCCCTGGTCCTAGGACAAGGCTAATGATGTTTTTTTATTCTTGATAAAGTTTTAAGAATGAATTCTAATGTATATTTTTCTTTTCATGTTTTAGGATCTCTTAGGGATGTGAGAGCATGTTGACGATTGTCTATTCACATTGATGTGTAGTCAATCAGGCACACTTACTGACGCAAAGATGGGACATCCGTGAGATGTTGGATTATGGTGGGTGTAAACTATTCCCATGATGACATACCACTATTCTATGTTGATGGCACTCATGGAGTGGTGGAACACAGATACATGGACTTTTCATCTTCTGACAAGAGAGATGATCATGACCCTAGAGAATGTGTACATGATATTACGATTGCCTATGTGTGGAGAGGCAGTTAGGGTCATAGAGCAAAGGTCTGAAGACTACACTTATGCGAGACAACTATACTGCCTAGGACACACAGTACTATTAAGTGCTCGAGGACACATCGACATCAGGTTTTTAGAGTAGGGTGTGGCTATTATATCGATCGTACATTACATCATGATCATTACCATCACACTAGTTGTTACACAGGATGGGTGGGACACACACCTTCATGGGGGCCTACTCCATACCATTAGAGTGATGGAGGAGCAAATGACATTATACTCCTAGGGATGGAGTATGCTTACTCACTTATATTATGATTTGGGTCACTCTGTACACCGCAAGACACACAACTTCATGATATGCACTCTCCTATAGGTGTGGGCATTCAAGCACATTACATGCATGAGGCTTGTGGGTTATCCAATAGAAATTATTGAGGCCAACCCACGAGAACATGCCTACGAGCTGAGAGGATCATGGAGATATGGAGATTTACTATTCTAGAGGATTGTATTTAACAGGCTACAGCCAAAGACCATCACATGGAGACCATACCGGAGATGCAAACTATGGATGGGAAAAGGAGACAACTAGCGAGGATGTAGAGAGATCAGTTGTTGACCAGTAGCTGAGATTGTATTATAGTTTCATTCTACTATGATAGAGTGATGAGGTAGTTCAGACGAGTGCAGGGGTTCCTGCCACATAGTTGTTCCATGCGAGGTCATCATGTTGTGGGGTAGGGCCTTAGGATAGGGCACGACTCACCATCACAGACATGGTGCCAAGTGATCCTAATGATGACACAGAGGATGATGATCTTGTCTTCAATGCTAATAATGTAGGTGTGAGCCCAACATATACAACATTGTGGGAGACAACATGCCCTACCCCTATCTTTCTGGACGATCATCTTGCAGGTGATCCCAGATCCTCAGGCGAGCGAGGAGATGAGTCAAAGGGAGGAGAGAGAGATAGTGGTGTAGATGATGCAAGGGATGATGATGAGGAGGAGGACACATCGGTGTTGATGACGAGAGGTAGACGATGCTAGCTAGTAGAGGGTGTAGGAGTCGACAAGGAGGGACTTGAGGTCCAAGCTCATAGCCTACAACCATGATGCATGGCCAGAGGAGTATAGTGTCACTTCTAGTGTGGAGAGTTGAGTGGCGGTGCCACTACAATGCCCCCAATAGTTGGGATGATTGTAGATACCAGCACATTTGTCGTTCCACATGATCCATCATGGTAGGAGGGTGATCCAAGTGATGATTATATTTTGTTGCTATTATGCTTATAATGGTTTTAGAATGGAATTGATTTGATTGAGATGCTGACATGATGATTATTTCACTCTCTGTAGTTGGTTCTAGTATATGGTGTGACTTTGTGAGTCAAATCATAGCAGTGATGGTACCCATTGAGTCAACACAGTAGCTAGTGCAGGCTTGCTATAGGCCAACACACAAGGTGGGTCAACACGTAGAGATATTTGATCCTGTAGCACATCTTAAAGAAGCATTTGAGGCACCCGACAGGTGGAGCATGATTAGCTAGTAGTCGAGTGACACTGGTGGTTTAGAGGGTAGCAAGTGCTGAGGAGGCACGTGATGCTTTCCAAACATAGCTAGATCAACATCTAGAGTCGTGGTGACATTAGGTACTGAGAACGGTCTTTTGAGCTATCTATATGCTTAGGTGGACCAAATGAAAGCTAAGAGAAATCACTTTCAATGTTTACACACAGAGTCTCGTCAGGAGATAGGGGAGCTTAGAGGTGAGCTTAGGAACTTATGATCGTGTAGTGCCTCTGGGAGTCACTCACGATTAGTAGCTTCACATAGGCAACCATTTGTCACTTGTTTACCACCAGATCCTGAGGAATTTGGGTATCATGGTCCATCACATTGATGATATTTATTGTATTATGATTGGATTCACCACATTTTGATGTAGTGATGAACTTATGTACTCTAACTCTTATGATATATATATAGTTTTGATTCATAACTTGGTGTGTTTATTCTAGATTTCATTTGTGATCTACTTGTGAAGTAAATGCAACAAAGATCTAGATTTGTTTCATACATGTATGTCAACTTAAATGCTAAAAGTGATTTGTGTAAACAACTATGTATAATTGTTTAACAAATGCAACAATGATTTAAATGATACATGCTCTAATAGAACACACACATGTATGCTTAATTTGGTTTTAACAAGATGTACACCCATGATAAAATAATTTGGTTGTGATCTCATGAAACAATGTTGTAACAATGTTAGATTAGATTCGACAATGATTATTGAACATGATGCACATTTACTAATTTGTATAGCTAACAACTAAGTAATTCTCTAAACTAATAAAACTACTCTAAAGCATCAAGACAAACTACATATTTTGTCAAGACTGAAGCAAACAATGAAATAGGAAATTTAAATTTACTATCTATCAAACATTTACTTTTAAGAGGAAAATGATGCTCATACAAATGAAAAACTAAATTTAAGGATAATATCTACACAAATGATTGGCATTGATAGGTTCTTTAAGAGATGTACCTTGTTCATCAGCTAGTCTATATGCACCTGATGTGAAAGATTCAATGATTGAATGTAAGGTCCTAACCAATTCAGGATAAACTTCCCTTTTTCACCAAGAGGTGCATTGACATTGTGCTAGTTTTTGTAGAGTACCAAGTCTCCAATCTCAAATGAATGGTGAATAACATGTTGTAGATTCTTCAAGAAGTGAGAAACGAGCCAGGATCTGATGTCAATCATAGATCACATGCACTCCAGTCGATAGATGATCAAAGATCAAAATAGTAGAATGGAGATAGAATCTAAAAAGAGAGAAAAATAGAGACAAAGAAAGAGGATTTGAGAATACTCTCGTTACTCTCACGGAACTTTCACTAAACTAGTGAAGGTGAGAGTAGAGTGCTATATATATAGCAAAAATAAGGCATATACATGGACAAGAGGTGCATTAACTCCTACTACCCATAAAATGTGGGAGGTTTTACCTACTTGGTAAATAAAAAAAACATATGTCATAACCTCCTCAAGTGAAGACAGAAAGGAGGTGGCACATAAAGCCAAAAGAGGGTGAGAAACCCAACTACCCCATAACATACTTAGGTAAAGATAGATGAGTGGTTATGATAGGTGTTGATATGCGTTGGACAACTAAGAGGGGGGGGTGAATCAGTTGTCCCAAAAACTTAAACACTTTATGCAATTAAACATTCATCACTTATCCACAATTATTATGATTTAGCAATGAGTGCATGAAATCAGAAACTTAACACAGATACAACATCAAACACAAGAGACACCAGATTTTATGTGGAAAACCCCAAGGTGGGGAAAAACCATAGAGAGGATTATCTCTCAATATATATTGCAATCTTGAAATAATAATGTTCAGGCTTGGTCACTCCACGGGCCTAAACATACTAGCTCACTGCCATGAAGAACAACTAGGTCTAGCAGGCTCACTGCCTCAACCCTAAACCTAGAAAGATTACAATAAGGGCTGTTAAACCCTATTGGAAGCTCACTACCAGACTCACTACCATGATCAACACCTTTCTATATTTGTGACTGAAGTACAATAATTCCTCTGCTCTACTCTTCCTCTGCTATGTTCTTCCTCTTCTTTCCTCTGCCTCTTATCTACTCTACCTTTTGGACCTTTCTTAATATCTTTTCATTTTCTCTCAAGGACAACTTATCATGACTCAAATACAAGTATTTATACACTACAACAACCTTGGAATGATCATCAAGGTTGGCATCACAATCATCAACCATTAGAACAATCTCCAATGCCGGTATTACAAACATTTACAAAATAGGTCTTGGCCTATTACAACATTATGTGAAGGGGATGAAGTAAAATTATACGCAGACCATGCCATGCCTTAGCTAGGACTCAAACATGTTCTTCCATGCTTCCACAATCTTCAAGAGATCTCTGCAATCACTGGGATTAACCAAGTTGGCTAAGACAGGTTACACGCTACATTACCTAGGAATAATCTTCAAACACAATCTCAATTTCTTAATGTGGACCAAAGTCTAGATAGGAACATGATCAGGAAACATCCACAAGCACATTATAATCATCAGGATCAACCGTACAACCTTTAACCACTTTACCCATAAGAATCTTCACATTGGAACACATGAACTTTACTGTCTTCAACTGTCATAAAGGAAACATAGCTTGCAGACCACCAAACCACAAACCATTGCAACTATAGGTACTTATCATCATCCCAGACTTCCTTCTAGAACTATAAAGCAAAATACTTTATTGCGAAGGAATGCAGAGCATAATACTTTCTTCCTGTACCAACTGAACTTACAGAAAAAGTAGGTTTCACTCTGGTGAACACAACTCACTTGAAGATCTTCATGCAGAGGGCTCAAACCTAGAATGTAGCATCCTTAGTCATACCTCTAACTTACTTCCAATCTGTAGACCATGATCTTCAAGCAGAAATAAATGTGGAGCAGTTTACCAGACTATTCTTCTGCATACAACTCACTGTCTGTACTGTACTTCTCTGTAACTCACTTGTTTCTTCTAGAGAGGCTAATTTTCTCAATATCCTCAACATACAAGTCTTCTAAACAAGTAATAGAATAAGATACAGTTGAAAATAAGGATATGTTGACATCAATGACAACATCGATTAGGCACATACTTGCAACAATCTCCCCCTTTGTTATTGATGGCAACATATGATGTGAAAAACTACAACAACCATCTAGACAAGATTCTCCCCGTTTCTCTTTACACACCTACGCTCTTTCTTTCTCCAAAATTCTCCCCCTTTCTCTTACACATCTGTACTCTAAGTTTTTCACATGACTTCTCTCCCCCTTTGACATCAATGGCAAAGGGCACATACTTGCACTCTTCTACTCTGATCTAATCTCTCTTCTGAACTCTCTGACTACTGCCCTTGAGAAGTAGCCCTAAAAAGAATTAATCCAAACCTCTGAGCACCTCTAGACTGATGCACTATTATGCATCTTAGTTTAGAGAAGGAGGGGTGATAACCCCTAACTATTCTCTAAGATACTCAAAAGTATCCTTAGGCAGAGGCTTGGTAAAAATGTATGCAATCTAATCCTTGGTAGAAACATACTCCAACTTGACTTCATTCTCTATCACCTTTTCTCTCAGAAAATGATACCTGATGGATATGTGCTTTGTCCTTGAATGCATCACTGGATTCTTTGATATGTTTATGGCACTTGTGTTGTCACAAAAGATTGCAATGGGATCTTCATACACAATTTTGATGTCCTTCAAAGTCTGTTTCATCTATAACACTTGAGTGCAACTGCTGCTGCAATGTATTATGCTTCTGCAGTAGATAGGGATATTGAATCATGTTTCTTGCTCAACCAAGATACTAATCTTTTTCCCAAGAAGAATGTACCTCCACTTGTACTTTTTCTGTCATCCACATCTCCGGTCCAATCTGTATTAGTATATGCACTGAGAGTAATGTCACAGTCCTTAGGGTACCACAAACCATAATCCATTGTTCCTTTTAAATATCTCAGAATTCTCTTGACTGCCATCACATGTGATTCCTTGGGTTCTGCCTGAAATCTTACTACAAGACATACTGCATGCATTATGTCAGGTTTGGTTTGAGTCAGATAAAGTAATCCTCCAATTATAGATCTATACCTTTTCTAGTCTTCCAAGGGTGAGTTATCATCTTTACTCAACTTACAACTAGTTATCATAGGTGTACAAATTGGTTTAGCATCTTCCATCCTAAATTTCTTTAACAACTCTTTCACATATTTAGACTGAGAAATGAAGATACCTTTATCTGATTGACTTATTTGCAAGCCTAAAAAGAAGTTCATCTCTCCAAACATAGACATTTCAAATTCACTTTATATTTCTCTAGCAAAAACTGAGCATATACCTTCATTGCTTCCAAAAATAATATCATCGACAAAAACTGCAACAATCAGGGTTTGTTCATTATTGATCTTGAAGTAGAGATTGCTATCTGTAGTACCTTTACTAAACCTTATCTGTATTAGGTACCTGTCCAACTGTGCATACCATGCCCTGGGAGCTTGTTTTAACCCATACAAAGCTTTCTTCAACCTGCATACCATGTCACCCTGATCTGGTGACTGAAATCCTTCCGGTTGTTTGATATAGACTTCCTCTTCCCACTCTCCATTTAAGAAAGAAGGCTTCACATGCATTTGATAAACCTTGAAATCTTTGTATGCTGTAAAAGCCAAAAACATCCTTATTGCTTCAATCCTTGCCATTAGAGCAAAAGTTTCTTTAAAGTCTATTCCTTCAACTTGAGCATATCCTTTGCATACCAACCTTGCTTTGTTTCTTACCACTTCACCATTCTCATTCATCTTATTTGATCTTGAAGTAGAGATTGCTATCTGTAGTATCTTTACTAAACCTTATCTGTATTAGGTACCTATCCAACTGTGCATACCATGCCCTGGGAGCTTGTTTTAATCGATACAAAGCTTTCTTCAACCTGCATACCATGTAACCCTGATCTGGTGACTGAAATCCTTCCAGTTGTTTGATATAGACTTCCTCTTCCCACTCTCCATTTAAGAAAGAAGGCTTCACATGCATTTGATAAACCCTAAAATCATTGTATGTTGTAAAATCCAAAAACATCCTTATTGCTTCAATCCTTGCCACTGGAGTAAAAGTTTCTTTAAAGTCTATTCCTTCAACTTGAACATATCCTTTGCATACCAACCTTGCTTTGTTTCTTACCACTTCACCATTCTCATTTATCTTATTTCTGAAGACCCACTTTGTACCAATTACATTCTTGTCTGTTGGTCTGGGAACAAGATCTCAAGTCTGATTATTCTCTATCTGCATCAATTCCTCTTCCATATCCTTTGTCCAATTCTCATCTTTGCAAGCCTCATCCACAGTTTTAGGTTCAATCTTGGAAATTAGATAGAAATTTACTTATTCCTCTGCAACTTTTCTTTTGGTTAAGATCCCTTTTCTCTTATCTCCTATGATTTGATCTTCAAAAAGACTGATTCTTACATATCTTGGAGTTTTGGTTGCACTTACTAGAGCTTGTTCTTCTTCATCTGGGTTGTCTTCATGCTGCACCACTTCTGAAACATCTCGATCATCTGACTCATATTCACTTGATTCTGAAGACCTTTCCTTACATTTATCAACTTTAACATTTGCACTTTTAATGATCTTATTTAGCCTCTTATTATAGCACCAGTAGGCCTTGCTCTTGGTGGAGTAACCAAGGAAGACCCCTTCATGACATCTAGCATCAAATTTGCCTAAATCTTCTTCTCTTTTGATATAACATTTGCTACCAAAAACTTTGAAATATTTCACAGTAGGAACTCTACCATGCCACAATTCATAAGGAGTCTTTGAACTGTTACCTTTTACTTGAACTCTATTTAGGATATATACAATACTGTGAATTGCCTCTCTCTAATATGCTTCCAGAAGATGAGATTCCTTTGTCATGGTTCTAGTAGCTTCTTGAACTATTTTATTTTTCCTTTCAACAACTTCATTTTGTTGTGGAGTTCTTGAGGTAGATAATTATCTCTTTATTCCATGTTCTTCACAAAAGAAATTGAATTCATTTGATGTGAACTCTCCTGCCCTATTAGACCTCAAACATTTGATTTTCAAATCCATCTCATTTTCAACCATTGCCTTAAATGCCTTGAATTTATCTAGAGCTTTAGCTTTCTCTTTCAAAAAGGTGACCCAAGTCATTCTAGAATAATCATCAATGAGCAACATGAAATACCTATCTCCTTGCAAAATTCTTACTCTAGTAGGTCCACACAAATTTGTATGCACTAGCTCAAGTAGTCCTCCAACTGATTGGTCCTTTCTTTTGAAACTTGTTCTTGTCTGTTTCCCAAATTGACATTCCTTGCAAATAGGATTAGCAGGCTTCACAAGCTTAGGCAAATCTCTAACAACCTGTGCAGTACTTATCTTCATAATATTATCAAAATTTATGTGACACGACCTTCTATGTCATAACCAACTCTCATCAATCTGAGTGAACAAGCAATAGTTATCAGTTCCTTTCAAGTGATAGATATTACCTTTGGTCTTCTTACTAGTTGCAATGACTATTTCAGAGCTTTCCCTGATCTTGCATCCATTATCCTTCAAGCTTAAATCATAGCCCTTGTTACACATCTGACCCACACTCAAAATATTGTGTTTTAATCCTTTCACATACAAGACATCTTCAGTATTATGCTTTCCATCAAAAGAAATAGATCCTTTCCCACAAATCTTACTAGCTGTATCATCTCCAAACCTAACCAGTCCACCATCATATCTTTCCAAACTCACAAACTTACTTTTGTCACCAGTCATGTGGTGAGAGAAACCACTATCAATAACCCATTGATCCTTGTCCTTAATGACTTGAATAGCCAAAGCACTTTCCGCTGGTCTTTGTTCCTTCACATAGCTAGTAGAATTAGTAGACATGAGATCTTCCTTAATAACAATAAACAAGAATTCATTTACAAAGGAACTAGCATTATCTGGTTCACCATTATTTGATACTCCATCATCATCAAAATCTTCAACATAATAACACTTCTTTTGGGTCCTAGGCATGTTCTCATATCTTCTTCTATTTCTTTCAATTCTTTCAGGACATCTGGAAAAAAATTTTGAAAGGTAATTTGCCTTTATACTTATCGGATCCTCTTTGCAGTATGTCCACGAATTTGGCTTCAACTTCATCAAACTCATCATTAGATTCTACCTTGTACTTTTCTGATCTGGAAGTACTTCCAGGAGTACTAGCTTTGAAGGTCATCTCAACTTTTGGCAAAGCATCACCAAACTCTCTCATTTCAAAGGCAGTAAGCTTACCAAATAGCTAATCCCTATCAACTATTTTTACTTGCATGAATTCTTCAATTGCGGCTGCCATGTGACTATAGGACTTGGGCAGAGATTTGAGAATTTTCATAACAACTTTCTTTTCATCAAGAGTTCTGCCTATGGCTTTTATCCCTGTAACAAGTTCATCAACTCTTTACATAAAGGATGATATGTTTTTATCATCATTCATCTTCAAACTTTCATAATTCACTTTCAAACTTTGTAACTTGGCTTCCTTCATAGAATCATCTCCTTCATACAAAATTTTCAACTTTTCCCATACCTTATTTGTAGTTTCAAGATTCACAACTTTCATCAATATTGAGTCGGTTAATGAGCATAGCATAGCATCCTTTTTCTTGACATCTATCTCATATTCTTTGATTTCATCTTCAGTCGTCGGATCATTTTGAGGTATGGTGTATTCTATTTTTGTAGATTTCCATACTTTGTAACCAAGACAAAGAAGATGGTTTTTCATCTGAGCCTTCAAGAGAACATAATTTGTTCCATCAAAATGTGGTGCTTCCTTCTTGTAAGACATTTTGGATTTTCCTCAAGCTGTTAAACTTTCTTCAGAGGAACTTAGCTCTGATACCAATTGATGATATGCGCTAGACAACTGAGAGGGGGGGTGAATCAGTTGTCCCAAAAACTTACACAATTTATGCAATTAAACATTCATCACTTATCCATAATTATTATGATTTAACAATGAGTGCATGAAATCAAAAACTTAACCACAGATACAACATCAAACACAAGAGACATCAAATTTTACGTGAAAAACCCCAAGGTGGGGAAAAACTACAAAGAGGATTACCTCTCAATATATATTGTAATCTTGAAATAATGATGTTCAGGCTTGGTCAATCCATGGTCCTAAACATACTGGCTCACTGCCATGAAGATCAACTAGGTCTAGCAGGCTCACTACCTCAACCCTAAACCTAGCAAGATTACAATAAGGCCTACTAAACCCCGAGGACTATTAAACCCTATTGGCGGCTCACTGCTAGACTCACTGCCATGATCAACACATTTCTATATTTGTGACTAAAGTACAATAATTCCTCTGCTCTGCTCTATTCTTCCTCTTCTTTCCTCTATCTCTTCTCTGCTCTGCCTTTTGGACCTTTCTTAATATCTTTTCATTTTTGCTCAAGGACAACTTATCACGACTCAACTACAAGTATTTATACACTACAACAACCTTGGAATGATCATCAAGGTTGGCATCATGCAATCATCAACCATTGGAACAATCTCCAAGTTCAGTATTACAAACATTTACAAAATAGGTCCTAGCCTATTACAACATTATGCAAAGGGGATGAAGTAAAATTATATGTGGACCATGCCATGCCTTATCTAGGACTCAAACATGACCTTCGACACTTTAACACACTTCCACAATCTTCAAGAGATCTCCGCAATCACTGGGATTAACCAAGTCAGCTAAGACTGGTTACATGCTACATTATCTGGGAACAATCTTCAAACATAATCTCAATTTCTTAACGTGGACCAAAGTCTAGATAGGAACATGATTAGGAGACATCCACAAGCACATTATAATCATTAGGAGCAATTGGACAACCTTTAACCACTTTACCCATAAGAATCTTCACACTAGAACACATGAACTTTACTGTCTTCAACTGTCATAAAGGAAAGATAGCTTGTGGACCACCAAACCATGAACAATTGCAACTATAGAGGCACTTATCATCATCCTAGACTTCCTTCTAGAACTGCAAAGCAAAATACTTTATTATGGAGGAATGAGGAGAAGAATACTTTCTTCCTGTCCCAACTGATCTTACAGGAAAAGCTGGTTTCACTCTGGTGAACACAACTCACTTAAATCTTCATGCGAAGGGCTCAAACCTAGAATGTAGCATCCCTAGTCATACCTCTAACTTGCTTCCAATCCACAAACCACAATCTTCAAGCATAAATAAATACGGAGTAGTTTACTGGACTATTCTTCCGCATACAACTGACTGTCTGTACTGCACTTCTCTGTAACTCACTTGTTTCTTCCAAAGAGGCTAACTTTCTCAATATCCTCAACATACAAGTCTTCTAAACAAATAATATAATAACATACAGTTGACACCAATGACAACAAGGATATGTTGACATCAATAGAAACACTGATTAGGCACATACTTGCATCAAGAGGTGGCACATTAAGCTAAAAGAAGGTGTGTAACTCAACTACCTATGTGTGGGAGAGAGTGACACATGTATCTAGTGTATTTTGCCATGTGTCCTCATATTAACCACATCTAATATACCTAAGCAAGCTTAATAATGTGTAGGAAAAAGGAATATCCCTAAGGAAAATAAAAAGCCTACACTAACACCCCTCCTTAAGTGTAGCTTAGGTGGGTGAAAAGATATGGGTCCCTATAAGTGAATCTTGGTGAGGTACCCATGTATAAGTAATTCCGCCCAAAATAGAAGAAGCCCCCCCACAAAGGAATAGCCCCCCCAAATAAAGAGAGAAAACACCCCCCAGAGTAGAGAGTGTGAAAGAGAAGGACTAAGAAGCTCCTCTTGAAGTAGGCATTGGTTACACCCCTAGCAAAGCTCGTAGATGAAGGAACTTTCTCTAAGTGAAGGGTTTGGTGAAGATGTCTATGATTTGCTCTAATGTCTAAATGTACTTAAGATCAATGATGTTTGCATGAATTAGCTCCCGAATGGAGTGCATATGTATCTCAATGTGTTTCTTCCTCTGGTGATGGGCTAGATTCTTTGAGATCTGAATTACACTCTGATTATCACAAAAGATGATTGTGGGCTTTCTAAATGAAATGCCAAAATCAGTGAGAATATTCTGAAGATAGATAGCCTCAGTGGTGGAATTAACTGCCCCTTGATACTCAGCCTATGTAGATGAAAGAGCAATTCCAGACTGCTTCTTGCTCAACCAAAAAAATCGACCAGAACCAAGTGAGAAGCTTGATACCCTGAAGTAGACTTGGGATCCTAATAATCGCTTGCCTAATTTGAATCTATGTATCCCACCAAGTCAAAATCTATGCTTGTTGCATAGTGAATTCCATAACAGTGAGTTCCCTGAACATAATGGAGAGTCTGCTTAGCTGCATTCCAATGCAACTCATGTGGCTCCTACATAAACCGAGAGACCAGGCCCATGACATATGAAACGTAAGACCTCGTGTGAGTTAGATAGATTAGATTCCCAACAATCTTTTGGTATAAAGTGCCATCAACTTAGGGTGAAGAACACTTAGCCTCAAGTTTGACCCCTTACAGAAATGGAGTTGGTGTAGGCTTACAGTCAGCCATGCGAAATCTAGAGAAAATATCAAGTACATACTTGGGTTGTGCCATGAATATACCTGAAGATGACTGAGTGATCTCAATCCCTAAAAAGTAGTGCAAAAGACCCAAGTCTAACATCAGAAATTGATCATCTAGAGTAGTTTTCATTGCCTTGATGGTGGATGAATGATTCCATGTGATCAACAAGTCATCGACATAGAGAACTAGAAATGTTATAGTATCATCCTACTATAGAATGTATACATTTGGATCAGAATGGCATCGAGTGAAACCAACTAACAGAAGGAGTCCATCTTGGCATACCAGGCTCAAGGAGCCTGTTTGAGGCCATAGAGGGACTTCTGAAGTCAACAAACAAGTGAAGGATCCTGAATGAAGCCTTGTGGATGCTCCATGTAGATTTCCTCCTGAAGGTCACCATGAAGAAAATCACTCTTCATTTCCATCTAATGAACTTCCCAACAATGGGTTGCAGCTATAGAAAGTACAAGTTGGATGGAATTCATTTTAGCTACTGGCGTAAAAGTCTAAAAGTAGTCAATCCCAGGCACTTGGGAGAATCCTTTAGCGACCAAGTGAGACTTATGCTTGTCAACCAACCCATATGATGCATTTTTTTTTGATAGATCCACTTGCATCAAACAAGTTTCCTTCCCTTAGGAAGAGGGACTAAATCCCATGTATGATTCCTTTCCAAGAAACTGAACTCTTCCTACATTGTTGCATCCCACTCAGGGACACCAAAAACTTCCCAAAAAGTCTATGGATTAGAAGTTGAAGCAATGAAGAGATGTGGATCCTACTGAAATTGTGACCTTATTCTTCTTGTATCTAAAGGGTCACCAAACCAATCACCTGTTGACTGCAAAGTCTAATGAGCCCAAAGAGGCTGTGTGGTAGGAGAATCTAGAGGAGAATCATCAACCTCTAAATGATGGTTGGGAGAAGAGGGTGGATCCTCATCATCACTGTCACCATATGAAGTGGAGAGAGAAGACTCCTCATGATGATCAGGAGGATTAAGATCCTTTGAAGAATTGTCATCATGCTGCAATATCTCTGATGTGATTGTTGATGGAGAAGTGGTAGGAGAAGAACTAGAATAGTCCTCCTTGAAACGAACACTCCTCTTAATGAACAACTCATGTGTAGTGGGATGGAGAAGCCTATAGCCCTTGACACTGTCTAGGTACCCAAAAAATATGCAAGGCTTGCTCTGTGGATCCATAGCCTTCAGTTTCTCTACTGGAATGTGGGTCGATGCAAGATAACCAAACACTTAGAAGTGCTTAACTGTGGGTTTCTGACTAGTCCAAGCTTGGAAAGGAGTTACCCCCTTTATAGCTTTGTGAGGAACCTGATTCTGGATATAACACACACATTTGATGGCCTCTACCCAGTACTGAGGTGCTATAGACCTAGAGTGAATCATATAATTGGCCATCTCTTTTAAAGACTTGTTCTTGTGTTCTACAACACCATTCTACTATGGACTATAGGGAACAATGTGCTAAAGATCAATGTCCTTAGAGACACAAAACTGTTCAAAATTGTGGTTGACATTTTCCTCCCCATTATTTGTATGCAGAATCTTGATGGCCTTCCCAAACTATTTCTCTACAAAATCTTTGAGTCCTAAAAGGATTCAAAGACCTCTGAATTTTGCTTGAGAAAATAAACCGAAGTATATCGGAAAAGGTCATCAATGAATGTAAGAACATATCAAGCCCTGCTAAAAGATGGATGTGGAAGTGGTCCTTCCAAGTCATTGTGTACCAACTCCAGAAGTTGTGTGGCCCTCCATGCTTTGCCTTTGTCATATTTCTCCTCTGGATGCTTACCAAGAATGCATCCCTGGCAAACTCCATCAAAAAATCAAATTGAAGGCAACCTTGAAACCATGTCCTATTGACTGAGCTGCTACAAGTAGCGGTATTTCAAGTGGCTGAACTTCTAATGCCACAAACGAATCACCTCATTTGAATGAGTGAGTAAAATGGTGAAAGGAGAGTCAAGAAAAAAGTGAGAAAATTGATACAGTCTAGACAGATGATTTCCTTTTCCCATGGCAACTGTAGACCCATCGTGCAACTCATTGATGAGTGCCAAGTAGCACCCATGATAATACACCTTTTTATCTCTCTTTTTCTTCCTTCTTATTCCATTGTCCGGATGATTGCACCAAAGTAGATTGATAAGATTTGTTCTAATTATGTTAATGAGAGATAAATTACCTAAAATCATCATTTTTGATTGAAGGACTAATGTGCATTAAATTAATGGAAATATGTAGAAATTCTCTCTTTTTGAATCTACAGGTGCAGATGTTTGGGCAAAGACAATTTTGGTCATCTTCGGAGGTGGTCCTAATAATCTCTAGAGCTAACATAAGGATACAGTACCAGTCTCCAATATTTTCCAATATGACTGGAGAGATTTTGAGATATGGGGGTGAATCATCTCTAGAACTGGATTGAAGTCATGAGCATATCTCTGGATCTGAACAGAAAGCCATAAAGTATATCTTTGGAGCTATAGACAGTAGCACACACCTCCGGAGCCACCTCAATACAAATGCAGATTTCCAGTGCCGTTGCTAGTCAACACTTCTAGTGGTAATTGGGGTGCTCTAGATATTACTCAATCGGCACCTGAGTAACCAAATGAAGACCCTAGTTAACTGCTAGAAGTTTTATTTCTCTTTTTGATTTTACATGAGTTCTCAACAAATTGATTAAGTACCTCTATTTCAAGGCCTCACTCCCAGTTGTATTCGAAACTAAGACTCAGATTTAGTGAGACTTTTGTTCCACTAAAATCTATTTTAATTGCATGATTTTTACTCTGCGGTTAAACGGTTGATAGAATAAGAGATTGATGCTATATCATAGATGAACTAGTAGTTAGGGTAAGTGATATCTCATCACTGGAGTAGATATAAATTTACAAAGTAGTAGCAGAAGAAGGTATGGCGGATGAATTATTATTATTGTGATCTCATTTTATAGATACTTTTCTGAATACAAAAGGATACTGATGGAATTGGACTGAAAGAGAATTGTGATATTATATTCTTGTGTTGATTCATTTCCTTAGTCTTCAGTCTTGAGGTGAGGAACAAGGGCCCACTCCCATCACCAAGACAGAAGGCTAGTATTGTTGTTTGTTATTCTGATTCAGATTTTGTTGTTTGTTATTCTATTTCAGATTCTGTTTAGAAAGATAGTTATTGTTTTCTCATAGATAAATGTATGTTTCAATTGTATGGATTAGTATAGATCTACATTAGCAATTCATTGTTTCAGCTATGTTTCCAGCATTCCTAGAATTCATTTTCATAGAAGATAGATCAGTAACATTAGTTTCTTCAATCAGTAGAGATCATAAGAGTTAGTTAAATAGACTAGAAACTATAGGATTCCTAATTGCAGATAGCCAAGGACACATCCCTAGATTTGACACATGAAAATATGATTAAATGCCGAGGACCAACGACCCTTGTCGCTCACTAATTACCACTTTATATCTAGTGTGAACTCAACCTGCTTGCCAAAGCCTGTGTGAGTGATTTGATAAATAGATAAGAGATTAGTTGAAAAATATGGAACACATAGAACATCTTGAAATGTTCCTTCACCCATGTGAATAGACCCTCTCCCATGCACTTCAATAGGAGTGTCATCACCCATGAGTATGGCAGACATAGAACATGGCTCAAAGGAGGCAAAACCATCCTGTGAAGAAGCCATGTGGTGCGAAGCACCTAAGTCAATGATCCACATATTAGGTTGTGAAGCAATTGCAACTAGGACCTTGCCCTTTCCTTTCCCCTTACTTTTGTTTGTGTCCTTTGAAGACCCTTCTAATGAACTCTATTTGATAGAATTAGATACCTTGATCTTGTTCTTCTCAAGAAGATGTGACAGGTGACCAATCTGCTTCTTTAAACACTTATACTCATCATGTCCATGCCTCTTACAATAAGAACACTTGACCTTCTCCTTCTTAGGTTGGTCACCTTTTGATGAACAGGTCTGATTAGTTGCATTTGAAGCAACAAGTTTTTGATCTTTCTTCTTCTCTCCTTGGTTCTTTTGTTTCTTTTCTTGTTTTGTAGGCCACTTCTGTTCTTTTGTGCGTTGATTTGTAGCCAAGGCATGTGACTTCGAGGGTTTAATTGTACCCATGTGAACTACTTTATCTTGCTCCTTAGTGAGTTCTATAGCAAACTCATCTAGAGAATGCATTTTATAGTTTGATCCTAGGGCACATTTTGTAGCATAAAAGGTAGAAACAAAGACATAATAGTTCAGACCAAGCTTAGAAAGAATGCTTAAGATCAATTGTTTGTCTTCTTTTTGTATTCCACATTGTTTCAACTACAATTTGATGGATTTCAACTTTGTGAAGAAGTCTTGTATGGTGTCAAAATTTCTAGGACTCAATCCTATGAGGTCATTCTCTAATTGATGACCCCTTAATTCATATTTCTTACCAAAGAGGTTTTCCATTGTGGTCCACACTGCATTTGGTGTAGTGGTAGATTCAATGTGAAAAAGAAGGTCAGGAGAGACTAACATACATAGAGTACCAAAGGCTTCATCACATTTATTAAACCATTTTGTGTTTTCTGCAGCATCTTGAGGTTTAGTTTCAAGTCCCATTGTAACTCGATGATATCCATGTCTTTTAAGATATATTATCATCTTAGATTTCCATTCAAAATAGTTATATGGAGTTAAGATAGGAAGTGTAGATGCATCCATGAGTGCAGAAAAATAGATTGCAAGGCAAAAAGAGAAGTGAGAAAAGGAGACACATGAGACACCCTCCTTTTTATTAGTTTCTAAAATGACCCCCCCTAGAAATTACAATGTTGGAACTTTATAATTAGTTTCAAAAATTAGATATTCAGACTCTTACACGGTGCAAAATGGCCAAAACACTGAAACTATAGTTCAAGTACAATATGAGATCAAATTGAGAGCATTAATACGAAGTACACAAAAAATATGAACTCTAGAAAAAATGGTACCAAAAACAAAGTCTGTTTGCACAAGTTATGGCTCCCAGAAGGTCTCAAAACAAGAACTATGCAACAAATTCTGGAAGAATATTCAATTTCTAGGAATATGGAGCATCAAATCATAAAACCAACTTTACCACAATGTAGATCATAAAATTCTACCCGAAATAAAAAAAATCAGTAGAATAAGCCTCCATATGGCTGAGA
This sequence comes from Cunninghamia lanceolata, assembly GCA_027924645.1. Lineage (NCBI taxonomy): Eukaryota > Viridiplantae > Streptophyta > Pinopsida > Cupressales > Cupressaceae > Cunninghamia > Cunninghamia lanceolata. Next base: position 837,395 of record BSBN01001835.1, on the reverse strand, counting down.
ACAGGCCTGTCAAAGTTCACCTATCCAATTGAAAAGCTCAATGGAATAGAGGAAAAATTTCAAAATCCACCTGCTTGTGCCATGTTGATGTCACTGCTATATTTAGCTGAAAATCTCCAATTTTGGTAGAACCACTAGTTGTAGTTGTAAACAAAAAAAACTAGTTGTTACCAAATTTGGTAAATGTCCAGATAAGTTAACCGGGGGTCTATTTTGGTGGAATCCACCTAATGTAGTAAAATCACCAAATAAGCCACCAACCTTGGTGGTGGTGGAGGGTTTTATAGCTAGTGGCGATGGGGTAGCCGCCCTTGAATGGCGACACTATCTGTATGGCCGCTCAGGTGGCTGGCCTTGGCAGTCGGTCTAAGGCCCGCTAGCTATGGACAAGGCTTTAAGCCCTTTTTACTTGTGCAAGGCTCAAGCCCTTTAAACAACACTCTAAAGTGCTTTATTCAGTGCTTTAACAACACTTTGACATCACTAAAAGTTTTTTGCTTTAAAAAAACATTACAAAATAGCGCACAACGCTAATGTTTTCTTATTTTTATTTTTATTTGAAATTTCTATACAATTAGGTGTGATTGAGGGCCATACAACTCAAAATGTAAAAAAAATTGCCTCAGAGGTTAACTTTATCAAATTGGACTTCTGGATAGTCGATCTTTAGGTTTTGATGTCCTCTAAGTGTGATGGTGAGGTCCGCTTGGGCTGAAAATGCACTGATTTATCAGATACCCTCAAGAACTCTTTTGAAAACCCTCTGTAGCAACTAGGTCCTCTAATCTCTTATTTTGATGAAACAAAAGCCAATCTTGACTTTTCTAAGCCTTCTGGACACTATGGAAACATTGAAAATGCCTCTAGGATTACCTAAAATGTTGCAATCACCCAGATCTCACAAGAACATAAATATGCATGCAAGAGTAAACATAAGCTTATTTTCCTTCAAACTATTCTGATTCTCTAGATCATCCGAGGATGCAAGAGAAGAGCATACTGGGATAAATATTAGCAATCTAATAGTCTCAAATCTCTCAAATGTCAAGATTACAAAAATGAACCAAACCAAACAAACAGGTTCTGATACCATGTTAGATTCTATGGGAAGTGAGAATCAAGCCAGGATCTGATGTCAGTCATAGATCACATGCACTCCAGTCGACAAGTGATTGAAGATCAAAATATTAGAATGGAGATAGAATTTGAAAAGAGAGAAAAATAGAGACAAAGAAAGAGGATTTGAGAATACTCTCGATACTCTCACGGAGCTTCCACTAAACTAGTGAAGGTGAGAGTAGAGTGATGTATATATAGCAAAAATAAGGCACATACATCCTGATGAGTCTAGTTTATGACTCAATTTTGTTAGAATTTATTATCCATTTGATGTAGTTATCATGGACTTTGGTACCTAGATCTTGATCTTTTTATGATATTTCCTCAAAACCATAAGATATTGGGCATAGGTTATTTCCTATAATCTTTAATGACATTGACATGCTATATGAACTATCTATGTTAATTTTACATGTGGATTAATGAATGTTACTCTAAGATAGTTATAGATATGCAGTTATTGTGCATACTAATATTGTTATATAGATATAATTAGTAGCTAAAATCGAGGAAGATTCTATCAGTTGGTCACTCGCCATCAAAGTCAACAAGGTGGTTGTTCAAATGTCAAATGGAGGGAAGATAACCACCTTGTAACTGGTCTTAATTTCTTGTTGAACGAATATAGGAGTTATTGTTGTGCTAGATCTATGTCAAAGCGAACATGCTTGACCAGATTCCACACATGTACAACCTCCTCTCCACTTTCTATGCTTTCCCTAAAGTGGCATCCTCCTAATCTGTTGGAGTTGACCACCTTGCTAGGTAGTTGCTTTGTATTTTTTCATAAGACTCAGATGCTCCTTCTAAGGGGTTGATTAATCTAAGGTTGTACTTGCATTATTAAGTTTTTCAGTAATACAGTTATGTTACTCGTTTGTACTTTTGTTTTCCAATGCATAAAATGAAATCATAAGTTTGCATCTTTGAGTTTCCATTTGTCTTAAGGGATACTCATCCAAGCGGACCCACTTGCTGAGCATTCCATCCTTTAGTTTAGTTGTTATTTTCTGTCAAGCAGTTAGTTAAAATCTAGCACCGTATGTTCCTACAACCACTAGAATTCCATTATGTGTTTGTTCCTGCAACCAAAGAAGATAGAGTAGTTTCCTATTTGTTTGCCTAGATTTTTATTTTCTGTCATGCACTTCAACTTAGTATAGTTGTTGGTTGATGTTCAACATTTATGTTATTTCTTTCCAAGCAATTTACTTTTAGCATTATGTCTTTCTTAGCTGTAGAATGAATGTGGCTACTTTAGGGTTCCTAGTGCACATATTGTGCTGACCCATTTCAAGTTCACGTTCCTAGGTTGACAAGTTAAGTGCACCTTCATAGTGATTAAGACAGCTATTCAAGTTAGATGTCCAATCTCTGAGTCACAACTTTATGGGCTTAGTTGTTAAATCATTGTAGGAGACCAACATTTTTGGCACCGTTACCAGGGATGGTATGAAACTAGGAAGATCTTTGGAGTCATTTTTAGTATTATTTCTTGTAGAAGTATTTTTGAAGTGTGCTCTTAGTATACCCCTCATTTAGGAAGTAGCAACCCACAATCCGTTCAGAACATTCTTTGTGTAAGTTGGCTTATACTGAGTGTATACTGCATGCATAGTGGCAAAAGAAGAGATACTTTAGGCAGATTCCTTCCTAATGACAGATTAGTTGAGTATCCAAACTACCTAGTAGTAGAAGAAGAAGAAGAGGATCCTTTTCCTGATGCATTCCCTAATTTGAATAGTTCTGAAACATCTTCTGAAGAACAAGCTGCCCAAAACTTGATTGACAATCCATTTTCTTGATAATCAGCCAAGTAGCTATGGCTGCCCAAAATAGACCCAATCATCCAACCTTTACATTTCCTATTGCTCATCAAAATGAAGTGTATAACCTCAAGAACATCCCTACTTTAGTTCTCCCCAAGTTCTATGGACTTGCAATAGAGGACCCAAACACCTTCTTATTTGAATTTGATATCCTCTACAGAAGCTATGACTCCACCACTAATGCTCATAGACTTAAGTTGTTTCCTACTTGTTGGTTAACAGTATTGTCACTACAAAAACATACTCTGATTTTCCCAACAGGCAGCAACAAAAGAAACCAACAAATGGAGTAATCATTGTAAGTGCAATGATTATCCTCTGCGTTTGAGAGGGGCAGCTCCCTCATATGATGGGGTTTTTTGGATTTTAGGTACTTTTAACTAGAAAGTACAAAGGTAGCAAAAAGAGAGAAAAAGAGATAAGAATAACAGAGGAAGAAATCTGCCTGTGAGCATAGGCAACACAACACAAACTCCCACAATGAAGAAGTAAACACTAACAACATCAAGGCACAAAGTCCTTCCAAAACACCTGCATATCAAGAGATGAGCAAGAGATTATAAACATAAAGAACTTGACTAGACATAAGAACAATCAAAGTTTGAGAAAGAATGAAGACACATGAACATCAAACTTTCTTATTTCAAAATGAATTGAAATGCAAAGTCTTCAGTTATCCATCTCACAAAGCTCCCAACTCTATAGGAAAATGAAATAGCAAAACACCTTCCAGACTAATCGAGTCTCTTGCTTAAAATCATGTTAGGTAGACAATTCTGTGGTACAACTTATGATGTTAGGTAGAAGCTCTTTCATGTAGCTTCAAGAGGAAGATGAGGTATTGTCTAACATAATTTAGAATCATTGTGAAGTAAATGATGCATCATCCTCTCATTCTACTGATCTAGTGAAGACACTTATTCCCACTTCTCCTGTACCAACAGGTATGTCTCATACATTGCTACCACAAGAAATCAAGGTACCAAGCATTAGTGTAGCAACTATGGTAGAGTTAACAACTCAAGTGGAGATTTTAAAAGAAAGATATCTGAATATTAACAACAAATTGACTCAAGAACAGTAGTTGTCTTTGACAAACTTGTTAAAGAAACACAAGAATGCCTTTGCATGGGATTACCATGACATGAAAGGACTCAATCCCACATTATGCACGCATAGGATTTACATAAGGGAAGATTGTACACCAGTAAGACTGCCACAAAGGAGAATCAACCCTACATTAAGAGAGATTGTCAAAGAAAAATTACAGAAGCTATTAGACGCAGGGTTTATCTACCCAATCTCAGATAGCTAGTGGGTGTCTCCTCTGGTTCTCATGCCCAGAAAGGGAAGGAAATGGAGAGCTTGTATTGATTACAAAGAATTAAACTTTGCCACCAAAAAGGACCATTTCCTCTTCCTTTCATAGACCAAGTATTGGACTCACTTGCAGGAAAGCGGTACTTTTCCTTCTTGGATGGGTTCAACGGTTACAATCAGATATAGATTAAACTAGAGGACCAAGAGAAAACAACCTTTACCTATCCTTGGGGGACTTATGCCTACTCAGTGCTTCCATTTGGCTTATGCAATGCACCTGCAACTTTCCAAAGGGCAGTCATTAGCATATTTTCTGATATCTCACATGATTGCATGGAAATCTATATGGACGATTTCACTACTTATGGTGCTACTTTTGATGAGGCATTGGAAAACTTAGGGGAGGTTTTGGAGAGATGTGAAGACCACAATCTGTCACTAAATAGTGCAAAGTGCTTCATGATGATGCAGGTAGGAGTAGTGCTTGGCCACTATGTCTCTCCAAAATGAATTCAGGTAGACCCAACAAAGATTGAAGTGATAATCAATCTGCCCATTCCTTCAAAGCAAAGAGATGTCAGAAGCTTCTTGGGTCATGCAGGGTACTATAGACATTTCATCAAGGATTTCAGCAAAACAACAGCCCTATTGTATACTCTTCTCACTAAAGATGGTGAATTTCAGTGGAATGAAGACTGTAACAAGGCATTTTCTGATTTAAAGGTAGCATTAACTCATGCTCCTATACTCAAAGGGCCCAATTGGGAGCTCCCTTTCCACATCCATACTGATGCATCAGATTATGTCATAGGAGCGATCTTAGGGTAGAAAGAAGGAGCCATTGAACATGTTATTTATTTTGTCAACAAAAACTTGCAGGGAGCTGAGTTCAATTATATAGTGACAGAAAAGGAAATGCTGGCAGTAATCTATGCCCTCAACAAATTCAAGCACTACATAATAGGCTATTAAATCTTTGTGCACCCAGATCATGCAACCATTAGGTATCTCATGAACAAACCCTTGATATCAGGTAGATTAGCAAGATGGGTGTTGCTAATGCAATAATTTGACATTACCATTGTGGATAAGCTAGAGAAGGACAATGTTGTTGCAAACTTTCTTTCAACGTTGACTACATCAGAAGACAACCAAGTCATTGATGACTTTTTCCCTGATGAACACTTGTTTTCCATCACTGTGCAAACACCCTGGTATGCTGATGCAGCTAATTATCTAGTCACAGGGAGAGTCCCTCCTCATTTCTCTCCAAATGAGAGAAGGGCGCTCATTGAAAAGTCTTTTCCATTTTCATGGATTGCTAGATGTTTGTTCTATACTAGACCAAACCATGTCATGTGGAGATGTGTGAGGGAAGATGAAACATATGACATTTTGCATGCATGCCACAATGAACCATGTGGAGGGCATTCTGCAACCAAGAGGATAGCAATGAAGATTTTAAATACAGGTTATTACTGGCCAACACTCCACAAGGATGCAGGGAGATATACAAGGAAATGTGACAGATGCCAGAGGATGGGACGACCAACCAAATCTGATGAGATGCCCCTTTACCCTCAGCTAGTGATCACTCCATTCGATAAGTGGGGATTAGATTTTGTAGGACCCATTGATCCTCCATCCAATGGTAAATCTTATATCTTAGTATGCACTGATTATGTAACCAAATGGGTAGAAGTTAAGGCCATGAAGCATGCAAGAGATAACAAGGTTGCAAAATTTCTTTATGAGGAAATTTTCACACTGTATGGGGTTCCCAGAGAGATAGTGACTAATCAAGGAGCTCAATTCACCTCAACCCTAGTGGTTCAATGAGTACAACATAAGGCACAAGAAATCTACTCCTTATCACCCTCAGGCCAATGGCCAAGTTGAGGTGACTAACAGGGAAATTGGAGCCATTCTGACCAAAATTGTGGCTGTCCATAGGAAGGATTGGGCAAACAGGCTACTAGAAGCTGTTTGGGCCTATAGGACAACCTGGAAAACAACCACAGGCTTCATCCCTTTTGAGTTGCTGTATGGAAAGATAACTATGATGCCCATTGAATTCAAACATAAGACTCTTTGGACTGCAATAGACTTGGGGATGGATATCTCTGAGGCACAAAATGACAGAATCATGCAGCTTAATGCTTTGGACGAGATGAGGAAAGAAGCCTTTCATCACACAGAGGTAGTGTAGAATTAGAGAATAAAGTGGCATGACAAATTCATCAAAGACAAGAAATTCTAGCTAGGTTACTGGGTACTGCTCTACGACTCAAGGTATCAGGATAATGCAGGAAAATTGAAGATAAGGTGGCTAGGACCATATAAGGTTGTTGAAGTTTTCCCCAATGGTACTGTTCAACTCACCACCATTGACCTTGTCAGATTTAAGCTGCTTGTCAATGGTCATTGCCTCAGGTTGTATCACAGGCCAACTTTGAAGGATGGATTCCTGTAACAATTCACTTAGCATGTAACACCCGAACTTCTTGCAGCCAAAGGCAGTGGACCTAGTGTCCCTCCTTCTGGCTAACCAAGGTACGACACTTGTCATAATAAAGACTTTCACTTTTGTGGGGGTCCACTTCATTCATTCACCCATCCGTCCATCCATATCCATCATTCTCTCTTCTGTCATGTTTCCATGATCTCACTTCATTCCACCTCACTTTATTCCGCTCCACTTTCATTCATTGCTCAATGAATTTCTTAAAAGGTGACCGGTACTTTCTCCATCATTTTTGCAACTGATCTTCCACAAATCAAGGTACGTTGCCATAAATTTTTTATTTCTTACTTATCTTTTAGTATATTCATTTAATTATTGTAAATTAATGTTGATGCTCTCCATAGCATGTAATTATTCCCTGCCCTGTCAAATCAAGCATCACCATTCCATATGTGAGGACACATGCTCAAATTTAGGTTGGGGGGGAGGGTGAATACTATGTCCACATGTTAGTCCATGTTGGTTTACACTAGCACGTCAGCAAAGTTTAAAATTGAGTTGATTTGAATTCTGAGTGAGATGACAGCTCGCAAGTGTGAGGTGATAGCCTTCATTGATTACTCCTTACTACCTTTACTACTCTTGTCATAATCTCGAGTCCCCAAATAAGGAAAATTCAGATCACATTGGCGTTGGAAATTTAGCAGTGTTGCAGGACTTGGCGAAGTTTAGCTTTCAGATAAAGATTGCAGGAAGAAAAACTTTGCAAAGTGATTGTTTCGTTTCAGACAGCTAAACGATGGGAGGTGGGTTAATTCGAAACAAACCCTCGGTTCATGAAGTATTACTGCAGGATGCACCCAGCCAGGTCGAGTTTAGAAATTGCAGGGGGTTAGATTATTTCTTGAAGCTGAATGGTTTTAATGAAGATCTTGCATTGGAATTTGCCCAGACATTGTTTGAAGGTAAGGCCACAGTAAAAGGGTTAGAGGTATCGGCTATTGAAGAAAGGATTGCAGAAGTTACATGGTTTCCTGCTGACGGTCTAAATTACCCTATTTTCAAAGACACCAAGTCAGCTAGGGATAAATTTATAGAACCTGGTGACCCTCCATTAATTTTGGACAAATAGGGAGCCAAGAGAACCTCTCTGCCTAAACGATGGAAGCAAGTAGTTGTTCATGTTGTGAGGTACATTACTTGTGAAGGTCATCAGTTGAATCTACATTTTGTGCATTTCAAACTTCTGAATCATATAAGGCACGAGAGAAGAACAAATGTGCCAAACATGCTATACCACCTTCTCTCAATCATGGTGGCTGAGACCCAAAAAGGTAGGGCTAATTCTGTTTCCCACCATTTTTTGATCAAATTGTTAGTTGAAAAGTCTCTGCATGATGTGTCTGATATGACTTGGGAAGAATTCCTAAATATTGATCAAATTAGACTAAAGCATTTGCGACCTACAGTTGTGCCTCAACCTCATAGTACCAGGAGGAGAGTGAGTTCTGTTAAAGCTACTCCCTGAACCTCAACTTCTAGCATAAACCCTCCTGCAGCTGAACAAACTATAGAGATTAGTTCTTCTGAGGCAGACCATTCAGACAAAGAGAGTTCTTCTTCAGATTCTGATGATGATGTTCCTCTTGGCAACCTAATTCGAACTAGGGCATAGAAGAAAGAGGTAGAAATAAGAAAGGGTAAAGATAAAAAGCAAACTGCAGGAAATGAATTGCCAAGCTCTAAGAAATAGAAGGATGACACTGTTCTTCCTACAGTTGAAGAAAAACATGAGAGCCATCTTAGAAAATCAAGACCTGCTGGGCCAGCCTTTGGTGTGCCTCCACAGAAAAGCCCTAGGGCTGAAGAAATGTCACCAAAAGATACAGAGGCCCCAATGGGGCATGTGAGTGTTGAAGAAAAGGACATATTTGAGGAAGCAACAAATATAACATTGGCAGACCTTGCTACCATCGCTGAATAAATTGAGAGTTAGGGATATGAAGACAACCAGGAGTTCTTGCAGCAAGAGGCCCTATAGTTGAAATTGGTTGAACATTCAAGAACCCTACAGTTAGTGCTATATGAAGGGCAACCATCAGTGCCAGGAAAACTTTTGGTAGGAATACACAGGCCCTCTGATTTTTCAATGCATATGGTAGCTATGAATTTATCGAATGAGATGTAGAGGAGAGAAGAAGAATAGAAAAAGGAGAAATGTAGGATGAAGGAAGAAGTTCAAAAGAAAGATGAAGAGATTGAAGATAAGAACACATAAATTGTGACTTTAAAGGAGAGAGTGGATAATATGGCAGCCTTAATGCCTCAGGTATTAGAGTGCATGACTCCTCCAAGGGTCTATACTCTATATTTGAAGGAGAAGTATCTTTCTTTTAAACTAGCAGGGATTGTTTTAGGGTTGAATCCTTCAATTGAGACTCCCCTTGAATTTTTCAATGCTTATCAGATTGCTCCTCCTGAAATGAAGAATTTTGTTGTGTGAATTCTATTTACATAATTATGTTGTGTCCCAAGATCATGATTGGAATCCCTTGTTGTATGTTGGGGATGTTCAATTAAGGGCATTTATGTCTTGGATACAAAATAAGATTAGTTGGGGACAACAGTTTAGGGCTTATAGGCAAACATAATTCAACACTCCCCTGTCCATCAGAGCTGAATCTATAAATCTAGGGGGTATTTTCAATGATTGGCATAGAATGATTTATAGACCAAGCTATGGCAATAGAATCCTCTCTGAGAGAGAAGCAATTTACAGAGAATATGAGGAGGTAGCAAACACTATAGGAGAATCTATAAAGGGATATTTGGCACAAAGGTGGAATAGTTTGACTGATGAACTAAAACAAGCAGAGCCTCACTCTCTGCAGAACTATGTTGCAACATGTAAAAGAGTGGATAGATATATGCAGATTGGGAGGACAAAGGGGCAATTCTAGCTTCCCTTAATTTTCCAACCACCTATCCTATTATGGCCTGTGCTAAATTTTAGGTACTACCAGTATGATATTGCTAAAGAGAGATAGAAATAGAACAAATTGGATAGACAACAAGGGTTCTATTGGGATCCTAATTCACACATTGCAGAAACTGATACATGATAGCTGGCAGTTGCTAATTTCAGGGCATTGACCAAACAGAAGAACAACCCTTCCTCTACTGGAGGACTAGCAAAGTCTTAGGTTGGGGAGAGTGATGAGTCTAGTTTATGAATCAATTTTGTTAGAATTTATTATCCATTTGTTGTAGTTATCATGGACTTTGGTACCTAGATCTTGATCTTTTTATGATATTTCCTCAAAACCATAAGATATTGGGCATAGGTTATTTCCTATAGTCTTTAAATGACATTGACATGCTATATGAACTATCTATGTTAATTTTACATGTGGATTAATGAATGTTACTCTAAGATAGTTATAGATATGCAATTATTGTGCATACTAATATTGTTATGTAGATATAATTAGTAGCCTATAAAATTGAGGAAGATTCTGTCAGTTGGTCACTCGCCATCAAAGTCAACAAGGTGGTTGTTCAAATGTCAAATGGATGGAAGATAACCACCTTGTAACTAGTCTTAATTGCTTGTTGAGAGAATATAGGAGTTATTGTTGTGCTAGATCTATGTTAAAGCGAACATGCTTGACCAGATTCCATGCATGCATAACCTCCTCTCCACTTTCTATGCTTTCCCTAAAGTGGCGTCCTCCTAATCTATTGGAGTTGACTGCCTTGCTAGGTAGTTGGTTTCTAGTTTTTCTTTCTATAAATAAGATTCAGATGCTCCTTCTAAGGGGTTGATTAATCTGAGGTTGTACTCGCATTATTAAGTTTTTCAATAATATAGTTATGTTGCTCGTTTGTACTCATGTTTTCCAATGAATAAAATGAAGTTATAAGTTCGCATATTTGAGTTCACATTTGTCTCAAGGGATACTCATCCAAGGGGGCCCACTTGGTGAGCATTCCATCCTTTAGTTTAGTTGTTATTTTATGTCAAGTAGTTAGTTAAAATCTGGCACCGTATGTTCCTGCAGCCACTAGAATTCCATTCTATGTCTGTTCCTGCAACGAAAGCAGATGGAGTAGTTTCCTATTTGTTTGCCCAGATTTTCATTTTCTGTCATGCACTTCAGCTTAGTATAGTTGTTGGTTGATGTTGAGCATTTATGTTATTTCTTTCCAAGAAATTTACTTTCAACATTATGTCTTTCTTATCCATAGAATGAATGTGGCTACTTTGGGGTTCTTAGTGAATATATTGTGCTGACCCATGTCAAGTTCACGTCCCTAGATTGACAAGTTAAATGCACCTTCATAGTGATTAAGAGAGCTATTCAGGTTAGATGTCCAATCTTTGAGTCACAGCTTTATGGGCTTAGTTCTTAAATCATTGTAGGAGACCAACACATCCAAGAGGTGCATTAACTCCCACTACCCATAAAAGGTGGGAGGTTTTACCTACTTGGTAAATGACAAAACATGTGTCATAACCTCCTCAAGTGAAGACAAAAAGGAGGTGGCACATAAAGCCAAAAGAGGGTGAGAAACCCAACTACCTCGTAATATACTCAAGTAAAGACAGAATAGTGGTTATGAGAGGTGGCACAACAAGACAAAAGAAGGTGTGTAACTCAACTACCCATGTGTGGGAGAGAGTGACACATGTAGCTAATGTATTTCACCACGTGTCCTCATATTAACTACATCTAATAAACCTAAGAAAGATTAATAATGTGTAGGAAATAGAAATATCCCTAAGGAAAATAAAAACCTACACTAACACATTTTCATTATACCAGTGTTGCACAAACTTTTGATGATCCTTAAGATGTTCGAGAGAATTTATACACTATTCATTGAGCATATCAAGTTGTTGATACCGTAATTCCCTTTGAGTATCCTCATCAAGGATGCCCTTGAGAAAAAATCACAATGCAGTAATTTCTAGCTCCAAAGGCATAATTGTGTCAACACTAATTGATTGGGATAGGGTCCCAAATGATAGATTAGGGATGGATTAAGATGGATAGGATGAAGAATTTGATTAGGGAAAATGGACTATGATGTGGATAATTGGATGAATGATTAGAAAGAAATTAGATTAAGATAAGGTGGATTAAGAGGAAGTTGGATTATGATGGGTGATTAAGAGGTGGTTAGGGGTCGCTTGATGGATGCTTGACCTTAGGCAACTTTACAAATAAAAATTCACACACAATCATTGCCCAAATTTTTAAAGGTTTTGAATTTTGGATTAAGGGAGTGCTTAGGTTTCAACAATGAAGACACACCAAGCACATTAGCACCCTAGATTAATCAAGGAGTGATTCCTAGTGTGGGCCCACAAATGGAGATTAATCCATAATTAATACTATCTACATGTGAGGGATAGATAGGGATCTGCCACACAAGAAATCCCTTACCAAGGAGTACCAAAAGGCTTCACCAAGGTTAATTCTATCTAAACACATGGAAGTACATTGTGAGTAAATTTAGGGGGTAGTTCATGTCCCTTTCACCACACTAGAAGACGACCAAAAGGTTTCTATCCACAAAAATTAAAAAATACAAAAAAATAGAAAAATAGAAAAATAGTGCCAAGATGATGAGGGGATGATTTTAGGTGTCTACACAATGTATAGGGGACACATTTATATAAGATACACTATGTAGTAGGTCAAGTTATAGATTTGGTAGGATATGCAAATTCTAATTAGGCTAGTGATTCTAAGGATTGCAAGTCCACATTTAGCTATAGCTTTCACCTTGGATCTAATCCTATTTTTTAGTTGATCAACAAGCAACATGCTATTGCTCTTTCATCGACAGAGGTAGAGTACAAGGGGGTTATGAATGTCACTTCAAAGGCCATTTGGTATCACCTCATCCTAACAGAGTTTGTAATCACATATTAGCTACCATCAATCATCTATTGTGATAACCAAAGTGCTATTACAATCTCTACGAATCTGGTTTACCATTAGTGAACCAAACATATTAAGATCCATATGCACACTACATCAAAGATCTTATAAGGGAGTAGATCATTAATCTTCAATAGTGTCTCACATCAAAGAAAATTGTTGATATATTTACTAAACCCTTCACAAAGAGCATAAATCTTCATCTTTGAGGTTTTCTACCCAAGTGTGGAGCACTATCACTTCTAGGGGCTATCCAATCCTCTTCTCTTCCTCATTCATTTCTTTTGTAGGCGAAATACTCTCTCTTGTACCTTAGTTTTTCTTAGATTGTACATTGGTACCTAACATGGCTTAGCTTGCTGGTGTTAGGATCTGAAAAGATTATTAACCCAGAAAACTAGTGCAAATGAATAGATATTTAAACTATGTATGCAAATGATACGAAATCAAAATAGTAACATAGAGTTAGTCTCCAAGAGAGTAATGCAAATTCTAGAAGAAAAATAGCATTAAGAGGACGCAAAAGCAAAAGATATAAAATACAAGCCAGGTAGCATGCTTATATAGATCAGGGAGAGGGAGGAGGTCGCAACACCGACCAATGAGGAGCAACCATCTATCGGACTAAAGATAGCAAAGTATCTTCCCAAGATAGCTAATGGATGCTCACATGTAGGAAGATGACACCTCACAACCACTCACCTAATAAGACATGCTTTATTAACCTAAGCGTGATTAGTAGAAGTGTAGGAAAAACCAAGGAATATAGGAAAAAAATAAATAACCCACTAGGAAATAAAAACCTACACTAACACCCCCCCATAAGCGAAGCTTAGATGAATGGGTCCCAAAAAATCAAGCCTGATGAGGTACCCATGTACATAAAATTCCCCCCCAAAGAGAGAGAAAAGCCCCCCCCCCCAAAAAAAAATAAATAGAGAGAGAAGAGACCCCCAAAAGTAGAGAGAGTCAAGACTCCAAGTGAGAGGAAGAAGCCCCCTAGAAGATGAAGCATCCCGCACCCCCAACAAAGCTCACAAATGAAGGAACTTGCTTTCAGTGAAGGGTTTGGTGAAGATATCAGCAACCTGCTCAGAAGTTGGATAGTAGCGAAGGTCGATGATATGGCCATGGATGAGCTCCCGAATGTAGTGCATGTGGACCTCGATGTGTTTGGTTCGCTGATGATGGGCTAGATTCTATGAGATCTGAATGGCACTCTGGTTGTCACAAAATATGACTAATGGCTAGCTGATCTAGATACCAAACTTATTGAGAAGATTTTGAAGAGAAATGGCCTCAGTGGTGACATTCATAGCCCTACAATACTTAGCCTCAGTAGAAGATAGTGCAATAGTAGACTGCTTCTTGCTCGACCAACAAACAAGACCTAAACCAAGTGAGAAGTTGTAACCTGAAGTAGACTTGCGATCCTAAGAATCGCCTACCCAATCTGAATCTGTGTAGCCCACCAAGTCAAGCTCAGTGCCCGTTGTGTAGTGAATCCCAAAACTAGGAGTATCCTAAATGTAGTGAAGGATCCGCTTGGCTACTTTCCAGTGCAGCTCATGAGGCTCTTGCATGAATCGAGAGACCATGCCTATAGCATATGAAATGTCAAGTCTCGTATGAGTCAAATAAATGAGACTCCCAACAAGTTATTGATACAAAGTGCCATCAACAAGTGGAAAAGAACACTGAGCCTCAAGTTTGACTCTAGAAAGAAAGGGAGTCAGAGTAGGCTTGCAGTCAGCCATATGAAACCTTGAGAGCAAATCTAGAGCATACTTGGACTGGTTGATGGTGATCCCGGAAGTAGACTGGTAGATCTCAATCCTGAGAAAGTAATGCAACAAGCCCAAGTCAATCATCAAAAACCTGTCATGAATGGCAGTTGTGACAGCCTCAATGGTGGATGAAGAACTCCCTGTGATCAGCAAGTCATCAACATACAGAACCAAAAATTGGAGTGAATCATCCTATTGCAGAATGTAGACATTGAGATCAGAATGGCACCAAGTGAACCCAACTGATAGAAGGAAGGAGTCCATCTTGGCATACCAGGCCCGAGGATCATGTTTCAAGCCATAGAGAGACTTTCAAAGATGGCACACAAGTGGAGAATCCTTAATGAACCCCTGTTGCTGCTCCATGTAAATCTCCTCCTAAAGCTCACCGTGAAGAAAAGCACTCTTCACATCCATCTGGTGTACTTCCCAATGATTGGCTGCAGCAATGGAAAGAACAAGTCAGATGGAATTCATTCGGGCAACTGGTGCAAAAATCTTAAAGTAGTCAATCATAGGAACCTGGGAAAATCCTTTGGCAACCAAGTGAGCCTTATGCTTGTCAACTGACCCATCTGTTCCAAATTTTGTCCAATAGATCCACTTACATCAAACAAGTTTTCGTCCTTTAGGAAGAGGGACAAGATCCCAAGTGTGGTTCCTCATCAAGGAACTATACTCCTCCTGCATAGCTGTATCCCACTCAAGAATACCAGAAGCCTCATGAAAAGACTAGATTTGAGGTAGTAGTAATAAAGACATGTGGAGCATCCTAGAATTGTGAACAAGTCCACCTAGTGTCTGATGGATCCCCAACCCAATCACCTGTAGATTGCAAGGTCTGTCTATCCCAAAGTGGACTGGAAGATGGAGAATCTAGAGGAGAATCATCAACCTCTAAATGATTACTAGGAGAGGAAGGAGGTGAGTCCTTTGAATCACTCTCTGCATCAAAAGTGGAGGTAGAAGACTGCTTAGGTGAATCTGACTCATCAGAAGATTTGTCATGTATCCCAAATGACTCCAATGTCAAAGTAGGAGTTGTAGAAGTGATAGAAAGTGAGCTCGAAGAGCCCTCCTCAAACTAAACACTCCTCTCAATGAACAACTCATGTGTAGTAAGGTAGAGCAACTGATAACCCTTCACACCATCAAGATAACTTACAAATATGCAAGGTCTACTTTGTGGATCCAAGGCCTTGCGTTTCTCTGTAGGAATGTGGGCCCATGCAGGAGAACCAAAAACTTGAAAGTGCTTAACTGATGGTTTCCGACCGCTCCAAGCTTCAAAAGGAGTGACTCCCTTCAAGGCTCAGTGAGGAACACAGTTCTGGATATAATAAGCACAGTTAATGGCCTCTGCCCAATACTGTGGTGCAAGAGATCTAGAGTGAATCATGCAATTCACCATTTTCTTCAAGGACCTATTCTTCCATTCTGCAACACTATTCTATTGAGGATTGTATGGAACTGAATGTTGCAAATCAATCCCCTCTAAAGTGCAAAACCTCTCAAACTGATGGCTGACATACTCACCACCATTGTCAATGTGCAAAACTTTGATGGCTTTCCCTAATTGCTTCTCTACAAAAGTCTTGAAGTCCTGAAAGTGATCAAATACCTTAGACTTCTATTTGAGAAAGTACACCCATGTATATCAAGAAAAGTCATCAATGAATGTGAGGACATATCTAGCCCTACTGAAAGAAGGATGCTGAAATGGACTAGCCAAATCACTGTGAACTAACTTCAGTATCTGTGAAGCTCTCCATGCCTTACCTTTGTCAAACTTTTCCTTAGGATGCTTACCAAGAATGCAACCTTGGCAAACACCACCTGAAAATTGAACTGAAGGCAACCCTATGACCATGATCTGCTGGTTGAGCTATTGCAAGTAGTGGAAGTTAAGATGGCCAAACCGCTCATTGCATAATCTACTCACATCATTAAAATGAGTGAGAAAAATAGTCGAAGGAGGATTAGGAACAAAGTGAGAAAATAGATAGAGCTGTGACTGATGATCTGCTCTCCCAACTGCAACTGTAGAACCACTTGCAACTCACAAATCTCCACTGAATCAGGAGTGAACTCAACCCACTTGCCTGAACATGTGTGACTGATTTGGCATATCGATAGGTGATTAGTTGATAATGAGGGCACACAAATAACATCATTGAATGTGCCATCCCCCACATCAATAGAGCCTCTCCCACACACCTCAAAATGAGTGTCATCACCCATCAAAATAGAAGGCATAGTACACAGCTCCAAAGATGCAAGTTCTTCCTTAAATGAAGCCATGTGGTACGAAACACCTGAATCAAGAACCCAAGTGGATGGTGAAGAAGCAATTGCAACAAGGGCCTTGCCCTTTCCTTTCCCCTTGTTGTTTTCTTTTGCCTTGTCAGACCCCTCATTAGAACTCTATTTGATAGACTCAGGAACACTGATATTATTCTTCTCAAGAATGTGTGTCAAGTGATCAATTTGTTTCTTTAGACATTTATGTTCATCATGACCAGGTCTTTTACAATAGGTACATTAGACCCTCTCTTTCTTAGGCTTGTCACCCTTGGAAGATTAGGTCTCATTAGTTGCTTTTGAAGCAACCGGTATCTAATCCTTCTTCTCCTTGCTATTCTTTTTTTTGTTATCCTTACTATTGTTGTTACTACTTTGTCCTTTCTATTCTTTTGTGCCGTGGTTGGTAGCCAAGGCATGTGACTTAGAGGACTTAAGAGTGCCCATCTAGATTAACTTGTCCTATTCTCGAGTGAGATTGACAGCACAATCATCTAAAGATGGCATGGCGAATTGAGTACCAAGTGCACACTTAGAAGCATAGAAGCTAGAAACAAACATAGAATATTCTGAACTTAGCTTAGAGAGAATACTAAGAATCAGTTGTTCATCTTTCTTTTCAATTCCACATTGTTTTAACTACAGCCTTGGTGATTTCAATTTAGTGAAAAAATCCTGGATTGTGTTGAAATTGCCTCGACTTAAACTAATTAGTTCATTTTCCAACATATGACCCCTCATTTAATCTTGTGTGCCAAATAATATTTCTAGCTTTGTCCAGATTTCATTTGGTAAATTCAAAGACTCAATGTGAAAGAGCAAATAAGGAGAAATAGAAAACACAATGTTCCATATGCTTCATCACATTTGTTAAACCACTTAGGCTTATCTTCATCTTTAGTAGGTTCAGTTTCAAGTCCCATAGTTATCCTATGTAATCCAACTTTCCTTAAGTGAATTGTCATGCGTGATTTCCACTCAAAGTAATTGTATGGAGTTAGGATGGGCACATTTGTTTGATCCATGATGAAGAAATGCAGAAAAGAAATGCTGAAAAGAAGAGAACACAACCAAGACAACCCTCCCTCTTTTTCACTCAATCAAAGAACCCCTCAAGAAAATATGATTTGACAATTTATATTAGTGCATTTACAACTGCCACTAGCAAGAAATACTAAGTAGTCTTGATTTCAATGCATTACAAAACTCTCACGAAGAGCATATACTGAAAATACAACTTTGGTACAATATCCAAAGAAATAAATAGCACCACTACGATCTACTTGAAAAATCATGCACTTTCAAAAAAAGAATCACCTCGCTACCAGGTCGTATGTGAAAGTTATGATCCTCCGAAGTTTCCAAAATGAGAATTGTGTAGTGTCACGACTAAGAATCTGTAAGTTCTAAAAATTTTCTGCATCAAAATCAAAGAACGTCTACACTAGTGCATAGGACACAAAAAAATAGCCAAAAAAAAAAACATTCGTGGGAAACGGAGTCCGTATGAGCAAGAATAGAGCATTTGAAAACCACCTTCAAAACTGCAACTGCCAACAGAGAGGGGTCTTGCTATAGCTTTCTAAGTGTGTTTTTGCAAAATATATAGGATACATGTAAAAACTAAAACATACCCAAATAGTTTTTCTATGCCACGAACAAAACCCAGAAGGCGTTTTTCTTGCTGATGTACAAAAAATGTGCATCCAGTGTAAACAAAATGCCTTTAGCTACAAAAAACAACCCCATCAACTAAAAAATGGCATGCAAAGGCTGAATCAACTACCTAAGACAAGAAATGACATGCTAAAACATGCAATATTGATTAGAAACACCAAATATGCAAGTTGGTTGTCAGATTTGAGCTTGAAACCTCAGTTCTGCAACTGTGTATGATGATCTTCAATTTCGGTGAAACGAAAGCCAAATCTAACTTTCTCAAGCCTCCTGGATGCGTTGAAACAACTGGAAATGCTGCTAGTATAACCATAAATGCTACAATCACCCAAATTTCATAAAACACATGTGCAAACCCCAGAGATTAAAAAAATTTCCGTCAAACTTTTTTGATTCTCAAGATCATCCGAAGATGCAAGAGAAGAGCATACTGGGTTTTTCAAAAAACTGTAATAAGATTTAGTAGCCCCCCTGAATCTCTCAAATAAGAAAACTAAAATCTACTCTTGCACATAGAATAGCTCTGATACCATGTTAGAATCTGAAAATCTTATTAACCCAGAAAACTAGTGCAAACGAATAGATATTTAAACTATGAATGCAAATGATACAAAATCAATATAGAAACACATAGTTAGTCTCCAAGAGAGTAATGCAAATGCTAGAAGCAAAATAGCATTAAGAGGATGCAAAAGAAAAAGATACAAAATACAAACTAGGTAGCATGCTTATATAGACCAGGGAGATGGAGGAGGTGGCAACACTGACCAATGAGGAGCAACCATCTATCAGATTAAAGATAACAAAGTATCTTCCCAAGATAGCTAATGTATGCTCACATGTAGGAAGGTGACACCTCGCAATCACTCACCTAATAAGACATGCTTTATTAACCTAAGCAAGATTAATAGAAGTGTAGGAAAAACCTACGAATATAGGGAAAAAATAAATAACCCACTGGGAAATAAAAACCTACACTAATAGCTGGGACTAATTTTTTTTACCTTAGTTGCACTTAAAGGGGTGTTGGTGTAATATTTATAAAGTACCTATTATATTAAGTTTACTTAGGTAATTTCTTTTTTATCACTTAGGTAGGATAGGACAATAAGTACATGTCATTCCCTTATTTTTTGAGATTTTGTCTTATCCTTGTCCTCATCAGATTTGAAAACTTAGAGGCTATATATTGTAACTATTTCCTTCCATTTAACATCTAATTGAATTCAACTATTGTAATGCTGAAATTCTTGTCTCTTTGATTGCATTTGATTTTATGTCATCACAAAGCTATTTTGTTTTTGGGTAGATTTATTATTGCAATTCATTATTAAATCTAAGAAACATCTTCAATATCTCCACTATCTATTTGTGCAAACAAATAAGATAATTTTGATAATAACATAGTGATTATTATAAAATTAAGTAGGATACTTAGTCAATTTTCAAACAAATTTTCAACTTATGCGAGCCTTTTCTTAACTAGTATAGATATTGTAAAAATATCTATCTAAAAAATGATGTGAGATATTATTCTTGAGTTATTTTATTTACTTAAGACTTATTTTATCTTCCTTTAGAACTATTTAGGATTTATTTTATTTTATTTACATTGTTTACTTTATTTTTATTTGAAGCGCTATTTTTATTTACTCAAGAGTTATTTTGTTTACCTAAGAGTTATTTTATTTTACTTTAGAATTATTTAAGAAGTATTTTATTTTATTTACATTGTTTAGTTTTTTATTTGAAGAGTTATTTTTATTTACTTAATCTAGTTATTTTATAGTTTTAGCTTTTAAAAATTATATGCTAGCTATGTTTTAGTTTTTATGTACATGGTCATGACATAATGTTCTATGCCTTGTTGCCAATATAGAATGTCTCTCAATGTAAATAAACTAAAAGTGCCAGGTCCATATCAAATTTTTAGGAATTATGGACCTTTATTTATAAATTGAACTTATTTGAGGACCCTAAACCCTAAAACGTCATATTTGTTGTAGGACCATCTAGATCCATAAGCAATCTTGCAAAACAAAAAATAGTAGCAGATTATATTTCCAACTTTTCCTTAGTTTTAACATGTTTGTTTCTTAGTAGCTTTTCTCAACTTGTTTTCTAATAGAGTGCTAAATAAAGGCTACTAGTTTCAAATGGATTTTAGACTTGTAGCTATGTTATAGGATACATACAGGTTGCTACAATCTTTCTTCAAGTTGTTATAGGATAGTCTCATGTGTTTTTGAGCTACTACAAAAAGTGCAACATGGACTATGTATTCTACTATATGACTTGTGTATTATTGCTATAGGAGGACTATGCGTGTTTCAAAATATTATGAGTCTTGTGTCTCATGGATGTGACAAGAAATATGGAGACCTACTATAAGTGTTAGTGAGGAGCTACATGTTGTACTAATTGGATAAAATATTATCATTGCTTTATGCAACTAATCAAAGGTGCTTTCTAGCTTTTCTAGTCTTGGTGGTAGTGAAGACAGTTTATTTCATGCAACTATTATTTCTAGAGCAATATAGTTGATATGCTACAAAGTATCTCCTTGATTTATTGCTTTAACTTATTTACACTTGGCAAATGATTAAGGGGTTGTGATTTTATTTGCCTTCTATTTTAGGAGGCTATATCTCTTTCCTTTTATGACTCCTCACATTATTTTCTTGGTGGTGACTAATCTATCTCTTGCATCAGATGATTTCTTGTTTGTTGGGTCATATTTAGTTATTTTTTGGTAGCATGGCAATGTTCCTTGATTGTTCATTCAACTTTGGAGGGGTCATTTCATCTTTGAGGCTATGTTATTCTAGTAGGCAATAGGTGTATGATGCTTTCCTATTTATTGGGTTGTATCCCATTCAACACCTTCTTTACTACCTTCCTTCTACGTAGCTTGCCATTTATTTGACTATTAATATCCTTTGAGGTTGATTAGATTATCTATCTATTCCTTGACTGCATGACAATCTATTATTACCTTTGTTGTCAATCAGGATTGTGCCACTAGTCAAGTCAAGCTTGACTGTCCTGTTGAAACATGGAAACCCTCCCAGATTGTGGGTGATCTATTCAAGAGGGAATCTCCAGAGCGAGTTGGTTCTCCTTATGATTTCCTAATCTAGTTAACTTGCAAGGGAAAAGGGATAGAAGGATATGCTGAAATAAATGGATTCTAGTTAACTTTAAGATTGAACCTCCTAACAGATCTTACTGACAAACAGATTATTGAACTCTGGCCCTCACAAAAATCTGGTCATTTAACTCATAAATATTTCACATGAAGGTCTGGTAGACACAACATGAAACCTGAATTAAACAAATATTTTTGCAAAAAAATATCACAAGCTAAGACAAAGCAAGGATAAACATTCATCACAATTGAACATCAGATTAACTTGCAAATATTTGGACAAAATGTGAAGGAAATATGTTGCTCAATAACTAAAGGAATAATGAGTACAATAAAATGAGTACAACACTCTCGATGTGAGAGGAAGACTCTGGTATCTCTGCACTCTGATCTCTACTCTAACTGGAACTAAGACTGCTGAAAAGAAAAGGATCTCTGAGCTATATGCTGTGAAATCTATCTTCCCCTGAAAGCTGGAAAAAAGCTCCTAAAAATAGACTCCAAGTCCATTTTCGAGCTACTCAAAAAAACAAAAAAAAGACCTCTAAAAGAGTCCAAACTGTCAAATCATGATGCCAAAAGACTCCTCGATGTGTCCCCACCACAAGTCTACTTTCTTCTGCCCATGAGATCTCAAATTTTGTCTTATCTACCTCCAAGTAAAGCAAATCGAAAAAGAATATCTAATTTGTTTTATTAGCTTATTAATTGCCTAAAAATAGTTAAGTTTTAAAAGCAATTTATAATTGATTGCTTTAAAACAAAACTTTACAAGACTTGGCAGTTTTAATCTATATCATGATCGAATTGTTTTTGGCAAAAATAAAACCATATGGCTTATAATTTTGCCATTTTGCCATTACAATGCTTTATTTAAAAAAAAATCATAAAAATAATATGAGGATCATATGATAAATGAAAAATATCCCGATGACTCATCTCCATATGATTTGGTGATCTCTAAGGCACATGTGGCATATACATTTGTCTCACCAAAATGAAGGGTTCTACATATCTCCAGTGGCATAGATTCCATCCCTATCTCCAAGGGCAAAACATATGTCATCAAGTGGACTAAGGCAGATCAAAAGTATTAAAAATAAGAGGGAGCCATGCTCGACCTCACTAAGTCATAAGACTTAGGCACCATGGTGAACACTTAATACCATAAGGTATTAGTTCAGGACATAAAAAATAAAAAGAATGTGACAATAATGCCATCATTCGAATAGGGTTAAATGAAACCCTAGGAACAAAACCAAACTCCACCCTATCTTTTTGCATCATTTGACTTGGCATTTTTTGAGGGTTTGAGCTATGCTATGGCTGACAATGGAGCTCTAGGGTTTTTGCAGGAAAACTTCATCTCTCTGGCTCTTCTGTGCTCAACCTTTATGATTTTTTTGCAGAAGAAGAAAGGTAACATCCTATTGATACATTCTATAACCTTTCTCTGTGATTTTCCTCATTCTATGATGAGTTTCTAAGGTAAAAAACTCCTCAGAGCCTTAATTGATATGCTATTTCTAATGAACTTGTCGTTTGTCTTACTGTTCCACCTCTCCTCTATTCCTAGCTTTGAACTATTGCATTTCTGAAAAGAAGAATGAAATAAAAGGGAGCCTTTCAGCTCTACATATCAATTCCATACACAGGTAACTTCATTCTACCATTGCATCCTTCATTCTTTGTAGCATTTTGTGTATTGAGTTTAAAACCCTCAGCCATTTTCTTTACTTCATGTAGCTTGCATTTGTCATCAAAATATGAAATGGGTTTTCAAATTTTTTGAAGTAAAATGTAGTTTTGGCAGCGTTGTAGCTTATCATTTTCACACAGAAATGAAATGGTTTTTGTCCTTCTATGGCTCCAAACCTTCTTCTATGGCTCTACATCTACCTAGATTCAATGTATTTTGCACTTGTTTCTTTCAAAGCCTAAGAGGGTTTGGACAAAAAATAGTTCTTTCATTCCTGTATATGTTCGAACCCTTGAGGCTGTGGCCTGACCTTTACATTTCTATACAAAAATGAAATGGGTTTCTGTGTTCGAACCCTTGTCATAACTTGGCATCTATATAAAAATCATTGTGTATGATATTTGCTCCTTTGAAACCCTAAGAGGGTTTGAACAAAACTTTCATTTAACTCATGTATTTTTGTATCTGTTACTTTGTATGCCTGCCACAAGTATGCATATATTTGTTATGTCTTTGTTCACTTTGGCTAGGCCACGACTTGTCCCTTTTCATTGCATTCTCTAATAGATAATAAGAGGCTTATTCATTACTTGTCGGGCCTTCTTGTGGGTCATTCTTTGACTTTCATTTATCAACAATGGGATCTGTAACATGATGAGGTTTTTCTTTAAAATGGATGTTCCATCTGATAGATATAGCATTTATTTCTCCTGTATGCTCATTATACTACCTCATTTCTGAGTTTGCAACTAAAACAATGTTCTCCTTCTGCACATAAAACTGCCTTACTGATCTGTATATGTTCATTTGAAAGTTTCAATTGGCTTGATTTGTAGCTGAAACATGACTTGATTAGTGCTCCTGAGCAACACACAATATTGTTCCTCTATCTTATCACCTCTATGCATCTTTTGCTCAATAGAAATGATGTTTTCACTCCTTGTAAATGGCAACTGTGTCCACATGCCACTTTGGATGATAGCACCCTCTTCTTACTGTATGATGACATCCATTTGATATACGCAGAGCTGAGATAATTACTTAAACTGTAACACATACACCTGATGTTGACTGTGTTCATTTGTTTGTATGCATATGTCACACATGGGATGGCATCTTTCATTGGCTGCCTCAGTTCTGAAAAACCTTATTGATGACACCTGTAGATTATTTGACATCTCAACCACAACATGATAACACTCCTGATCAACAGTGCAGTCTATTTCACTGTAACTCTAGCAAGACATGATTTGGTTGTTCCATGTATTTGCTATTTATTTATCTTGGTATATTCATGATGCAAGATCATCTCATGCACAATAAATGATTGCTCCATAAGATGAATGCTCCTTACTTCAAGATGAAAGGGACATGGCTGCATATGTTTTTCTTTGGTGGTTGTCCACTTGCATTTTATTTTAGTTATTCAAATCATGCATAAAATGATTTTTGTTTCTGATATTTCTTTATCACCAAAAGATATACACTGTTGTATGATATGTCCATTGGCAACTTCTGACATTCAACTAATGCAATGTACTTTGATGTTCTTATTTTCTGATGTACATTATGAAAGATATGACAATGAGGTACCTGAGAATGTCATTTTCCATGAGAGCTAGAGCAATGATATTAGCTGTTATATGCATTAAATGATGTCCCTTTTATAGTCCAGTTCATTTTTATGGTTTCATTTCATTCCTTGAACTGCAATCATAACTATATCTTGAAATAGAAACTGATGCATATGATTGCTCTTGTTACTCCTTCAGTTTGTCATGTAAATGAATAATGATTCTTTCCTTTTCCATTCATCCCTTCTGAGATTAAGGGGAAACAACATGCTAGGCTCAACCCTTGTGGGAGCCCACTTGACACCACATGTTGAATATCTTCAATCAGCTTCATGACTTGTCCTATACCTGCACATGAAACAAATAGATTAGAATAAAACAATGAAGTTCCATGATTGTTTCTTTCTCAGTTCCTTCTGCACATGGATGATGTTTATTTGATCAATGCATTATAAACAAAGTATTATGCCTCTTCTAATGGATATAGGATTGTCATAACTAGAGCTCTAACAGGACCCTCCACATTTTTTGTAGGTACATGTCGAGATCAAGAGCAGAACAAGAGGCAACTTTGAAGGTTGACAACCCCTAAGGCAATGATGGCTATGTCTTTCCTTTTCTCATTATTAGATGCATAGTATTTTCTTTATATCTGCATATGTTCAGCTATAACCCACGGCTTGTGTGGGACATTTGATATGTCATTATTTCTTTCAATGCAATGCTTATTCTTTTATGTATTTCAACTTGTAAATAGATAATCATTGTGATGAATGAAATACTTATTTCTCTTAAATGTCCCACAATGCAACGAATAATCTGAAATCTTCTCCTTTTTGAACAACTAAACTGCATCTAACACTAAAACATAATAACTATGCAACTAAGTCATAATAGAAGAATGTTAACCCTCACTCAAAAAAATGAATTTGTCACATCTGCCCAGCCAATTTTGAGCTGTGGTAAAAAATGGTAACATTTCTAGTGACTTCTGCTATATGCTTGCATGCTAAGCATTTGATCAGTTGCCTTGAACATCCATTGGGCATTGAGTCATACTCTGTCCTTCTCAAACTTTGAAAACACTACAATTTAGCTCTCTAACCAGTCCAAACAACAACTAAAAATTGAAAGCAAACACAACTGAAAGTAAACTAACAAGCCCTAATGGCCAAAACAAAATGCTGAAAACAAATTGGATCCTGTTAACTGGGATAGACATCACCTCTCCACTTAACTTGGACAACTGAAATGCATTGTTTTCTTTGTACTCTGTGATAACATAAGGCACTTCCCAAATTGCACCATATTTGGAATGCTTTCCAGGTCTACTCCTCAGTTCATTCCATTTGAACACCAAATCACCAACAATAAAGCTCCTTGGTCTTGCCCTCTTATCAAATGCATTCTTCATTTGAGTTTGATGCATATCAAGCTTTCTTAAGGCCTCTTTCCTTGTCTCTTCTATTTCCATGAGCTGAGCTAGCCTGACTACTAAAGGTTGTTCCTCTAGCATCTCAAGTTATTTGATGAAAGTCAATGTAGGCAATTTAACTGAAACAGGTAACTGAGCCTCTTTTCCATAAGTAAGTACATATGGAGAACAACCAGTAGCTCTCTTGGGTGTAATTCTATCATCCGAAAGAGCCAACTTTAACTTCTCATGCCAGGTTCCCTGGTTGTCTTCAACAGTCTTCTTGATGATCCTTATCAGATTTTTGTTGGTAGACTTAGCCTTCCCATTACCCTGTGGGTAATAATTAGAGGAAGCATTCAAATAGATATTATTTCTAAAGACCAATCTAAAATTCTCAATCCTATGAAAGCTAAACCATTGTCTGAGATGATTGAATCTGGTGTACTAAATCTTGATACCAGATCCTGATAGAAACTTAGGACAACAGATTCATTTGCCTCTTAAGGCAACAACCTCAGTCCACTTGGTGAAATAGTCTGTGGCAGTCAATATCCACTTGTGACCTACACTTGAAGGCAGGTTTATTGGTCTTATGAAATCTAGCCCCCATTGTGCAAATGGTTGTTCAACTTTAATAGGATGCAGGGGTAAGGCAACAAGCCTTTGCTTGCTTGCAAATAATGAACACTTCTCACATCTTCTCATCTAAGAAAAATAATCTTTAAACAAGTCAGGATAATAATAACTAGCCTGCATAATCTTCAAAGCAGTTGTTCTAGCTACAAAGTGACCTCCTGAAGGTCCATTGTGAAACTCTTCTAATAGCTTATCAACTTGATCGGGTCCAACACACCTCATAAATACACCATTAAAATCTCTCCTCTATAAAATACCATCAATGATAGCATAAGGAGTAGCTTGTAACCTGAAATACCTTCCTTCTGCCCTATCTAAACCTTTGGGGCATTGACCGAATTGTAAATAATGCATCATCTGTTGCACCCAGCTGGTTGTAGGGGCTGGTATAGTGGCTGGTTCATTATTGTTTAGTACTATTTCAATGTCCTCTTCATGTTCTTGATTGAGCTCTTCACTTTCAACGAGCTGCTCACATAAGCCCTTGCCTCTAATCAGCTTGGTCACTTTGATATCAACATCAAATTCAATAACTCTGGTTATCCAACCAGTCCTCTTATCATTTATATATCTGTTCAATAAGAAACTCTTGATAGTGGGATAAGCAACCATTAAGTGAATTTTGTTATTAGACAGCATGTGTCTAAATTTCTTGAGGCTCCTCACAACAACAAAAACATGTTTTTTCCATAAAAGAGTACTTTACCTCATAGTCATGCAGTACCTGACTGAAAAATGCTATTAGCTGCTCTAGATCTTCATCATTTTGCTGACATAACATTGCATAAATGGTGTCAGCTCCTCCAAAAGCATACAAAATAAAATCCCTCTCATAATTAGGATTAATGAGGGTAGGGGTAGCAGCGAGGGATTCCTTAATTTGCTCGAAACTTCCTTTGCCCTCTTTAGTCCATCTGAACATCACATTCTTCTTCAATAGGGTAGTGAGAGGCTATACCAATGCTGCAATGTTCAGAATGAATCTTCTCATGAAATTAACTCTGCCAAGAAAGCTCTACAAGCCTTTCTTATGTGCAGGCAGCGGCAAATCTCGAATGGCTGAAACTCTCTCAGGGTTAAGAGAAATACCTTGTTTTGAAACAATATGGCCGAGAAGTTTAACTTCATGAACTGAAAATATGCACTTTTTTGGGTTCAATGAAACTCCAAACTCCTTGCACCTTTGAAAAATCTACTTCAAGTGGTCAAAATGATCATTAGCATCTTTGGAAAAAATAGTTATGTCATCTAAATACACCAACACTATTCTGTTCATAAGGCCATGGAAGGCCATAACCATTGCCCTCTGAAAGGTTGCCCCTACATTGGACAAAGTAAATGGCATTTTTCGATAGGCCATAGTACCCCACTTAGTTGTGAATGTAATTTTATATTGGTCCTCTTCTTTGACCAAAATATGATTATATCTAGAGTAACCATCTAGCAAGAAATACCTATCAGAACCTGAAATAGTTTGCAATATCTGTTCTATGGAAGGAAGAGTGTAGTGGTCTTTCAATGAGGCCTGATTTAGATCACAAAAATTGAGACAAAGTCAAATTTCACCATTCTTTTTCTAACTGGGACCAAATTGGAAACCCAGGAGGTATGTTTTATCAGAAATATGATACTGCTCTCAATTAGTTTATTCAACTCAGCCTTCATTAAATGCTCAAGTTTGGGATTGAGGGGTCTCTGTTTCTGCCTAACAGGCTTGGCATTAGGCTCTAATTCTATAGTATGCCGGGCCAAACCGAGATCAAACCCTCTTAAGTCTATATACTCCCATGCAAAAACATTAGAAAAATCTTGACATAATTCAACAAAAGACTGTTGTTCTTCTCTAGTACATACCTTTCCTAGTTTCACATGTTTGTCCTTGAAAATTTCTATGGTTTCATAGTGTTCTTGCTTGACTGTCATGCTGTACTTATCCTTTCTGAACTGATCATCAGTGTTGAACATTGATTCTAATGTCACTAGTCCTTTGGGCAGCTTATTGGACCTTAATTGTACAATATGATTTTCAAATTGCTGCTGATATTTATGTTGATTATCAGCTACAAATTTAGCTTCTGCACTTAAAAAACTTAAAATCTGCTCGTCCCTATCAAACACTTGCCTGGAAACACTATTGTCAGGTACAAAAGGCCTGACAACCACTTTGACATACGACTGTATTTCAATTTTCTGAATCTGATTAGGAATCTCAAATTGAGATCCCAGAGCTGCAAGCTTATCTGCATACTTATTTTGGTTTTTGGGAATCAAAATTAGATTAAAAACATAAAAAATTCAATTGAATCTCATACTCTATGCTTGTATTTCTTGAGCAGGTCATTTTTAGTAACATTCAAATTCCTAACCTAATTAACGATCAATTTAGAATCACCATAAACTTGAATAGATTTGATAACTTTTTGTTTGAGCCCACTCTAAACCATGGATTAGGGCCTCATATTTAGCCACATTGTTTGTGTAGCTGAAAGTGAACCTTAAGGCTGCATAATATTTGTCCCCTTCAGGTGAGATCAACACATTACCTTCACCAACACCTGTCTTGGTCCTCGAACCATCAAAGTACATCTTCCAAAGCTGATCTTCTTATTGTTTTGACTGATTTTGGTCCTTAATTAGATTAGGAATCACTGCATCAGGTTCATGTATCATATAGATGCCTAATCCTACCTCATCCATGTGATGGAAAGGGTCACTTTTATGATCTTCAGCTGCCCAATCATCTAAGTTTATGTCTTCTATAGGTGCATTGGGATCTAGGCTCATGGGTTCATCCTGCTGCCTACGGGTGATGTATAGATTTGCATTTATTGGGCTAGGAACATAGGGCTCAATATGGTCTTTTGCAAGTGGTTCAGATTGTATGGTTACTTTTGTACCATACCTTGTTCTAAAGAACAAGTGGGACCAATCAGAGGATAGAAACCCACCCAATTTGGCTGTGAACTCCCTAGAAAGGCAAATTGCAAAACTAGATGGTAGATCAATGATGTAAATATCTTGATGGATGGTAAAATTAGGACAAGCATGCAATGTAAGTGGCATATTTTTTATTATTCCTATAGTATTAAGTGTAGACCTGTCTAATTGAACTACTCCTTTTGCAAGGGGCTCATAAACCAATCCTAATGAATTAGCTACACTTTTGGGCATGACTGAACTGCTTGCTCCTGAGTCTACCATGTAGTTATGAACAAGTTTATCACCAATAATGAGACTTAGATAGAAAGAGGAGGTGTGACCTCATTTTCTAGCTGTGAACTCTTGATTTCTGGGCTGTTGGCAAGTACAACTTTGGCCTTTTCTTGATTAGAACATTTAGAAATCAAAAGTTCAGCCAAAGCCTCCTGTAGCAAATTCTTCTGGCCATGAATGCGCAAGGCATCCATAACTAACACACTGTAGCTTTCTTAATATGGTCAACTACGTTGAAAGAAACAAGATTTACCTTTTGCTGTCCTTTTACAACAGCTGCATCAATTTGCCTTTGTGAAGACTATTGTTGTACCTTGGGTTGATTCTTTATTGGTACAATTTGGTCCCTTTGTAGAATTTGTACTTTCTGCTATGGTACAGGGGCAGTTTTTGATGGAAAGGCTTGATTTTTATCCTTTAAGGGCTACTGTTGTACCACTGCAGCTTGCTGGTTAACATCTGCAGCTCTCTATTTTGATCTCGTGTTGGTTGAAATAGGTGTACTTTACTAATTTTGACCTTGAAGGTATTTTATATTGCAGAAATCAAATTCTTGCCAATTCACTAAGGCCACATCAGCATTATTTTGTTGAGCTGAAACTTCACTAGAAACACCTTCTAAACTTGCATAGCTCTTCTGAACCATAAGTTCCTAATTTCTTACTCCATTCATGCACACAGCTTGATTATGTGGTTGGTGTCATGGATAACACCAGTCACTATCTTGAGCTAAATTATTCTGTGTGGGTACAAGCTCCCTCGAGGTGCTGGTAGTATTTGGGTTGTAAGATTAGAAGGGTCGAGGGTTGTAGTTTCTTCTCTGACCCTGAGGATCAGCCTGGAAGGGTTGTCTGTATTGCTGATTGGGTTGAAATTGGGCATTCTGCTAATTGGGCTGATACTAATTTTGGTAAGACAAGTGTTTCTCCATACTTACCAGCTCATTTGCAATGGTCCTCAGTGTATTTTCAAGCTCTAGGGAATTTTGGGTTTGAGCTGGAACAACAGTTCCTTGGGCTGCTTGGTATCCTATTGCTGGAACAGGCGGGACATCAGCTAGAGGAGGTACTGCCATTGATATAGATGGATAGATTTCAGGGAAAATGGGTAAGGGAGGCCTTGGGGCTATCTTCCCTGCTTGAATAAGGCAGTTTTCTTCTCTAACAACAATGTCAAAAGAATCTGGAAGGGTGGTTCCTCCCATAGACTAGATCATTACAAAAATTTCACTGTTCAAAGCTTTAAGATAAAACAAAAATACATGCCTTGGTAGGGGTTTTACCATTGCGGGGATTCTGTCCTAGGTTCTCTAAAATCGATAGTTGAAATCAGCCATGTGCTCATGGGGTGCCCTTTTGATGGTGCTCAACTATTCGAGCATTGAGAGATGATCAAATTTGTCTTCAAAGTGTTTGTACAACCCATCTCCAAGTTAATCCCACATTGTAATTGAGTTTCCTGCAAGTCCTCTGAACCATTGTAAGGCCTTCTCCTTAAGTGAGGCAGCTAGTAATTTGATTGCCACGTTCTCTTGAGTGACATTGTGTACAGAACAAAGAGTTGCCACATCTTGAATGTGTTCAGAAGCAGTAGTATGATCCTCTCCAGTGAAAAATGACAGTCCTTTAAGGGTTGCAATAGGAATATCATCTCTTTGGGCAAGCTGTAATGGGCTACCTCCATTAAAGGGTTCAAAAGCAAACTGTCTAGCCATTATTGGTATTTGAACTGTCAACATTGGGCTTCTGCTCCTTTTTACCGGACTCGGAGAATTGAATCTTAGAGGTGTAGACTTTGATCTTCTTGATGATTCAGCTATTCTACTTGGTAATCCACCTCTCCTTTTTGGTGTAGATAGTTGTAAATAATCAAATGGGCCTAGATTAGATCTAGTTTTCATAGGCTGATATTACTAATATACATGTTAGACTAGAGAAAATGAGTTGCCAGGTATATTGTGAAAGCCTCCAAAGGCTGGAATATTGCTACCTATAATAGAACAATAGCTATGAGGGTACAAAACTTCTCTGAAATCACTTTCAGAGTCCCACCAAGCCTGCCAAAAACTTTTGTCAATCAGGATTGCACCACTAGTCAAGTCAAGCTTGACTGTCCTATTGAAACATGGAAACCCTCCCAGATTGTGGGTGATCTATTTCAAGAGGGAATCTCTAGAGCAAGCTGGTTCTCCTTATGATTTCCCAATCTAGTTAACTTGCAAGGGAAAAGGGATAGAAGGATATGCTGAAATAAATGGATTCTAGTTAACTTTAAGATTGAACCTCCTAACAAATCTTACTCACAAACAGATTATTGAACTCTTGCCCTCACAACACTCTGGTCATTTAACTCATAAATATTTCACATGAAGGTCTGGTAGACACAACATACAAATTGAATTAAACAAAGATTTTTGCAAAAAAATATCACAAGCTAAGACAAAGCAAAGGATAAACATTCATCACAATGCAACATCAGATTAACTTGCAAATATTTGGACAAAATGTGAAGGAAAACTGCTACTCAATAACTGAAGGAATAATAAGTACAATGAAATGAATACAACACTCTCGATGTGAGAGGAAGACTCTGGTATCTCTGCACTATGATCTCTACTCTAACTGGAACTGAGACTGCTAAAAAGAAAAGGATCTCTGAGCTATATGCTGTGAAATCTATCTTCCCCTGAAAGCTAGAAAAAAGCTCCTAAAAATAGACTCCAAGTACATTTCTGAGCTACTCAAAAAGCACAAATAAAAGCCCTCCAAAAGAGTCCAAACTGTCAAATCATGATGCCAAAAGACTCCCCGATGTGTCCCCACCACAAATCTGCTTTCTTCTACCCATGAGATCTTAAATTTTGTCTTATCTACCTCCAAATAAAGCAAATCATAAAAGAATATCTGATTTGTTTTATTATCCTATTAACTGTCTAAAAATAGTTAAGTTTTAAAAGCAATTTATAATTGATTGCTTTAAAACAAAACTTTACAAGACTTGGCAATTTTAATCTATATCATGATCGATTGGTTTTTTGCAAAAATAAAACCATATGGCTTATAATTTCCCCATTTTGACATTACAATGCTTTATTTTTAAAAAAAAATCATAAAAATAATATGAGGATCATATGATAAATGAAAAATATCCTGATGACTCATCTCCATATGATTTGGTGATCTCTAAGGCACATGTGGCATATACATTTGTCTCACCAAAATGAAGGGTTCTGCATATCTCTTGTGGCATAGATTCCATCCCTATCTCCAAGGGCAAAACATATGGCATCAAGTGGACTAAGGCAGATCAAAAGTATTAAAAATAAGAGGGAGCCATGCTCGACCTCACTAAGTCATAAGACTTAGGCACCATGGTGAACACTTAATACCATAAGGTATTAGTTTGGGCCATAAAAAATAAAAAGACTGTGACAATAATGCCATCATTCAAATAGGGTTAAATGAAACCCTAGGAACAAAACCAAACTCCACCCTATCTTTTCACATCATTTGACTTGGCATTTTTTGAGGGTTTGAGCTCTATTGTGGCCGACAATGGAGCTCTAGGGTTTTTGCATGAAAACTTCATCTCTCTGGCTCTTCTATGTTTGACCTTTATGATTTTTTTGCAGAAGAAAAAAGGTAACAACCTACTGATACATTCTATAACCTTTCTCTGTGATTTTCCTCATTCTACAATGAGTTTCTAAGGTAAAAAACTCCTTAGAGCCACAGTTGATATGTTATTTCTAATGAACTTGTTGTCATTTGTCTTATTGTGCCACCTCTTCTCTATTCTTGGCCGTGAACTGTTGCATTTTTTAGAAGAAGAATCAAATAAAAGGGAGCCTTTCGACTCTACATATCGATTCCATACACAGGTAACTTCATTCTACCATTACATCCTTCATTCTTTGTAGCATTTTGTGTATTGGGTTTAAAACCCTCAGTCATTTTCTTTACTTCCTATAGCTTGCATTTGTCATCAAAATATGAAATGGGTTTCCAAATTTTTTGAAGGAAAATGTATTTTTGGTAGCACTATAGCTTATCATTTTCACATAGAAATGAAATGGTTTTTGTCCTTCTATGGCTCGAAATGTTATTCTATGGCTTTGCATTTGCCTAGATTCAATGTATTTTGCACTTGTTTCTTTGAAACCCTAAGAGGGTTTGGATAAAAAATAGTTCTTTCATTCCTGTTTATGTTTGAACCCTTGAGGCTGCGGCCTGACCTTTGCATTTTGATACAAAAATGAAATGGGTTTCTGTGTTCGAACCCTTGTCATAACTTGGCACCTGTATAAAAATCATTGCGTATGATATTTGCTCTTTTGAAACCCTAAGAGGGTTTGAACAAAACTTTCATTTAACTCATGTATTTCTGTATCTGTTACTTTGTATGGCCGCCACAAGTATGCAATTATTTGCTATGTCTTTGTTCACTTTGGCTGGGTCGCGACTTGTCCCTTTTCATTGCATTCTCTAAGAGATAGTACGAGGCTTATTGATTACTTGTCTGGCCTTCTTGTGGGTCATTCTCTAACTTTCATTTATCAACAATGGTCTCTGCTTATTATGAAAGAAACCCTCTTATCTGACTGTGTACAGAAAACTCACATAAGCTCTTAAATGATAGAGGATTTCATTGCATTTTTACCCAAAAAAATTATTAGTTTACAAGCCGCAGGCTCTCTCTCCTCCTTATCTGTAGCATGATGAGGTTTTTCTTTAAAATGGCTATTCCATCTGACAAATATAGCATTTATTTCTTCTGTATGCTCATTATACTACCTCATTTCTGAGTTTGCAACTGAAACACTGTTCTCCTTCTGCACATAAAACTGCCTTACTGATCTGTATATGTTCATTTGAAAGTTTCAGTTGGCTTGATTTGTAGCTGAAACATGACTTGATTAGTGCTCCTGAGAAACACATGATATTGTTCCTCTATCTTATCACCTGTATGCATCTTTTGGTCAATAGAAATGATGTTTGCACTCCTTGTAAATGGCAACTATGTCCACATGCTACTTTGGATGATAGCACCCTCTTCTTACTGTATGATGACATCCATTTGATATATGTAGAGCTGAGATAATTACTTAAACTGTAACACATACACCTGATGTTGACTGTGTTCATTTGTTTGTATGCATATGCCACACATGGGATGGCATCTTTCATTGGCTACCTCAATTGTGAAAAACTTTATTGATGACAACTGTAGATTATTTGACATCTCAAACACAACGTGATAACACTCCTGATCAATAGTGCAATCTATTTCACTGTAGCTCTAGAAAGACATGATTTGGTTGTTCCATGTGTATGCTATTTATATATCTTGGTATATTCATGATACAAGATCACCTCATGCACAATAAATGATTGCTCCATAAGATGAATGCTCCTTCTTCAAGATGAAAGTGACATGGCAGCGTATGTTTTTCTTTAGTGGCTTTCCACTTGCACTTTATTTCAGTTATTCAAATCATGCATAAAATGGTATCTATTTCTGATATTTCTTTATGACCAAAAGATATACACTGTTGTCTGATATGTCCATTGGCAACTTTTGACATTCAACTAATGCAATGTACTTTGATGTTCTTATTTTCTGATTTACATTAAATGAAAGATATGACAATGAGGTACCTGAGAATGTCATTTTCCATGACAATTGGAGCAATGATATCAGCTGTTATATGCATTAAATGCTATCCCTTTTATAGTCCAGTTCTTTTTTATGGTTTCATTTCAATCCTTGAACTGCAATCATAACTATGTCCTAAAACAGAAACTGATGCATATGATTGCTCTTGTTACTCCTTCAGTTTGTCATGTAAATGAATAATGATTCTTTCCTTTTCCATTCATCCCTTCTAAGATTAAGGGGAAACAACACGATGGGCTCAACCCTTGTGGGAGCCCACTTGACACCACATGCTGAATATCTTCAATCAACTTCATGAATTGTCCTATACCTGCACATGAAACAAATAGATTAGAATAAAACAATGAAGTTCCATGATTGTTTCTTTCTCAATTCCTTCTGCACATGGATGATGTCCATTTGATCAATGCATTATAAATAAAGTATTATGCCTCTTCTGATGGATATAGGATTTTCATAACCGGAGCTCTAACAGGACCCTCCATAATTTTTGTAGGTACATGTCAAGATCAGGAGTAGAACAGGAGGCAACTTCGAAGATCGACAACCCCTAAGGCAATGATGGCTATATCTTTCCTTTTCTCTTTATTAGATGCATAGTATTTTCTTTATATCTGCATATGTTCAGCTATAACCCACAGCTTGTGTGGGACATCTGATATGTCATTATTTCTTTCAATGCAATGCTTATTCTTTTATGTATTTCAACTTGTAAATAGATAATCATTGTGATGAATGAAATACTTATCTCTCCTAAATGTCCTGCAATGCAATGAATAATGTAAAATCTTCTCCTCCTTTTTGAACAACTGAACTGCATCTAGCACTAAAACATAATAATTATGCAACTAAGTCATAACAGAAGAATGTTAACCCTCACTCAAAAAAATGAATTTGTCACATCTGCCCAACAAATTTTGAGTTGTGGTAAAAAATGTTAACAACTTTTCCGTGGCCATTTCTTGCATTTTGCAGGGTTTAGTTCATTTTGGACAGCGTGACAATCATTTACCTTTCTTGGATTGATTCATTCCCTCTTGTGTAGGTAGTTACTACTCTTGGTCATGGCTATTTCTTTTGCTACTGGCAACAAAAGTCAAAATGTTTTATCACCAAGGGTAGTTGTTGTTTATATATTATTATTTTGTATAAAGAAGGGTTTCCCTCTAGTTAGTTGAAAGAAAAGAAAATGTATATGAGCGACTCATGTTGAAGAGCAGAATAAAAGTTTGCTACTAGAGTTAAAGGGTTTGAAGACCCCTAAGGCTGAAGAGGGGATTGTGATGAGAGGAATGCCGAGAGAATCCAAACAAGCTACTAGAACTATTGTAATTCCTTGTAATTTTTGGTTTCTAGATTAGGTTGTCTTTCATTAGGCCCCTTAAACCAATATCATTCCAAATCCATTGGAAACAATACAAAAGAAACACAAACAACACAATAAATAAGTAACAACGAACCGCATGTAACATGTTCAAAATCACTTGTTTCAAAATGCACCAACAAAGTGTCTTTGCATCATCCAAATGCTAACTAAGAACATGAAAGTGTACAATATGAAAGTAAAAGATAAAGATCGATATATCAAGAAGTCTAACTGGTGGTGGATCTATCATGCCAAGAAAAAAATATACGAGGCTATAAGGTAGGTAGCATCTGGGACTCTTGTGGTAGCGATGATGGTTAATTTCCCATAGAGAGGTTCTGATGGTCTGGATCAGGTTTCTTGGTTCTTGTAGACCAAATGATGTGAAGTTTGTATAATTGTATATATAAGATATTTTAGTGTATGCAAAGTCAAAACAATTATTCTATGTTGTTATCTGTGTTCTATTTTATCATTAGTTGTGTGTTTAAAAATAAACATGGAATTTGTCCATGATATCTAAGCTATCTGTATCAGTTTGGCATCAGAGCACCAAAAGATTCTTGGTTGAGCATTCCTGAAGGTTGCAGGGGGTTTGATAAGTTTTTGTGTCAACTCTTAGTATTAGTGATTCTAATTATTTCTTCCTGTGTTCACCCATTTCTTGGGTAGTGTTTCATATATTTTAGGTTCTGAATGCCCATGTCTTGGGTTGTTTATTTGTATGGGTAATTAAAAAAAAAAAAGAATGTGTCATTCTGTTTCCTGAAAGATAAACTAGAGTTCCTTTTAGATTTAATCCTAGTCTTCCTTTTCTTGTTATTCCTTTAAGCATGAGAATGATTTGTCTTAGACAAGTTTGAGTGCAAGGTAGAGATCATCCTTTTTTTGGAGTTATGTGGCAGCTAGAAGAAGCTCACTGGTTTGGGAGGAAGTGGTAAATAATTAACATTCAATACATATTTGATGCTGCCTTCAGAGAGCTCTTTCATGGTGTACTTTGGAGCTATGAATGTTTGCTAAAATGGAGAATTGGGAGAGCTAGAAGAGTTTGAGAACAACCTAAACAACTAGAGAAAGAGGCAAAATATCATAACAAGAAGTTGTAGCTGTGTTTTGGGTTTTGGTTGTGAAGTCAAATATGGATTTATATCATGATGTGAGAAAGATGATAACCAAGTAAGAATAAATAATAAGGATAAGACATAGATTAAAGAAAACAAAAGAACAACAAAAAGAGTTGCAATAGTTTGAGTATGAATTGGAGTTAAAGTGGATGTTGGAGGAGAATGAAGCATGTAGCAATAAGAAGAAAAAGAAGAAGAAGTCTATAGCAACGGCTTTGAAGAGTTGTGAGAAGGTAAAAAATAAGGGTGAGTATAAATACCTAGCTTGCGAGCAAGAGTTATATTCAAAGAGGAAATCCATAGAGGAAAGGATTAGCCAAGGGATAGAACTCCTCGAACAGGGAAAGCTTAAGTCCTTGGATGAGTTGGCAAGATTGTTATTGCATAAGGGGCCAATAAATGAGATTTGTAAAGAATTTGAGACAAAGGATGAATGGAATGAAGATGAAGAGGATGAACTAAATGAAGTTGTTGAGTTGTGTTACCCTGAAGTAGGGGAAGGTATTGAAGATTACAATACAAGAGAGGAAGAGTTTGAAGACTGCAATGAAGAGGAATGCAGCCTATCACAAGAGGAGGCCCAAGATGTTGTAGTAGTGGAAACAGTCCACATTAGAGAGGAAGCTACAATAAAGATGGAGATCTTTGGGAGCCCCATAGGTGATGAAGTCCTATTGGTTTTAGAGAATACAACCAACCAAAAATAGCTAGAGGAATGTCTAGAGCATCCCATGAATAATGAAAAGAGAGAAGAAGGACATCAACTCTTCATTGGAGAAGAAATGAGGATGATCGAGAGAGAGAGTAGAGACCTATCCATTTGTGGTACAAAGGAGGACAATGCATGCAGAAAATGCAATAAAGGAGTACAATGCAAAAAAGGAGTTGTGAACAACATCATAGGGAGCTAGGAAATGAAGACCACCTCATAAAAGAAGAATCTAAAAACATGCCTAAATGGCATAATGTAAAAGAGGAAGTAGTGATGGGAAAGTTCATTTCCCTTAACTTTATTTTTGTTTTAATGGTTTTTGTGCAGGTGCAACAGAAGGTGGTATGAGTGATGCAAAGATCCATGATGGTTTTCATTGGAGGACCACTAAGTCTTCAAAGCGTGCTGGGTAAAGAGGAAGAGCACAATTTGGAAGAGTACCTGACAAACTCTAATCCAACAAGACGCTGGAAGCAAAGGAAGAGAAAGTGTGGAAACTTGCAAAGATATTTAATCTGGTGGAAGGGCAAACCATGGCCTTATTCTTTGGGTCAAAATGATGGTTTTACCATCCTGAACACTTACCTAGATATTTGATGCAGTAGCATCTTGGAGTAAAAGAAATCCTACATATAAAAATGTAATAGTTAAATCCTTAGAATTCTTAGTGTGTTATTTTCTTGAAGTTTGTATCCATAACTTTGAACTAGGAGGTTTAAAAATTTAAAAAGGAGAAAATGATGTAAACCAACTCTAATGAATTGATTCCTCCAAATCAGGAGGCACGATTAACTATATTTATTAGTCTTAAGAGTGGTTACTAATGGTTCAACCATTTAGGGAATTGCCATTACGAGCATCATAATTTTAGAGAGTTTGAGGGAAAGTAGAAGTCTAACTGGCACTGGAGCTGCCATGCCAAGAAAAAAGGGTACGAGGCTATAAGGTAGGCAGCGTCTGGGAGTCTTGTGGTAGCGGTGATGGTTAATTTCCCATAGAGAGGTTCTGATGGTTTGGATAGGGTTTGTTGGTTACTGTAGACCGAATGATGTGAAGTCTGTATAATTGTATATATAAGATATTTTAGTGTATGCAAAATAAAACAATTATTCTATGTTGTTATCTATGTTAGATATTTTATCATTAGCTATGTGTTTAAAAATAAACATGGAATTTGTCCATGAGAGCTGAAATGTCTGCATCGCTATATTTAATCATCTTCCTCCCAATCATGAATTGATGTCTCATCATCATGTAGCAACAAACTTTCATCATCATGTAATATAGAACTCTTAACAAATGTGCTCAAAAGAGGTAGAATTTTTTTATTAGTTTTCTTTACCCATTATTCTTGCTTTCTTCGGAAGTGGTATTATATGAAGATTTTGTAAATTTTTTAATGCTTTGATTTTTGTTTTGGCAACCATGTATTAGGACCCCTTGAAGACAAATCAAAATTTGATTTATCAATCAAAACTCCATTATTCTTTTCATTATGTCAATCAAATCTTGTACCTTATGAACTTCACTGCAATACAACTTTGTTCACTATTTCCATTGACTCTATGATTGCAAATGAGATCAGATTAGGTTATTTACTAACTTTTACTTTGAAACACTCTACTTATGCACTAATCATTACACTAAAGATAACCCTATCAAAATAAACTTAAAATGAAAAGGGAAAAATCAAAGTGTACAATTTTCACCATTACAAATATAAATATTCCATATTTAAACTAAATTAAAACATACCAACTGTTTAAACAGTAATTATGACAGCCCTGTTTCTAAAGGCCTTTGTCACGGCCATAAGTAGAAAAGACAAAACAAAAAAAACAAAAACAAAAAACTATTCGAGGTAAATCAGAACGCTTAAACTTTCTGTGGCAACAATTTTCAAAAATGTCTATGGTAGGTATTGACAATTGAGTCGGGGTTATCTTCCAAGAGGATGGCTTGGGAAGCTGAGATTACTTGGTGTGCACGACAAGTTGGACGAGTCAAAATATTCTGAAACATGAATCGATCAAACCTACTTTAAAAATAGTGATTTTGATTTGACTGAGATTGAATAAGTGCATTCTATGTGCCTGCTCAATTCTCCCAGTTGTTTAAGACGACCAGGTATGTCAGTCCAGCATGTGCAACTTTCCGCAAAGCATTTTTGGGGTTGACTTGGCAACCGCAATTATAAAGACGTGCAATTTTTTTGTTTGTTTTTTAAGAGAAGAAATTTCGCATTTTTGAGCATGCCTTTTCTCAAAAAAAAAATCTTGTGGCGTTAAGATGCCACTTTAATAGTTAATGGTCAATTTTGGCCAATAAAAGTAGGGCAAACATTTGACGTGATAATTTGTTTTTCCTTCTTTTAGAATCCACTTCCATACCTTGACCCATTTTAAAATTATTGAGTCAAAATTAATCTTACTGAAAGTATTTATAGTCTTGTTGATCAAGTATTGTACAAAATAATTTTGACAAAAAACATATAGTCATTTCGTGTGGTGTTTGGTTAATAAAATTATTTATATGTGCCTATCAACCATCCAATAGCACCAATAGGTGCTTTTACTAGTTATAATCAAAGATACCATCTAAAATATTTAAGAAAATCACATAGATGATAAAAAAACTACTGCAACATTATTAAATTCAGTCAAATCAAAATGGCTTTTGAGGTAAGGAAATGAGGTTGCAGGTGCTCACAAACACCTTGACTTAGACACCAAGACATGAAATTATAGTAAAGATTATAAATACCTCACATCATTGGCTAACCCCTCGTACCAATTCTTTGACAAATTGTTGCACACAAAGTGTGAGTGTTCTGATCTATCTTCATTCAAGATGGGTTTTAGTAAACAATTTCAATCACCCAAAAGCTATGATGAGCAAGCCCAAAATCACAACAAAAGTTATTTATTCGGGAATTCAATTATAATTTTTTTTAGTAAGTGTGAAGAGTGAAAACAATCCCCACCCAAAGGAAATGACATCTTTCATAGTTGCTCAACAACACTCTGGTCAGATACAACACGTTTGTTTATGATTGCTCATTAAATGTTAATTTCGACTTTCATGAGTTTTTCCACTGATTTGTAAATAAGGATAGATGATTACATAACTTCATCATTTTCCCTCATCTTGGGCCATGCTCCATAGTTGATGATGATGGTGAAGTAGAAATGCCCCTTAGATGACATGTTGATACATATATGTGGTATGGAGGGGCAAGGGTGGATATCTGTAATTGAGCTAGTTCCTTTTTAGTTCTTTTTTATGTACACACTCTTTTGAGTTGGAGCCAAAAATATAAGGAAAATTCTAGGGAACTCATGTGCTTTAGTTCTCCCTCATTCCCTTCCTTGCCTCACCCAACTTACGAAAAGGGTCAAAACAAAGACGTTAAATTTGTAGCCACATTATTTAGTTCTAACGATAAAAGCATTGTTGTTTTCACCCCTCCATCTTTATTCATCTCTCCTTTATTGATGTTCCATAAGAGCAATTTTGCATTGTAAATATTACATGTTGATAGTGAAGATGAGAAGACGTGCAACCCTAACATTTGCTTAATTTTTCATATTTGGTAACAGTGTAATAATTGAACCAATTAATCTCACTTAGTGTGTCAAATGGATAAATTTTGGACAAAAATTTATTACCATGTTTGAGATAAAGGAAATGTCGAGCTAAGATCATTGGCATTAATCTTGATGTAATGCTAATGTTAAGTTCCATTGTTATGATAACCATGTGATAACATTAATCGTTCAATGTTATAATTTATGTTTGTTGATGCTTTATTTGACTTTGATTGTAACATTAGGTCCTAGTGCAAACATCAACATTAGGAAACATTTACCAAAATATATATTTAGGGTTAGTTTACATCTTATGAAAGTGATCTCAAGATTCACAATTTATTTTTTAGGATGCATTTTTAAAAATCTAATTATGTTAGTATTTAGTCATTTATCTAGGACATTCTTAAGGTGTAAATCCACATTCAATATCTATTTTTGACAAATCAATAATTAATTTATGTTTTTGGGCTTTCCAAATTAATTGATGAAATTTGTATGAACTCTAAATCCAAACAAAGCAAATACGTGTATACATGAAATCCATTAGAGATAACATAGATCTTTTGCACCTTCCTATAGGTCAAGAAATGGTCAAGCCCCTCGACTTGGATGGTGATACTGTGATGGTAATTAGAGAAGGGGTGATCAAATCAATTAAATCCCTTACTTTCCCCTCTCCATAATGTTGAAAGAATGAGACATTCTGAGAAGCTGAACCTACTTTGTTTGCCAAAGATACAATGTTCACACAAGTATAAATCAAAAGATTTCAAACTTGGAAGTTGATCCCTCTTGAGAAAAATTTCAAGGCCCTTCTTGCCTATATGCTTGAGCCTCTTGTGTCAAAGCTTCGTCCCGTTGTCCACAACTACTGTCACAGTTCCCACTTTAGTGTGACTATCTAGCACATACAAAGTGGGCCTAATTTGTTGCCTCTTGCAATTACCAAGGCTCCTTTGGTCACCTTCCAAGTGTTTGACTCAAAGGTGATGCTACATCCTTGAGCATCTAGTTGTCTCGTAGAAATCAGATTCCTCTTGAGTTGAGGAATATGTATCACATCCTACAACAACCAATTATTTCCATTTCTTAACTTTAACATCACATATCCTTTACCCACAATGTCACACAGTTCATTATCACCAAGGTATACCTTACCAAGTTTCTTTCTTGATAATTTTTGAAACTTTTCTGGCATGGAGTGGCATGAAAGGAAGTACCAAAATCCAACACCCACACATCAGATGTAGCTTCTCCAATGGATAAAACTAATGCACCTGCATCATCTTCATATGCTGCATTAACTACATTTTATTTTTCTTTTCCTTGACTCTTTGCCTTCTTGTATGACCAACAATTCTTTTTGATGTGACCTTCCTTGCTACAAAACCAACACCTTGAATTTATGCC
Organism: Cunninghamia lanceolata; assembly: GCA_027924645.1. Classification (NCBI taxonomy): domain Eukaryota; kingdom Viridiplantae; phylum Streptophyta; class Pinopsida; order Cupressales; family Cupressaceae; genus Cunninghamia; species Cunninghamia lanceolata. Next base: position 793,379 of record BSBN01001835.1, on the reverse strand, counting down.
CCTTGATTTAGATCTTTTGAAAGATTTAGATCTCCTTCTATCGTGGTTTCTTCCTTGTTCTTGGGATCTCCCTCTATTGCCAAAAATTAAAGTCTCTCCAGATGAAGTATTATGATGTTTTCTTCACATGTCTTCATTGAGAAGAATTGCAACCACATCATCAAGTTTCAGCCCACTTCTCTTCTCATCGGATCCTTTATTTTTGGATACTGAATTGTTGATTGTCATTACAACACCTTCCCACCTATCAGGAAGAGAACATAACAACAAAATAGATTTGATTTCTTATTGAAAATTAATGTCAACAGAAGTTAATTGGCTGATTATGGTATTGAATTCATTCAGATGATTGGAAACACATGCACCTTCCTTCATCTTCAAGTTAAACAATTTCTTCATCAAGAAAACTCTATTAGTAGCAGAAGGTCTCTCATACATACCAGATAAAAGGTCCCATAAAACCTTTGCGGTCTTCTCCATTGCAACATTGAATAAAACATTGTTGTTAAGAGAGAGGATGATGGTTGCCTTCACTTTCTTATCTAATTGTCCCAATCCCCATTTGACATATCAACAAGTTTCTTGGACTTCCCCTCTAACTTAATCAAGAGGTCTTTTTGAGTCAGCAAGGCTTCCATTTGTAGCTTCCACATGCCAAAGTTCTGGCTCGAGAACTTCTCAATTTTGAACCTATCTCCATCCTCCATCTCTTCACAATCTCACCTCAAGCTCTGATATCAATTGTTGAATATTAAGTGGGCCATTCTTAAATATCATCCACTTCAATAGTCAAAGGTTAATTTGGACCAATAAAAATAAGACAAATATTTACCATTTTTTTGTTGTGAATGAGGTGTAAAATTGCTATTGAGTGTTTGACCATTGAAATGGATGATATTTAAGTAGAGTGTATTAAGTGTAGCGAGAAGATTGAATTCAAATAATAGAACAACAAAATGAAAAGACAAATATTAAAACAATCACAAGAAGACAACAAGATTTACGTGGTTCACCATTAATGGCTATGTCCATGGGAAAAGTAGGGGAAACTCTATTTTATTAATTGTTCACAGTAGCATGTACAATGATGTTTCATGAGTCACTTCACTTGTGAAATGAAGTCTCCTATTACAAACATAAAGAATAGTGAAAAGTGCAAACAAAATAATGTGAAGAGACATAGGTCAATGTGACCGTTGGAATTCACATATACTCAACAAAAATAACAATAGTTTTTTAATAAAATTACACAAGGTGGCTACAAATTTAGCATCTTGTGTGAAGAAATTCTTGATAGATCAGAATGCTCAACATCTGTGTGGCAACAGTTTTACAAGGAATTGGTATGAGGGGTTAGGTAAGGATGTGAAGTATTTGTAAGATTTATTATATATAATTTCTTAGTGTCCAAGACACAATATTTGTGAGTAGATGTGACCTCATTTCCTCCTGTTTGATTTGACTGAATATGATCTATAACTAATAGTTTCAAGGACATGTGAATTGACTTGATTGTATGCCAATTTCAATTATCTACAACGGGGCCAGTATTGGTGGTTATTGGAGCTTTGGAGAATTATCTACCTATCAATCTTTTTTCTTATTAATTGTCTTACGTATCTCTTTAGATCTTTTTCCTTTACTTATTAATTGTCTTAAGTTATCTTTATTAAATCAAGTTATGTGGGCTACATATTCATGAGATTGTTATTATGTTAAGGAATAAATTAGATCTTATATTCTATTCTCAAACACTACCTAACACATTTCTTGTTAACGTGGCTTGGTTTATCTCTTACAAAATTTGTTAGGATGAAAGCCTTCCCTATATGAGCAACACACAATGAATTATATAGATGAAGGGCCTAGATTAAAAGGACTACCATGAAATCAATCTTGTCCATTGATTGTTTTTCACAATGTCATAAATAATAAAAAACAAAAAAGTTCTCTTTACCTTTATCACTTTGACAATTGATAAATTGTTAATTTTTTTATTTTATTTTTCTACTGAGTGACTCCCATCAAATCCGTGGTCCGTTTGGTTCATCTGCGGTGGAGCCAAAATGGTTGGAAATGATTCACGCTAGAGAATTGTGTTAGAAAAAGTCAAATGTCGTTTAAATGTCCCCCACGGAATACTCTAGGATTTTTTTAAAAAGAAAATTCAAAAGGAAAAGGAAAGGGAAAATGGTTGAAAGCAATTACCTTAGGTGAGCATATCAAATTGCAAGCTAAAGGAGAGCGCGAATAGAAAACTAACGAATCACCTTCCCATAAATCGATCCAAGGCTATGGAGGAAATCTTTTGCTTTTTTCAAAATGCATAAGTTCTTTGTTTTTCTATCACAAAAACTAAAACCTATTTTGGGAGCTGAAAAAGGAAGTTTTTTTTATTTTTTTTGGTGGCATTCTTTTTATTTTTGGGCAAGATTAGAAGACTTCCTATACTGCTAGCCTGGCATAAAAAATTTGCATCAAGAAAGAGAATAGAAATAGACAATAGATTTGGGCATTTGCAAATTACACAATACCATTCAACAATGCTTGTTTATTAGAGAATCCATCTACTAGTACTACACAATATGAACCTTCATAAGACCTAGATGCAATAGATATTTAAAGTAAAAATTATAAGTCTTGTAATTTTCTTCACAAACATCAGTACGGATACTTGAATTTAAAAGAATAAGTGTTGTTATTATTATTCAAATGGCATTAGATATGTAGTTTATGTTAAAAGGGGAATTATGAATGGTATTAAGAAGTAATATATAGTAATAATTAATGTATAATTCTTATTATTATTCAAATGTATTAAAAACACTTCTTATTAGTAAGTGTAGTATTATTGCAATGAGTATTTTTATCTAGCGATTACCAATCAAAACAAAGTATTATTTTTCATGTTGAACAAATTTTAATTTTTACTAGGTTTACATGAGAATTTTTTTGGGAAATATCATTTTGAGTAAAACAAACACACTAAAATCTAGTAAAAAAATAATATTTATTTTAATGTTAAACAAATCATATTTTTTCTTCAAATCTATGCAAATATTATAACAAAATTGTAATATTTATATTAATATAATATTCATATTAATGTGATTATTTAATTTTGATTCATTGTATATATATATATATATATATTTGATATTTTAAATATTAATGAAAGAATATAATTAATTATATAACAATAATAGAATGTATATTAAATTATTGATTATACAAATTAGTAGAATTATTATGTGATAGATATTATAAAAGTTCATATATCAAATACATACTTATAAAAATGAATATGAGCCATCTTAGTATGTATAATTTAATAGAAAAATATAGTTATGCCTTATGTGCATAATATTAGATATAAGTTGTAGAACATAAATCTATTGTACCCTCACATAATTATTTTTAAAATAATTATATGATTAAATATGCATTTGTTTCTATGGTAGATTATATAAAAATAATAAGAGATTCAATTAATTTACTACATATATACAATATAGACAAGTTACTTAAAAGTGAACTATAATTTTCAAAATTATATTTTTAAATGATCTATAGGGATAAATGATCTCCCATACTGAGTGAATGTAAAGTAATGATACCTTAAAAAATATAAATATTTACCTAGTAAGGAATTGACATAAGTGAAAGAAGGCAATAGTTAATGTGATAAAATTTCAATAAGAATTGATAAATTAATTTAGTGGATTAAATAACTTATAAATTAATAGATAATAAAAAATATCTAATAAATTCTATAATTTCTTCAGAAAGTTTTCAACCTACCCATTGAACCTATGGGTCCAATTGCTAGTTTAATTTATATAAAATTATAGTAATAATGGAGACCTAGTTAGCCTTAAGGGGTAGATTGAACACTCAAGCCCTTGGAAAACATGGATGATGGTCATGGGTTCCATTTCCATGGATTTACTCCCACATGGGTGGAGGTTATAGTGGTACATGTTAGGACTTCACTTCATAAGTCCCACTAGATATTGATTCATCTTTTAAAAAATAAAAATAAAAATGGGGATATAGTGGTGACACAGTATATTCAACTTGTGAAATACTAATTGAAAGACAATAAAGTAACTTGTGAGATAATACATTTGATTGCTACACATCTATGAACACTATTCAAAATAGATATAAAATTAGTAAATTGAAGTGAATTTTTAATTTTATCTCCTCTTTGTAATATTTTTTTCCATAGAGCATGCTAAGATATGTCTTTTATCCTTTTTGGTACATATTCTTAAAACATAATTACTTATAATTATTGTCTCACTATCCTATGCGAAACAATAGTTTTAAACTATTAATATAATTATTTAGATTCTAATTATTTGGGGTGATATTGTGGAACTCTTTTAAAGTTGACAATATAATCCATGTTAAACACATTAGTATTCAAAAGTTCTTCATTTTCATTTAATGAGTCTCTTTTCTTAATAGTAAAGAGCATTTTTTTTTTTGCAAAATAATAGAAATATTAATCAAAATTTTGCTATGTTTTAGTAATAATATTTTTTTACAAATTATCACCATATTTTCCATGAAAACTTGAGGACTTTGAGGACTTGATGAGTACCATGGGAATTTTAAAGAGGGAATATTATAGTTAAACATATTAGGTCAAAACTTTAAGAGGTTACTTGATGCTTTGAGGAACTTCACAAGGTAATTAAAAACTCTCACCAAATTCAATCTAAAGATTGTTTGAATAGTTTGAAGAATAACGTTTAGATTAGAGAAAGAATTAAATATATTCTAATTAAATTTGTAAATTTTCAAGTTAAATGGAGAACACTATCAAAGTAGGAGAAATATTGACAATTTTAATATCCTATATAGCATAAGATTATATGTGTATTTAATTAAATATATTTTCAACTCTCATGCCCACTTCATACATGTTCATTTTTAGAATTATATTGATTTGAACGAAGGTAATTCAATGGAAAATTTAATACTTGAGGAACTTAATGTATTAAAAGGAATAATTATACAAACTCAAACATAAAAAGATTGGTAATTATTTAATATAAGAACAAAATGGATTCTTATTTCAAATTAGATCTTGTACAAGAAGATTTGCATGACAATATCTTCATTATTTACATACAATACATATGATGTAATTGTATTCATGGAGCATCAAAATGATCATCTAGAAATTTTACAATGCTTCTATTATATTATTATATATTTTTCTTATTATAAACAAACTTAAAAATAATTTACTCCATGTATAAACTCAATTATAAAGTGTTCCTATAAATTTTGGTGATTTAGCAAGAAAGTAATTAATATATTATTGTTTTAAAATTAGTATCCAAAAGAAATTTTAGATGGCAGAGATATTTTTTTAATTTAAATATAGATTTGATAGAATTAAATATTTATACTTAATATTTCTATATTCAAATTAAAGCATAATAAGATTTTTCACACTTTAGAAAAAAGTTTAATTATAACAATAATGAAAATAAATAATTTAAAAAAAAAAATTACTTATGAATAGCAACATTAGTTTTTTATACATAGAGTTGAAAACTAAAAATTGTTCTAGACATTGACATTTCCTCATTCATTAGATAGGTTCTAGGTAATAACAAATATGTTTTTCATATGGGGATAATCAGATGATGACTCTTCCAAGTAAAAAAATTACCTCTTATTCTTGTCTTCACCTTTAGCTTAGGGGCTTAATTTTGTTGATTGCCTCAAGATATTTTTGATGTTTTTCAAATAATATTAGACCTCTACACATATTATCTATTTCATTTCTCTAAATAAAATACATAAATTGATCTTCTTAGGTTAAACTAGTTTTTAAGATATAATGTGTTATAAAATATTCACTATAATGAATGTGTTGAATATAAAAATGGTAAAATTTGTATATTAAAGAGTCGATTGAACAAGTAATACAATGATAAGATTATGATAAAATTAAATAGATTTAGAAAATTATGAGTTAAGAATTAATGGTCTTTACATATCTTAATGTTCTTCTCTTAAGTAACACTAAATAGTTTAATTCTAGTTTTGGGAAGATAGTTGGCTTAAAGGCTACCTCTCTATAAGACTCAAAATATCCAAAGATTGGCTGACAAGGCTACTAATTTCTTTGGAAAAATGGCTACTGATTACCTTCTTCTTGATTATGGAAGCTGGAGACACTTGCCAAACTGCTATCAAGATCAGAATGACCTTATATCGATGACTGAGGAGGTGCAACTCTCCCTCCAAGATTGTAGGATTCCCATATTCCCCCAAAGGGACAAATTGTTGTGGGCCAAGGATAAGACAGGAGCTTTTTATAGTTAGATATACTTACAACCTATTTATGGAGTCTAATGAGGACTCTAACCTTTGGAGAAGGGTCTTGCAAAGTACCAAAATTCTAAAACACATAAATAACCAAGTAAAAGTAAAAGTAACTACAATTACACTATCAAGGAAAAGAGATAGATTTACTATTTATTGTAAAACACAAGATATCATTCATTGATATGGTATACAATCATGATGCAATTCATCTTACTGAAGTACAGTTATAGAGCTCCATGAAGTAATATATACAAGTTTCAATAATGGCTTTTTAGCCTTACAATTCGTTTTGGTTCAATGAAGTAATACAAATGTCAGCATATACAAGTAGAATCATATATATATATATATATATATATATATATCCTCGACTGCCATCGATCATTTGGTCATCTGCTACGTCTAAGGACAAGAACATGGTTCAGGCACTTTTTTACCCAACCACCAAGCTTACGCTTCGCTAGTATTCTTTAGAATTGAAGAATGTCTGACCCTGCTTGAAGGGCCTAGAAACCTGTAAACAAGTGGCACGGTCAAATCTAGTGCATGCCTATTAACCTACATGCATCCCTAACTTGAATGCAACATCACATTAACAGGATATGGCAGAGAAAATAATAAAATAACTAGGCATACAATCCATCTATTTGAATGGTACACTCGTCTATTTCAACGTCAAAATTAACTTTGGCCAAAGTATGAAACCATTTAGTGGTGTGTAGACCTTGAAAAATAAGACCTACTTCTCTGTTTTCCCCATATTCGGCACCTATCTTAGAAGGTAACTTTCCAAAAAGAACAAAAACAAAGAAAAACAAAATAGCCATCCTCTTTTCAAAACACATTTTATGGCAAAATAATAACTCATTTCATTCATGCAATAATACAAGAATAGATAATTTGTCTCTATTATGAATTTAGTAACTATTTGTTTCACATGTAATCAATTTTCTTAGCATGTTGCAAAGTATCTTTCATACAATTATAACTATTTTAGTTCATGAATTTGATTTGTTTCTTTGTTGCTTTGTAGGGTAAAATACAGAAATTTTCAGTCATCATAGATCCCACTACATTTCACTACACTTTATTATCTCACTTTGTAGTTTGGGATACACAATCTACACTGATCCATCAATGTCATATTTAATTTCTAAAAAAAATGATCACCGTAAAGGCATAATTTGTTTTCTAAACTATTATTGACATTAACAAGCTTACACTCAGTTTCACTGTTTCTGGCTTGCAACAACTTCTCAAAGTTTGTGGAAATAGAGGAACACATATCAAGGTACAATGGACCCTAGAGTGCTTATGGTGTGAACAACATCAAGGTTCATCAATCTATCTTCATCGCATTCAATTTGGGAGTTTCATCTACACATTTGTATGACTACACATTTCATTTGGCATTGAGCTTGGTGCCACCTTGTGGCCTACTGAGTTCACTCTTAAGGCTAGTAGCTAATACATTTAAATATCCTTAAATATCCTTGAAGGTCATTAGAAGTCAACAAAAAAAGTAAAAGTTAGCTCTTGGCATGGTTTTGTATTGTAAAATCTTTCCAATGTTATGATTTTATTCATTTGTAATCAAATAGTTGAAGCCTAGCATGTTGGAAGTCCATTGTAGTAAATTGTAATGCTATTGTGACTATGAATGAATAAGGAACATATGATTATTATGCTATTTCAGTGAGTTTGTTGTGTGTTTGTTCACTTGGTTACATGGTTGGATAATCCTTCATTGGACCCTTTGGTCATGACTGCATTAATTCTGCATGACAAATCTTGACTTGGGATTATCCCCTTTTCTTCTAGCATTATTTTTCATATTTTTTAGTTTTTTAAAACTACTACTTTTGCTTGTCTAAAATTGTATTCTATTTTTTGCAAGAGGATTATTGTTGAAACATGTTTCAAGGATTGCATAAGGTAAATGGTAGAAATATACAATTCAACATGAGATTATGCCTTATTTTCTTGTGTGCATAATTTTCTCAAATTTGGTGTTTGCAGGTGTCCTCCTTCATCCAAAGTCACTTGCTATTTTTATAAAGGAGGGATTATCTATTGCAACAAGTATGATGTAAATAGAGTTAAATTAAATTATGAGGTGAAAGCATAGAGATTGGTACAAGTTATATTGAAGGGCCATACAACTAAAATTTATCATTTGCATGAATGTGGGAGGGTTTCTCGCCTACTCATATGTACTTTCAAGATCTAGATTGAACATTAATTATGCAACTATTGATGCCTACAATTGTGAGTTGACTTGATTTGTGCATGAGATGGACTATTTTGCTTTGATATGTTGAGTCATAAGTGCCCACACCCTTAGAACTAAAAAGATTATTTTAAATGCTATTATACTAAATTGTATGATGTAAAAGTAGTTGGTCTCTGAACCATCTTATGTACACGAATGCATGAATACTTTCTTGGGCATCTTTGAAGTAGATTTACCATGTGTTTGTCTTTTGAATTTTAGTGATTTGTATGTATATACAAGTCTATGCCCAATGTCGGTTCATATTTGCACTCTCAATTCTGTTTGCAAATCATGACTTTGTTGGCCACTAGATATGCACTAGCCTTACCAAAAACTTTTTACACATTCTTATAGACAGTGGAAACCTCATGTTGTTGATCATCACAACTATTAACTCACTCTCCCTACCTTGTGAAAGGATGTTATATTTATTCAAAAAATACTCTAATGATAATAATATTTTATTTAGTAAAAAAGTCCCGCTAGAAATTTCACCCTTAAATATCACTTTGAGAATTTAAACTTGAATCTCCACTATAAGAATCCATTACTTCAACTACATCAACTCAAAACCCTTAAACAAAAATGGAAGACCTTACATTACAAACTAAAATCAGAATTACAACATACCAAATGTTTAGGCTGCAGTTATTGTTGGTGAAACGCATACATATTTATGCAACCCAATCCTCAGTCCATATAACGGTTCTGACAGCCACTACTCCCTCTTTTGCATTGATCTTTGCATGTTCTTTTCTCCCACGCTGAGGCTATTAATAGTGTCCTTCAGAGGTTATTGAAGTTTGCTATTGTCAGTCATTGAGACAGTGGATATATATATTGTTGTGTATGCTATAATATCATGATTGATTCTGGATTTAATATAGAGAGCTATCCCCTACTCAAAGTGGATGTAGCCATTTGGTGAACCATGTTAAAAAACTTAGCTTCTCTCTTTGAATCTATTCTGTGTCTATTTATGCATTTTGATTTAATTATTTACCTTTTGTCTGCATTGTTATTCTTCACTCAACAATTGGTATCAGAGCTTTGGTGAAGAAGCTAGGCGAAGCAGCTCAGTGGTGAAGCTAGATGGGAATCGTGAAGAATTTCCAGAAGGATGGACGATGCAGACAAATGGAAAATCAAAATATTTTTAGGATAGAACTTCGGTTTGTGGAAGCTCCAGATTCACGCTTTGCTGATTCAAAAGGATCTTGCCATTGCGCTGCAAAGGAAGTCTAAGAGGCCAGAGAAGATGTCAGATGAAGACTGGGATATCTTAGACCAAAAAGTAGATGCAACCATCATTCTATCACTGTCCAGCAATGTCCTCTTCAACGTTGCCATGGAGACAATAGCTAAACAGATTTGGGACAAGCTATGTGATATGTATGAAATGGCTTTAGCAATGAATCGAGTGTTCCTAGTGAAGAAACTATTAAACTTGAAAATGAAAGAAGGTAATAGCATGTCGAATCATTTAAATGAATTTAATATTGTTTTTAGTCAATTACTTTATGTGGATGTTAACATTGAAGAAGAAATGAGAGCCATGTTGCTATTGTGCTCTCTTCCTAATAGCTATGATAGTGTGATTATGACCATAAGCAATTCGATATCTGGTAAAAGTAGATCCGAAGAAGGGGAGGATAAGAAAAAATAAACAATGCTGTGGTATGATGATGTAGCAGCCACTCTTTTCAATGAAGATATGAGAAGAGGGCAAAACAAAACAAATGGTGATGCCTTGACTGCCGTAAGTACTAACAATAGAGGAAGGGGTCAAGACAGAGGCGGAAATAATGACAGAGGAAAATCGAAGTCCAGGGGCAAAAATGGAGAATGTTGGTTTTATGGCAAGCAAGGTCACATAAAAAAGAATTGTTCGAACTACAAAAAGGCACAAGAAAAGGTGAGCAATAACAAAGCCAACACAACATACCAAGAAGATGCAAGTGTTCTTATTTTAACCAAAAAAGAAATTCCAACTAATGGTTGGGTGCTTGATTCAAGTTCATCGTTTCATGTCACTCCGTGCAAAGAGTATTTCAAAAATCTACAAATTGGTGACTTCAGTAAGGTTTTTCTTGGTAACAATGAATCTTGTGATGTTGTTAGAAAAGGGGATATTTCATTGAAACTAAAAAATAGATATACTTGGTTGTTACGTGATGTTAGATATGTTCCCCAGCTCAAACAAAATGTAATCTTAGTTGGACAATTGGGTTCTCAAGGTTGTGAAATTAGTTTTGAATCAAATAGATGCAAAGTTAAAAAGGGGGCCTTGGTAATTGCAAGGGACAACAAATTAGGCATCTTGTATGTAATAGAGAGTCATGCTGAAGTGGGAGTTGTTCATCCTACTTCAGATTTGTCATTGTGTGAAATATGGACTGCCCAGAAAAGTTTTTTGGATCAATAGATGCTGAAACTGATTCTGTTATTAATGACTTTCTTAGTATGCTTGATAGTGAAAGTTTTAGGGATCAGTTAGATGATAGTGAGCAGGTTGATTTAAAAGAACCTAGGACAACTGATATTGATGGTGATTCTCAGTTGGGGCAGAGTGTAGGTTGTGATACTTCAGATTATTTGAATGTTATTGGATGGGGTCCGGCGGATGCTTTGACGAAGATCGTAAAAAAGGAGAAGTTCGAGTTCTATAGGACTTCTCTCGTCATTGTCAAGTTGTGACAATAAGCCTGGAGTGGGGGATATCTTGGTGTAGCTCTTGCAGCTCGGATTGGAATGCAAGTGGGAGATTGTTGGTGAAACGCATACATATTTATGTAGCCCAATCCTTAGTCCATGTAACGGTTCTGGCAGCCACTACTCCCTCTTTTGCATCGATCTCTGCATGTTCTTTTCTCCCACGTTGAGGCTATTAATAGTGTCCTTTGGAGGTTATTGAAGTTTGCTATTGTTAGTTATTGAGAGAGTGGAGTGTTTTTTGCTGTAAGATATATATATATATTGCTGTGTATGCTGTAATATCATAATTGATTCTAGATTTAATACAGAGACCTATCCCCTGCTCAAAGTGGATGTTGCCATTTAGTGAACCACGTTAGAAAAAAACTTGGCTTCTCTCTTTGAATCTGTTCTATGTCTGTTTATGCATTTTGATTTAATTATTTACTTTTTGTCTGCATTGTTATTCTTCACTCAACAGTTATAACACATTAGCCCCTGTTTCTTTAGGCCTTTGTCCCGGCGTTAAGTTAGAGGCTATTCCTGGGCCTGGCTAATGCTTCAATAAACCAGATGAAGTTACAAGGGCATGTGATAAAACACTACTACAGACGTACGTGTTGCACCTGTCTGAAGTGTTTCTGAGCAGCAATGAGTGCCGATACTTGTGGTGGGTGTGGATCGTTATTTCTTTCATTCCAACGACTTTCGCCTACAGACACCCAAACAGAAATCTTACAATTGGATTGTTTAATACACAACTTTGGTCTTCGTCATCACGGCTTTTGCCTGAATCCTTGACATCTTGAATGTGGGCACTCATACTCATCTCCTACAAAACTATTTCAGATAAATCAAAACGCTTAAACTTTCTGTGGCAACAATTTTGAACTGTGTTGGGGTTATCTTCCAAGAGGATGGTTTTGTAAGCTCAGATTACTTGGTGTGCACGATAAGGCGAACGCGTCAAAATATTCTCAAACGTGAATTGACCAAATTCACTTTCAAAGCAGCGATCTTGATTTGACTGAGAGTGAATAAGTGCATTTGACTTGACTGAGATTGAAGTTGCTCTGTTAAATCTCAGAAGTTCGGAAAGAAGGGGTGCACCCTTTCGATTCGGACACTTTTCTCACTTGTGGAGGGACCCATGGGAGTTCCCCAAAATATGTTCCATAGAAAAAAAAAAATTCTATATAATATAATGTAGATATCATGCTATATTATATAATGTTAATTCTTATTTAGTTTTTGAGTATTTTGAGAATAACTTAATACTATTACAAAATTATATGTGGCAAACTTTTGTGTTAAGTTTGGTTTTTCTCTTATTTTAATTTTTCTTCATTCATTTTTATTTACATTCATTTTAGTATATTTGTCTTTATCCCTATCTTATCCTTATCCCTATCCTATTCATATTTATTTTAGCACATTCACATTATTTGTTACCTTTGATTCACATTCATACATGTAAGGTTTATAGGTGGCATTCATCTTGCAATCCTAAAATCTTGTTTTAATCGTAGACAATAAATAATATTTGATCTCCAAGAAACATGGAGAGGGTGAAATTGGATGCCCCTATGTGTGTTGGGACAATTATTTATTATTATTTTATTCTCTTATATGTAACTATAATGACATTTATCATGAGAGGTTACAAAAGAAGTCAAATGGAAGTTATGGAGCATCTTTCTTGTAATGACTAAGACAAGACATTTGCCCTCGTGGAGCACCTAGGATTACAAAAGCTAGCTTAACAAGAGAATCCAATTATTATAAGAAGATTTATGATGTTTGAAAAGTGTAAAATGAATTACATTATATTTACAAAGGTTGACCAATTGGATATGGGCATTGGATTTTAACAATATAACAATATCATGAGGAATGGTTATTAGATTTTGGTGCTTCACATCACATGTGTCCACATAGGAGTTGGTTTTCTTCTTACCAAGCTATTGGTAGCGGTATTGTTCTTATGGAAAACAATGTTTCTTGTAAGACTATTGGGGTTGGGAGCATTAATATTAGAATGTTTGATGGTATTGTAAGGACATCAAGACAGAGGTAAGACATGTACCAGAACTCAAAAAGAGTTTAATTTCCTTGGGAGTTTTGGATTTTGGAGGTTATAAATTTACAAGTCAAGGTGGAGCACTGAAGGTGTCCAAGGGCGTTTTGGTGGTAATGAAGGCTACAAAGATTGGAAACCTTTACAAGCTTGAAGGAAGTACTAAAATAAATGAAGTAGCGGCGGTATCTGAGGAAGTCAATGAATCTACTATTTTATGGCATCAATGACTAGGCCATATGAGCAAGAAAGGGGTAATGTTATTGATAAACCGTAAGTTACTTCCAAATTTAAAGTCTTTGAATTTGAATTTCTGCAAGAATTGTGTTTTTGGGAAGCAATGTAGACATAAGTTTAAAATATGTAGTCATACAAGTAAGGGTATTCTAGATTATATTCATTCAGATGTTTGGGGACCATGCCCTATCATTTCTTTTGGAGGATTATCATATTTTGTAATATTTATAGATGATTACTCTAGAAAGGTGTAGGTCTATATTCTTAAAAGAAAAGTTGATGTGTTTAATGTTTTTAAGCAATTTAGAGTTTTGGTTGAAAAGAGAGCTGGCAATTCAATCAAATGTTTAAGAACAGATAATGGAGCAGTATTCACATTTTTGGAATTTGAAAATAATTGCAAGGAAGCTGGGATCGAAAGGCATAAAACCATGGTTTACACTCCTCAACATAATGGTGTGGTTGAATGCATGAACAAGACCCTTCTATAGAGAGCAAGGAGTATGCTCAGTAATGCCAAGTTGCAACAAGAGTTGTGGGCATAAGCAATCTCTACATCCTATTATTTGGTAAATCGATCACAATCAACTACAATAGATTGTAAGATTCTTGAAGAGGTATGGACAGGTCATTCTTGTGATTACTCAAATTTGGAAATTTTTGGTTGTGATGCTTATGCTCTTATTTCTAAAAAATCAATGTTCTAAGTTAGACCCTAGATCAAAGAAGTATATCTTTGTTGGTTATGGTGATGAAGTTAAGGGATATAGATTGTGGGATCCTACTGCCCATAAAATCATCATTAGCAGAGATATAGTGTTTGATGAATCCCCTCTCATAAAATCAGATATAGTAGAAGTTGAAATGAAACAGGAACAAGTACCACAAAATCAACAAATCTAGTTGGAAACTCAATCATTTACAAAAAATAGGGATCAAGAAGAAGCTTCTGAAGAAGTAGATGAGGATGTAAAAAATATATAGAAAAATGTAGAAATGCCACAACCAACTCTGAGGAGATCTACACGAGTTAGAAATCCTCCTAAGAGGTATCAAGAATAATATATTTCATCTATTGCTTTGATTTCTAATGATGGGGAACCTTGTTGTTATCAGGAAGCAATGGATGCTATTGATAGTGCTACATGGAAAATAACAGTGAAGGAAGAAATGGATTCTTTGGGAGAGAACAAAACTTGGGCCCTGGTAGGGCTCCCAAAAGATAGAAAAGTTGTTGGTTGCAAATAGGGTCTACAAACTGAAAAAGGGAGTTAATGGTAAAGTTGAAAGGTACAAATCAAGATTGGTAGTAAAATGATACTCTCAAAAGGAAGGTATTGATTTCCATGAAATTTTTTCACCAATTGTTAAGCTTGTTTCTATTTGTGTAGTATTAGCATTAGTTTCTTTCTTTGATCTTGAGTTAGAGCAGCTAGATGTTAAAACAACATTTTTACATGGAGATTTGGATGAGGAGATATATATGGAACAACCAGAAGGGTTTGTTCAAGATAACACAAAAAAATTTGTTTGCAAACTCAAGAAGTCATTGTATGGCGTAAATCAATCTCACAGACAATGGTACAAGAAGTTTGATTCTTTCATGGTGAGCCAAAATTTTACAATAAGTGAGTATGACCATTGTGTCTATTTCAAAATTTTAAATAATGTTATATTCATTATCTTGGTTCTATATGTTGACTATATGCTTGTACCAAGAAAAAGCATGGATGCAATCAACAGGTTAAAGGCTCAATTGGCTAGGACAGTTGATATGAAGGATCTAGGAGTAGTAAAACAAATTTTGGGCATAGAGATATACATAGACAGGAAACAAGGTAAGTTTTGGTTATCACAACAGAAGTATATGGAGAAAATACTTATGAGATTTAGTATGAATAATGGGAAACCAATAAATATCCCTTTGGCTTCCCATTTTAAGCTTTCTCCAAGTTTATGTCCTAGTAATAAAGAAAAAAGGGATATATGTCTCGTATACCATATTCTACTGTAGTAGGAAGTTTAATGTATGTGATGGTATGTACAAGACCAGATATTTCACATGCAGTTGGTGTTGTTAGTAGATACATGGAAAATCTAGGTAAAGAGCATTAGGCAATAGTGAAATGGGTGCTTCGATATCTTAGAGGCACAAGTGATTATTGTATCACCTATAATAGTTGTTGTGATTCAATTTGTGGTTATGTTGATTCAAACTTTGTAGGTGATTTAGACAAAAGGAGATCTACTTTAGGGCATGTCTTTACTCTTGTCAGAGGACCTATATGTTGGATGTTAAAGCTTCAAAACATAGTCACTTTATCCACTAGTGAAGCATAATATGTATCTGTCTCACATGCATGCAAAGAGGCAATTTGGTTAAAGGGTTTATTTGGTGAGTTTGGAAAGATTCAATACAAGGTGAATGTATTTTGTGATAGTCAAAGTGCTATTCATTTGGATAGCAATCTAGCTTATCACAGTAAAACCAAACATATTATGATTAAATACCATTTGGTAAGATAGGCTATTGATGAAGGTGGAATAGTTCTTAAGAAAGTCCATACTCAAGATAATTGTGCAGACATGTTTACAAAACCAATATAGTTAGAGAAGTTGTTGTGGTGTTTGGCTTTTCTTGGCTTGCAGAAAAGGTGAGGAATGGGCTTGGGCAAAGTATCAAGAAAATTGTTGTCAAGGTGGAGATTGTTGGAACGGTGACAACAATAAGGAACCATAAGCAATTCCAAATAATAAGCGGTTGTATTTTTTGGTTTGGTGGTAGTTCCTGAACTGGTTGCAATTCTGCTAATAAGGGCAGTTATTAGAAATTACTTATATAGTCTCACATTACCTTCAGAAATATAATTTTTAATGACTGCTGCAGATTTTAATCTTTATCTCTAAGCAATAATAAGATACCTTGTCTCGTGGATGTTTCCACTAAATATATGTCTGGTGAATTTATTTTTCTGCACTGTTAATTCTTTTATCAGTTTTATTTATTGTCATTTGCATCCAATTGTTTGTTGCACATTAATATTATTCTGTAAATGTATTAGAAGTTCAGAAATTAATAGGTTACATTTACATTGTTCTAGAATTTATTGGTCCCGTGGGTTCACATTTTCAATAGCTACTTCGTTGCACTCTCTCTTCTTTTCTTGAGATATCTTGGCTTTCCCTTGATATGACTATTAATAAGCAATCTTGAGCCACTTGTAAACATCATTAAGACTAAATGAAACTAAATTACGTCAACTAATTTTTATTATTTGCATATTATCCAAAATCCATACCTATAATGTGATATCAAAATTGTTCCAATCCAATGAAGAGTGCATTACTTTTAGAATAAAATAGATTAAAAAACTGAGAAATAATGTTTCAAACTCCACTTGCAGGCTATCAAATCCTTTCATCCTGGCAGATCTCTCTTTTGCTCTACATGATTTCATGATGTCAGTCGAGCCCCGTGGTAGATGGCATTGGGATTATATACATCATTGATCGTTACCTTCATATTAGACGAAGGATTTAATATAACATATTTATGCCCATCTTTCTAGAATGCTGCTCCATTTTTCTTAAGCTTCTAAGTTTTCTTCTGTATTTGTTAGTTGCAAACTTCCATGGTAGACTCTCGGCTGAACCAGAGGTTATTTTTTCCATCTTTCGATTGGGAACCAGAAATAAGGGGTAGGGTTAAATCCTCTGATTTGATGACTCTCTTGGATTGGGATTGTACTCTCATGCAGTTTGCAGTAAGGAATATTGTTGGGCATGCCTGGATTAAGGGATATGAGGGCCGCATCCTCAACTACTCTGACGTTGTGTCTCAACTTCTATCTAACATAATAGATTTGGTTTTGGATGGTGAGTATGTGCATACGTTAGCCTCCAGTTTGTTCTATAATAATATTTATATAGTCAATAGGTGGGAAATGGTAGTGGCAACCTTTAATATGGAGCAGGGGGAGGCACTTATTGGTGGGTTGTTTAATCTCTCTTCTCTACGTTCCTCTATTTCTTAGCAAGCTATCTATAGAGCCTTACAATCTAGCTTGAAATCCCTGAGCAGTTATGAAATTGACAATGAACTGGGCTCCTATAGTTTTATGATCTCCAAGAAGAAAGCTTACAGGATCAAAGATGTCTTCACGGCAATCAGGTTTCTAAGGCTGCATGCCCTCGACATGGCACTACGCATACCCAGATACGAACTAGAGGATCCTAATGAGGAGGCTCATCCTATTACGACTATTGACTTGGATATACAGAACCTTCCAGCTGTGGGTCCTGTAGCTTGAGGTGGAGATGTCAGGTGGCATTTTGGTTGTTTTGGGGAGATGCCTTTGAACAGTATCTGGTAATGCTTCTTGCCACTGTTTTGTTTTGGGTTTTCAGCCTTCTTCTGGTGGTGTCTTCCTACTGTCGTCTAAGTATGAGGTGTGGGGCTGTTTTTTGCTTCTCTCTGTGATCGGGGGTGGTAGTTGGTATGCTCCTTTTGGTTAGGTTTAAATTTGCTTTATCTGGTCTGTTTCATTTGGTTTAAAACTGTTATACTAGGTCTGTTAAGGGCCTTGTTTTGTAATAATTTTCATGGATTTCTGGACTTGGCATCTTTCATACTCTTTGTATACTCTTTTTAAGTAATTTAAGCAATCTACGGGTGTCTCATCACCTTTTTTTGTTAAAAAAAAAAAGAGAAATAAATAAATTTCGTATTGGACTAACTCATTGCTTTAACATAAATCTCAATTATTTAGAATAAAATGGATTTGAATAGGGCATATAAAGCAAGACAATTGGGCAAACTGACTCATTTATATCACTTATAATAAAAGAATCTTAAATACTTAGGGATAGGTATTAGCCTCCAACGTGCCTCTTCCCTACATTATCAGAGACATTTGACCTTAGCTAGCAAAAGAGCGATCTCTAGATAATACAATCCAAGCTAAAAATTTGTTAATTTTAACACATCAACTAAAAGCTCAAAGTGCAAAGGCCAACTCTTGGAATGCAATCCTACTGTAAAATGGGGAACATGAAAGAATTTTGCTTGAAAGAGAAAATTCAAATCATAGCTTAGGGTAGTCTACATTAGCCTTGATTCTAATCATAACTAGTAAAATGTAAACTTCCAAAACTTATTTGTCTTAATTTCTGATGTTTGATAAGTTAATAACAATTGCAGTGTTTATAAACAGTTTAAAAGGAATTTGTTAGATTATTAGGATCAAGTTTTTAAGATTAGATCATTAGATTATTTGGTTTTATGATTTTGAGTTCATATTCGAAGTAACAGACATAAGTGTGTAGATGGTTTATATGTATCAATGATGCAGATCTAAACTAGTTTGTCCTTTTAGAAAATAAAAGTGTATTTGATGATTTTTTTTTCTTTTGCATGTTAATTAATGACACACTGAATGTCTTTAAATATTAAGACATATCAACATATTGTACAAACATGTTAAGTCAGCTCGCAATGATTAGTGAGAAGAGGTTCGAAAGTTAAAATTTAAATTTGAAGTGGAACAATATATCTTGAAGTAGAAAGCAAATGTATTAATATGTGAAAATAAATTTAAATAGAAAAAAATAAAGATAATAGAAATTATGACATGAACCAAACCTAATACAACATTATACAATCTATTAATATATAATTACATTAAAAATATTTCATCAAATAAACACAAAACTAAATAAAATATAACATGAATAAACCTTTTCACCATTACAAATATTTACAGAGTGATGAATGAAGATAGATCGAAGGAAACAACAATGCTTTATTATTAGAATTCTGCAATGTGACTACAGATTTAGCATCTTTGTTTTGACACTTTTAAAAGCCGGAGTGAGGCCAGGATGGGAAATTAATCATGTGTTCCACTGGCTTTTCCTTGTATTTTTTGCTCCAACCCACAAGACTGCATAGAAAAATGACCAAATAGGAATCACCTTAATTAAAGATATGTAACAACATGTCATGTAAGGGCCAGTGACGCTTGATCATCATGAAATATGGAGCATAGTCCAGGCTGAGGAAAGACGGTGAAGTTACATATTCATCTATCCTCATCTACAAAGCAGTAACATAACTCATCAAAAGTGGAAATCAGCATTTGGTGGGCAACTATAAACGGACATGTTGCACCTGACGAAAATGTTGCTGAGCAGCTATGATTGATGCCACTTCCTTTGGCTGTGGATTCTCTTTGCTCTTCACACTACTGAAAAGAAATTTTGTCACTGAATTCATAAATAGATAACTTTTGCTGCTATTTTGGGACTTCTCATCACAGCTTTTGGGCGAACCAGGGCAATATTGAACTTGCTTACTAAAACTCATCTTGTGGGAAGAAATTCTTGATTGATCAGAACGCTCAAGCTCTGTATGGCAACAATTTTCCAAAGAATTGGTAATATGAGCAGTTAGGTATGGATGGGAAGTATTTGTAAGCTTTACTATAATTTATTTTCTTGGTGTGCAAGACAAGACATTTGTGAGCAGCTGCGACATCATTTCCTTCCGTCAACAGGCATTTTGACTTGACTGAATCTGATTTTCAACTAAGAGTTTTAAGGAAAATTCTCCAACATTAATTGAAACAGGTAGATATTTGGAATACTCTACTTAAATATCATTTATTTTTATGGTTAAACAATTAATAGTAATTTTACACCTTATTCATAATTAAAAGTGGTAAATATATGTTCTATTTTTATTGGCAAAACTTGATCCAAATTTGATTTTTTTTTACTGTTGAAGTGGATGGTCTTTAGAATAGCCTGGAACGGGGTCAGCAGGGGCGCACCAAAATATTCCACTGTCAACTGTTTCCGAGTGTTCGGCGAAACTTCCCAAAAACTACGTTTGCGACCGCAAATTTGGAAAATGAAATGATTTCGCTGTTTATATTAATTTCACAATCAGATGCGATGAAATGAATAAGGATGGATGGTTGAAGACGAAAGGAACCAACTACATTTTTCCATACGAGCATTCAAACCCCCGCCATACCAAATTATTCTACATTTCACTAGCTATCTTAAATTAGCTATTGGTGCTTCCGGTCAATTGATATCGGAGAATTGTCGGTCTATCGATCAAATGTTAATTATGGATGCTTTATTCCTTTTGGTATTTAGAAACGTTTGATTTTCTATGTTGTTTGACTACATCTTCTTCCTTTACCTACTAATTGAGTTATATAATTCATTAGATTTATTAATGTTATTAATGTTAGGTAATTAGCATATTTATATTTAAAAAATATATTTAAAGTTAGGATTAGTGATTAAAAAATAGGCGTTTGGAGAAGGATATCTCTCGGCATACTTTAGATATATTTTTTAAGTATAGGTATACTAGTAGCATCTAGAGTGCAAGCCTAATTCTAACTATATTATATGATTATAAGAATTATTATAATTAATTATAATATAGATTAGATATATTATTATAATATATTATTACTAGCAACCGTACCTTAGTGTCCAATGGGTATGCAGAAAATGATTGTAAAAAACTACATATGTCACATGCAAATTATAATAGTCATTACAGTTAACAATTAACATCCATTGTTATTCTTAGAAATATAATAATAGTAATTACATTTTAGAATTAAATATCCTAAATAGATTGTAAGGAAGCTTACCTATCTTGGTTTCTAGATGATTGCACAATGAACATTGAAAAGTTGTTAATATTGGAAAAAAAAATAATAGAGCATGTTTTTTTGAGAGAAAATAGAATTGAACATTCTATGCGAACAAACAAATATAGTTACGAATGTGCACACTCTACAAAATATTGAAATTTATAATGTAAGAGGGTGCTAGTATAGAATTGATAATGAGAACACAATCCATAATATTCATTTGTAAACAAATTATTAAGCAACGAAATCAAAATCACAGTTGTGACCTGTCTATATAGACAAAGGTAGAAAAGTTGCATATGTACAAGAATGTTTTGTAAATTTACTTAGCTTTGTTTGTAACAATTGTAGAAGAGATTTTTTCCCTTTCTTCTAATATTAGTATCCTTGAAAAAAGAGTATCCAGAATATATGCATTTATGTTTTAATAATTGACATCTTTTTTTCCCATTTTTATTGCCTAGTGTCACTCCATAATTTTAACTCTCTTGTCCTATAATGATATACATTGTTGTTGTGCATTAATAAAGTTGCACCTAACATAGGCAAGTAGTAAAATAAAAATGGTCGTAAAGGCTACATAAGGATTATGTAAACATATTGAATATGTATTCAAATCAAAAGATAATTGCAGAAAGCATAGTTAAGTGGGATATAAGAGTGAAAGTATATGTAAAGATGATTGCCGCTTATATGGACAAGATGACAAGATGAAGATGACCCGAAAGATAAAATAAGGGTCATAAGAATATGAGTGAGATGTGTAAGATAAGGTCACAATAAGGGTTTGAATGTGCAATCAAAAGATGAAATATGATAAGAGATGATAAAGCCCACTAGCATAAGAATAAAAGCTAGAAACCATAAATAGATAGACATGATAGAGATGTAATAAAAGAAACATAAATCATAATAAAGATAAGCATAAAAGTATATATATCACGTATAAATTATAAATTATAAAAATGTGTAAATAAATTTTAAAAAATGAACATTAAAAAAAAAATGTAAAATATAAAAAATGATAAAAATTAAGTTGAACGTATATAGAAACTAAGAAAGAAATATAAACAAGAAGGAAAAACTAAAACATAACATATTTACTTGATGATAAAAATGTCCTAAAAACCCTATTTAAGGATATCAACGGAGGCCACCGGAAGAAGGATGGGTGAAAGTGAACTTTGATGGGCCACACGAGGGAACCTGGGTCCCTCAAGAGCGTGTAGCATCTTGGGAGATCATTTAGGTAAAATTCTGGTAGAGGAGGCTAGATCACTTCTGTTTGGAATGAACAACGAAGCGGAGGCACGAGCGGCTTGGCTGGGTGTTGATTTGTGTAGGAGAAAGGGTCACCGTAGATTACACCTAGAGGGAGATTCCCTAATCATTGTTAATGTTATTTGAAATAAAGAAACCCCCAATTAGAAAATTTAAGGGGTCATAAGGCAAATTTAGGAAAGCATGAGCTTCCCAGAGGATTTCAAAGTTTCCCATGTGTATAGGGAGGGAAATATGGAGGCTGATAAACTTTCTAAACAAGCCATTGATAAAATCTCTAAATCTACATTAGAAGGATTGGTTGGCCAATAGGATTGCTCGCATGCTTGTAGGACAGAGATATGAAGTTCATATGGCAGTAGAGTTAATGCTTGGTAGATCAGACATCATGGCAGGGAGAAATGGCGGTGTGGAGTCTTTTTTGTTGTTATATGGAGCCTAATCAGACTCGGAGGTTATATTTACCCCACTTTTATCAGTGCGATTTCCCCCCAAATTCCTATGGGGTCAAGGGGCAGCGCCCCTTGTAGGGGTTTGGGGGCAGTGCCCCTTGTAGGGTCCAGGGGCAGCTCAAAGGAGAGAGGAAAAGGTTAGGGTTTTGGTATTGTATTGTATTGTAGCATTTTGCAGCAGTATTGAGTTGCAAGGATTGCTGATTGTAATCGGTTTGATTTACTAGATAATAATATTGGACTCTCTGTTTGGTGGATGTAGCCCAAATTTGGGTGAACCACGTTAAAACTTGTCTCTCGCTATTATTATTTCTGTGTATTTCCATTTCTCTGTTTAATCTTTATTTGCATTTAATTGATATCTTCTTCCGGCTAACCCTAACAAGTGGTATCAGAGCGGGTTGTGTTCGATTATCGTCTGCAGGAAGGTCTCACGGTTGAGTGGGAGCAATGGCGGATGAGGGTAAATTGAAGGTCGATAAATTCAATGGAAAGAACTATCAGTTATGGAAGATGTAGATGGAGAACTACCTCTATCAAAAGGATTTATGGATGCTGTTGGAAGGAGTAGCCAAGAAACTGGCAACAATGTTTGATGAGGATTAGAATCTTCTTGACAGAAAGGCACTGGGAACCATTCAGTTGTGCCTAGCACCATCGGTGGCATTCAATATAATAGAAGTGAAGACAACAAATGGTCTAATGAAAGCTTTGGCAAAATTGTATGAAAAACCCTCAGCCTCAAATAAAGTATTTTTCATGAAGCGTTTGTTTAATCTGAAAATGGTTGAAGGTGGATCTATGACAGATCATTTAAATAAATTTAATACGATCATCAGTCAATTGACTTCTGCAAATGTAAAATTTGATGAAGAAGTTAGAGCTCTCTTGATATTATGTTCATTACCTGAAAGTTGGGATAGTTTGGTAATGGCAGTTAGTAATTCTATTTCTGGTTCAACTACCTTGAAATTTGATGATGTTGTTGGTGTTATTCTGAGTGAAGAAATTCGTAGGAAAAGCTCAGGTGGATCCACATCAGGCAGTGTTTTGAATGCAGAAAGTAGGGGCAGATCAAAGGAGAGAGGAAAAGGTTCTGGAGGTCATGGGAAGTCACAAGGAAAATCAAAGGACAAAAGATCCCAAACTAGAGGACAGAAGGATTGTTGGTACTGTGGAAAACCAGGCCATCTAAAGACATATTGCTGGTCTTAGAAGAACAAAGAAGGAGACAAATAAGAAGGCAATAAGGAAGTAAATGTGGTAAGCAATAAGTCTGAAGATGATGCTTTGATTCTTTCCCTAGATAATGCTGATGATTCATGGGTTTTAGATTTAGGGGCCTCATTTCATGCTACGCCCCATAGAAGTTATTTTTTTGATTATGTCCAAGGGAATTTTGGGCTAGTTTATTTGGGAGATAATGAACCCTATCAGATTGTTGGAAAGGGAAGAATCAAGATTAAGTTACAGAATAGAAATCATTGGCTACTACAAGAGGTAAGACATGTTCCAAGGCTCAGTAGGAATTTAATTTCAGTAGGGCAGCTAACTGAACAAGGTTGCACTATTACATTTACTGATAAAAATTAGAAGGTTTCAAAAGGTGCCTTAGTAGTAGCAAAAGGTGTGAAAGTAGGCACCTTATATCTTTGTACAGGTCATACTGTTCCTTCTACTTTAGTTGTTACAGAGAAAAAACAAACAGGTTCAGGAACAGTTGCTGCAGGTTTGCAGGAAGAGACTGGAAAAGTTGCTGCAGGTTCTGAGACAACATTGTGGCATAACAGACTTGGGCATATGAGTGAAAAAGGTATGAAGGTACTTCATTCTAAGAAAGTTTTACCAGGTCTAAAATGTATTAATATGGATTTCTGTGAAAGTTGTGTGTATGGAAAATAAAAGAGAGTCAGTTTTCTCAAGGATGGGAAGCAAAAGAAAAATAAAAAATTGAAGCTTGTGCATACATATGTATGGGGACCAGCTCAGGTATCTTCTCTTGGTGGCTCTCAGTATTATGTTACATTCATAGATGATGCAACTAGGAAGGTCTGGATTTATTTCCTTAAACAAAAATCTGATGTATTTAAAACATTTAAAAAATAGAGAAGTTTGGTTGAGAATGAGACGGGTAATAGATTAAAATGTCTCAGGTCTGATAATGGCGGTGAGTATTGCAGCAAAGAATTTAAACATTATTGTTCCTTTAATGGAATTCATAGGCAGAAAATAGTTCCAGGGACTCCACAGGAAAATAGAGTGGCTGAACGCATGAATAGGATAATCATGGAGTGTGCAAGGACCATGAGATTGCATGCTGGGTTGCCTTTAAATATGTGGGCAGAGGCTGTCAACACTACTATTTATTTAATTAACAGAGGTCCTTCAGTTCCTTTGGGCCTTGGTATTCCAGAGGAAGCATAGACAGGCAAGAAGGTGAGTTATTCTTTTCTGAAAACCTTTGACTGTGAAGCATTTACACATATAGATTCTAAAAATAGAACCAAGCTGGATGCAAAATCAAAAAGGTGTACCTTTGTTGGATATGGCATTGATGAATTTGGTTATAGGCTTTGAGATTTTAAAAATTAAAAAATTGTGAAAAGCAAGGATGTTATATTTAATGAGAAGGTGTTGTAAAAAGATCAGCTACAACAACATGAGAAGAAAGAAAATGATTATGTGGTGCTAGATGATACTCCAAATAGTGATGTTTCAATGGTTCCTCATGCTCCGCAACAGTAACCAGAAATACCACAAACTCTAGTGAATGTTAGACGGTCAACAAGGATAAGTAGACCTCCTGAAAGGTTTTCTCCCTCTTTGTATTCTAATTTGTTAACAGATGCTGGTGAACCAGAAGAGTATGATGAAGCTATGCAGGTGGATACACATGTTCAGTGGGAGCTTTCCATGAAAGAAGAAATGGACTCCTTGCTGAAAAATCAGACTTGGGAATTATGTAAGTTACTTGCAGGTAAAAAGGCTTTACCAAATAAATGGGTTTATAGGCTGAAAGAAGTAGATGGAGGTAAGAAAAAATTTAAGGCCAGGTTAGTTGTAAAAGGATTTGCACAGAAAAAGGGCATTGATTTTGATGAGATATTTTCTCTGGTTGTCAAGATGACTTCTATTCGTATTGTTTTAAGTATTGTGGCTGCTGAAGATTTATATTTGGAACAACTCGATGTTAAAACTGCCTTTCTCCATGGTGATTTGGAGGAGGAGATATATATGGAACAGCCCCAAGGATTTGAGGTCAAAGGTAAGGAGAAACTAGTGTGCAGATTGAAGAAGAGTTTGTATGGCCTGAAACAAGCACCTCGGTAATAGTATTTAAAATTTGATAGTTTTATGGCTAAGCAAGGATACAACCGGTGTAATTTTGACCATTGTGTTTATTTTAAGAGGTTGGATAATGACAGCTACATTATTTTATGTTTATATGTTGATGACATACTTGTAGCTGGGTCTAACATAGATCACATAAGAGAGTTAAAACAACAGTTAGCACAGTCATTTGATATGAAGGATTTGGGGGCAGCAAAACAAATCCTTGGTATGAAAATTTGTAGAGATAGGAAGAATAAAAAATTGACTCTATCTCAGGCTGCTTATGTTGAAAAGGTGTTGCAGAGATTCCACATGGAGAATGCAAAAGCTGTCAGCACACCTTTGCCTAGTCATTTGAAATTGACCAAGGAGATGTGTCCTAAGACACAAGAGGAGGAAGAGAAAATGTCCAAGGTACCCTATGCTTCAGCTGTAGGAAGTTTAATGTATGCCATGGTATGCACCAGACTAGATATTGCACATGCTGTAGGAGTCATTAGCAGGTATATGAGTCATCCCAGATTAGAGCATTGGAATGCGATAAAATAGATTCTTAGATATTTGAGAGGTACATACAATAAACACTTATGTTTTGGGGGCTCTAATACTGATTTAGCAGGTTATGTAGACTCTGTTTTGGCAGGGGATATTGATACCAGACAGAGTGCTACAGGTTGTGTCTTTACTGTAGGTGGAACATCAGTGAGTTGGATTTCCAAGTTGCAAAAGGTGGTTGCTTTATCCACCATAGAGGCAGAATATGTAGCTGCAATAGAGGCAAGCAAGGAGCTGATATGGCTATAATCTTTCATGAAAGAATTGGGCACACAACAGGTTAACAGTTATTTGTTTACAGATAGCCAGAGTGCCATACATCTTGCAAAGAATTCTGCCTTGCATTCAAAGACCAAACACATACAGTTGAGGTATCACTTCATTCAGTTGGTATTAGATGATGGACAGTTACAGCTGGCAAATATACATACAGATGACAATCCAGCATATATGTTTACAAAGGTAGTGACACGGGAGAAGCTGAGTTCCTCTTCAGCTTTGGTTGGTCTTCTAGACTAAAAACAACAAAAATAGAATAGCAGAGTCCAGGGTGCTTATTTCTAGTGGGAGCTACAGGGTTAGTGATGTTATATCAGTCTCTAAGTGGGAGATGATATAGTGTGGAGTCTGATCAGTCTCTAAGTGAGAGATTATTGTTATATGGAGCCTAATCAAACTTAGAGGTTATATTTACCCCACTTTTATTGGCACAGTTTCCCCCAAATTCCTACAGGGTCAAGGGGCAGCGCCCCTTGCAGGGGTTTGGGGGCAGCACCCCCAAGACCGGGTCAAGGGGCAACGCTCCTTGCGGGGTCCAGGGGCAGCACTCCTGTCGTGTTCCCTGTCGTGATACAGGGCGGGGTCAAGGGGCAGTGCCCCCGTGGGGGCTCGAGGGCAATGCCCCTGAAACCTCACATGATTTTTTATTATTTTATAATGCACCGGGAGTTATTTTTTCATTGACCGACATAAGAAAACCCTATTTTTGTAATCGACAAAAAGCTGCGGCCAAGGGTTAGGGTTTTGGTATTATATTGTATTGTAGCATTTTGTAGCAGTATTGAGTTGTAGGGATTGCTGATTGTAATTGGTTTGATTTACTGGATAATAATATTAGACTCTCTGTTTGGTGGATGTAGCTCAAATTTGGGTGAACCACGTTAAAACTTGTCTCTCACTGTTATTATTTTTGTGTATTTCCATTTCTCTGTTTAATCTTTATTTGCATTTAATTGATATCTTCTTCCAGCTAACCCTAACATTTTTATTGAGCAAGAAAGCTCTTAAGATGCATAGCTAGAGATGGAAACAATGATTGTTGGGCCCCATGTTCTTATTGCCAACAACAAGTTTTGTGTGAACAACAATATTGTAGCAATGGCTATGGCATGGATTTTACAGGCACGTGAGGAGTGGTGGGTGGTAAAATGGCTGATGCAGCATATGGTTAAAGCCTAGTGGAGAGTGGGGATGGAAACATTGCTAGAGTGGGAAGTATCGGGGTTGGGCCTACACCCTACGACTAGTGTTTGGCTAGCTTTAACAACTCATCATAATGGACCGTGCATCCCTTTCATCATTTGGAGTGTGGGCGAAGATAAAGAGGTGAGGATGCTAGAAGTGAGTGGTTTCATGACTATGCTTAAGGAGGTTTTTTGCTTCAACAGGAGGATAGAGGAATTACCCTTGGCTCTGCCAACTACACCGATGATGTTAGTAGTAGAAGAAGAAGCAAGTAGAATTGAAGGGATGGAGCTAGTTGCAGTGGCAGATTGAAACAAGGTAGTGAGGTTTAGTAATGGTTGTAGGCCAATTTTGGTGTTGTTTGTATTTTGACCAAATGTATACCAATTTCTATCATTAGACATATAGACCAAGTTACTAAGTGGATGAAACAATAAATTATACATACATCTACAAATATAATAGATATTTCCTCAAGATAAATGCTCTTAACAAATTTCTAACTGCACATACATGGAATCTATACAAGCATGATTCTCTAAATATATTTATGGTTTGAGTCCGCTTAAGATTTTGGAAAAAAATATAATATTAAGTCTTACAAATGGGTTGAATGTAAAAATACTCATAAACTATCAAGAGAAACAAAGAGACATAAGATTTAATAAAGTGTTTGGTCATTCACCATTCTAGATTGTCAACTATCCATTGGGAAACAAAGTCAAAGTATGCAAGGAGAAAGATGGTCATTAATATGAACTAGAAATGGAAATAGAAGTGTACACTTATAAAATCAAAGATTTAAGAGGCATCATACAAAAGGATCTTCTTCAAACATTAATCTCCAAATAGAAGCATCCCACTTGCGGGTGAGTGCAGGATCATGATGGGCCAAGCAATACCCCTAAGTGGCAATGAAAATGTTAAAAAAAACTTAAGTAACTTCATGTAAAAAATTGAACGATATATCTACATAATGTGAAAATAATGTAGCAACAAAATTGGAGGAAATTGAATGTAGTTTATGGGCTACTAATTTTATTAAAAATTAAAATTAATTTTATGAATATTGGATATTTTAGTGAGGCACTACTAAAATTTTTAGAGAAACATAAAAAGTAGGTGTCATTCCAACCAACCTAAGTATGAGAAAAAGAAAAATATTTATTTTTTTATGTTGGGTCTCTCTTGTGCTTTTATTAAAGCTCCTACATCTTGGGTGGCTACCTCCATAGCCAAATCTTGCATTGTATACAACATTTCTATCAACTCTTACAAAGAATAAATAATAAAAGATATAATGATAATGATAAAGATTATAAGATAATCAAATAAGATGTAAGCATGTAAGGATGTGCCATCATGTAAGATAAAAATTAGGAATGAGCATCACAACATAAAGTTGCACCTAATATAGGCAAGTAGTAAAATAAAAATGGTCATAAAGGCTAGATAAGGATTATGTGAATATATTGAATATGTATTCAAATCAAAAGATAATTGCAAAAAGCATAGTTAAGTGGGATATAAGAGAAAGTATATGTAAAGATGATCACCGCTTATATGGACAAGATGACAAGATGAAGATGACCCTAAAGATAAAATAAGGGTCATAAGAATATGAGTGACATGTGTAAGATAAGGTCATAATAAGGGTTTGAATGTGCAATCAAAAGATGGAATATGATAAGAGATGATAAAGCCCACTAGCATAAGAATAAAAGCTAGAAACCATAAATAGATAGACATGATAGAGATGTAACAAAAGAAACATAAATCATAATAAAGATAAGCATAAAAGTAAATAATCACGTACAAATTATAAATTATAAAAATGTGTAAATAAATTAAAAAACAAATGAACATAAAAAAAAATATAAAACAAAAAAAATGATAAAAATTAAGTTAAACATATATAGACACTAAGAAAGAAATATAAACAAGAAGGAAAAACTAAAACATAACATATTTAAGATAATAATTTTGTTTCCTAAAAACCCTGTTAATGGGTGCCTTAGGGTTGAGCCTCTAGTAGTTGTGAGGAAAGATGTAAAATGGAGGCCACCAGATGAAGGATGGGTGAAAGTGAACTTTGATGGAGCCACGCGAGGGAACCTGGGTCCCTCAGGAATGCATTGCATCTTGTGAGATCACTAGGGTACAATTCAGGCAGAGGAGGCTAGATCACTTCTGTTTGGAATGAACAACGAAGATGAGGCATAAGCGGCTTAACTGGGTTTTGATTTGTGTAGGAGGAAGGGCCACCATAGATTACACCTAGAGTGAGATTCCTAATCATTGCCAATATTATTCAAAAGAAAGAAACCCCCAATCAAAAAATTCAAGGGGTCATAAGGTGAATTTGGCAAAGCATTAGCTTCCTAGAGGATTTCAAAGTTTCCCATGTGTATAGGGAGGGAAATATGGAGGCCGACAAACTTTCTAAGAAAGCCATTGATAAAATCTCTGAATCTACATCAGAAGGATTGGTTGGCCGATATGATCGCTTGCACGCTTGTAGGATGAAGATACGAAGTTGGTAAGGTAGTAGAGTTAATGCTTGGCCAATACATCATGGCGAGGAGAAATGGTGGGGTGGAGTATTTTTATCGAGCAAGAAAGTTCCTGAGATGCATAGCTAGAGATGGAAATGATGATTGTTCTAGAGGCGTGAAGGAGTGGCAGATGGCCTTTAGAGGCAAGGTTTCAGACCAAAGGCTCAAACTAATTTTTAATATTAGCAATGACGAAGCCGTAAAGGTGGTGAAAGGATTGTTGGGCTCCAGGTTCTTATTTGCCAACAACAAGTTCTGTGTGAATAATGATGTTGCAGTAATGGCTATGGCGTGGCTTTTACTGGCACGTGAGGAGCAGTGGGTGGTAAAATGGCTGATGCAGTGGATGGTTAAAGCTCGATGGAGAGTGGGGATGGAGACGGTACTGGAGTGGGCAATGTCGAGGCTGGGCCTGAACCCTATGACTGGTGTTTGGCCAGCTTTGATAGCTCATTATAATGGACCGTGGATCCCTTTCATCGTTTGGAATGTGGGCAAAGATAAAGAGGTGAGGATGTTTGAAGTGGGTGGTTTCATGACTATGTTTAAGGAGATTTATCGCTTCAACAGGAGGATAGCAAAATTACCCTTGGCTTTGTCAACTGCATCGATGATGTTAGTAGAAGAAGAAGCAAGCAGAATTGAAGGGATGGAGCTAATAGCGGTGAAAGATTGAAACAGGACAGTGAGCTTTAGTAATGGCTATAGGCTAATTTTGGTGTTGTTTATATTTTGACTAAATGTTACTTAGTCTTATTTTTTTGTGGTTTCAGGTATGGCCCCTTAGCGCCATTTTGACGTATCCAAAAAAAATGTCCTAAATTAAAAAAAACATAAATTTAAATATAGAAAATAAAAATAAGTGAAAACATAATAAACATGACACAACCTAAAAGGCTGAATTGTAAGAAGACACAAAATAAATTGACTAATTAGTGTAACAATTTCAAACGGTTATTCCATAACTTTTTTTCAAATGTGTCGTAACTTACATGGTTCTCGGGAAGTTGTGCTCCATGCTAGAAAACTTCCACGTGCAGGATGATGAATGAAAAAAACAAAACTAAAGAAACAAATGCGAGTACACAGATCAATAAACCAAAAATTATATCAATAATGAAAACTATGATAAACAGAGGCAGAGAATAACAAATGTCTTCATCAAACTTTATTAGCAAAAAAATAGAAATATATATATATATATACAAAAAACATAACAACTAAAAAGATACCAAAAGTTATGTTGGGAAACTTTCCCAACCCAAAAAAGCTAAAACAAACATGATGGGAAAGGGTGTGTGCAAGAAGTTGTGTCCACTTTTTGGCCAAAAAGTGGAAGTGTTTTCCCTGATTTTCAGAATTTGTCACATTTGACCTAAAAATTTGAAGCACTTAAAGGTAGAATCTTGGAAAATGTCACTAAATATGAAATGTAGTAATCGGAGTCTAGTTTCCAAATATGTAATTTTTTTCAATACCCAGATGATAGAAATTGATTTTGAATAGGCGTTTCTAAAAACCACTGTTTAAAAGTCACTTTTTTTTTACTATACCATGTATGTGTACGTCATCCATATTTTGACCAAAATAATCATATTTTTAAAAATCCTTTTGGGAAATGCTTTGTAACTCACTGAAGCATGTTTTCCATATTTATTTGTAATTTTTTATTGAATAATTAATTTTTTATTGGTCATTTTTTGTCTTTAAAAAAATCATCGTGTACGTCACGCATAAGATGACCTAAACTTAACTTTTTTGAAATTTTTTTTTTAAATTGAAAAGAATTGTCTAAAGTACGTTTTCATAGAATTTTTTTTACAGAAAAATATTTTAATAAAAAGTTATTAAAATATTAAAAACCCTGATAATTCAAGTTTATGGACCTATTTCATCAGAAATTGATTAAAAAATAGAAAAATTAATCCAATTGTAAAAACAATTACATATTTGGAATCTACATTGTCTCCTCTATAATGGGTTTTAATTTCGTCAAAATATTTTGCAAAATAGACCTTTAGATATATGCCCAAAGTCACTATTTTGTTGTGACATTGACAGGGCCTTCAAGTTGCAAGTCAAACCAGGTCCACAGGTCAGGGTCGGGTCCCCAAAGCGTTTTTCGAAGCGGGTTACAAAGCAAAACCCGAGCCTAAATTCAAAATTTGCATAACGGGATCCCGTTTATAAAACGCGATCCCATTTATAAAACGGGATCCTGTTTCTTTCTCCATCGGTCTAAAATTAAACAGGATCCCATTTATTATTTGCCCCTTTTTTCTAAATAAGACTATACTATGACTATCATTTCTGCAACTTGCTCTATAGTACGGCTGACAACGACTCTTGCAGCATTCTTTGGCATATTTCTTTCTTTTGCAGGTCCATCAACTTGAAGTATTGTTTGTATTTTGATAGAAGCCATCATGGAGATGCTATTTGAGTGGAATTTTGTTGAATTGGTACTTGTTTGAAGGACTTGAAACACATTCAAGTTTTTGACATTCATTTGTACATGCTTCATAAATTTTTTAATCATGGGATCACAAAGTCGTAATAAGAGGAAAGATAGGAAGTTATTAACCCTAAAGAAATTGAAGAAAAGAGAGAGAAGGAGGCAAAAAGACAAAGATATAGAAGAGTAAAGATTCAATCAATGAATAATGCTGAAGCATCCAATTCCACAACTATTGAAGATAAAAACATTGAGGAGACCATGGATGTAGACGATGCAAGTTTGCAAGAGGTGAATGTAAAAACTAATACAATTATACAAACTACTCCTGGTATGTCTTCAAATCCCTCTAGAATGTTTCAATAGCCACAAATCCAGGTACTTCTTCAAATCCACCTTTGAATGAAATGGAAATAGTGTTGATAGGAGATTTAAAACAAGCTGGATATAACAATGTTGAGATTGATAATATTTCTAGAGATCAAAATTT
Source organism: Cunninghamia lanceolata (assembly GCA_027924645.1). NCBI lineage: Eukaryota > Viridiplantae > Streptophyta > Pinopsida > Cupressales > Cupressaceae > Cunninghamia > Cunninghamia lanceolata. The sequence continues at coordinate 759,478 of BSBN01001835.1, read as the reverse complement.
GAAACAAATTGTTGTTGAAAATGAAAATGAAAATTCTTTTGTTGAAAATGAAAATGAAAATCCTTTTGTTGTTGAAAATGAAAATGAAAACTGTTTTGTTGTTGAAAATGAAAATGAAAACTGTTTTGTTGTTGAAAATGAAAATGAAAATCCTTTTGTTGAAAATGAAAATGAAAATCATTTTGTTATTGAAAATGAAAACGAAAATCCTTTTGTTGAAAATGAAAATGAAGAAAATGAAAACGAAAATCCTTTTGTTGAAAGTGAAAATGAAAATCTAGGAAGTGATGTTGAAAATGAGAAATATTTTTTCAAAATTGAAAGAGATGTTTTGGATAATCTTCCTGGTAAAATTTCTTGGAGACAAATAAGAACACATGCCAACAGATTATACAAGAAATTTTTTTATCGTAAAAAACTATCATTTCAATGTCAACTAATGATGCAATTAATTAGAATGTGGAAAATGAGAAAAGTAATGAAAATGTTAGGCATTTTTGTTAAACCAAGAAGAAAAGATCAATCGCTAAAACATGCTATGTCTACTGTTGCTAGTGCCATTGAGTCTATTGGAAGTAATAGTCGATCCAAAGATAAAAATGCAGCAAGACAAGCTATAACAACTGCTATAGTGAATAAGACAACTTTGAATAGAAGAATGGTAAGCAATATTAGTGGAATTCTAAAAATACATCCTAAAACATTGGTAAGAGCGGCAAAAAGAAGAGAAAGTACAGAAAATGATCCAATTAACCAATGTTAGAGTTTTAGTGGTCGACTCCTGAGATCTGACATGAAACTAAATGTTGAAATCAGATCTTTGATCGAAAAATATTGGCATGATAATACTAGGGTATCGTCTAATGCTAGAGATGTTTTAAAATTAAGAGTGGGGTCCAAAGTTCGCGATCCTCATCCAAAACACCTATTAGATACAACGCAAACTAAATTTTATAGAAAATTTTGTGATGAATTAGTGTTACCTGGTAATATTAAAATAAGTCAAAGATCTTTTGAAAAATGCAAACCATGGTATGTAAAGATTAATAAGGAATGAATATCTTGTTGTTGTAAAATGCATGATCAATTTCATTATTATTATGATGTGTTTCAATATATACGTTGTACTTTACATCGAAACATGATTATACAGCAATGTGATATTAATATGCCAACTGAAGCAATAAAAGAGCTTATATCAAGTTTGTTCTGTGAAAGATCTAATGAAGAAAGTTTTTATTTAAGTTCATGTATTTCTGGACAATGCACTAGTTGTGGCAATCTTTCTTTGTTAAGAGTTTGTATGCATGAAAGTGTTGAAAATAATTTTGGACAACAATTAGTGGATGTTAAAAGATTTAAGAATGTTGAATATTCTTTAAAAGATGGAAAATTTGGAAAGCATTGTGATTTAATTACAGAAAAGGTTAGTGTGCATGCATTCATATCAGAATTTAAAAGTAAAATTGTACCAAAATATGTCAAGCACTCTCAACAAGCTCGATGGCTTGATGGACAATTTCGTGAATGTAGAAACACATGTCCAGTTGGTACTATACTATTAGTGGTTGATTTTGTGGAAATCTATACTTTAGCTCCGCAAGAGGAAATTCAATCACAATATTACAATTTAGTGCAGGTTGTTATGTTTGTTCATATTATTTATAGACATGCAGATGATAGCACAGAGAATGATAGAAAAGTTTTGAGGGAGTATCATTTCTACTTGAGTGACAACTGGTTACACTCATCAGAGTTTGTTAAATATTGTTTCAATATATTTTATACAAATTTAAGAGAAAGAGGAATCCAGATGACTGAACATCTTATATGGTCAGATAATTGTACGGGGTAGTTCAAGAATGCTCGAATGTTCTATTGGTTATGTAGGGTTCACAAGGAGAATAATGTCCAACATATGTGGAATTTTTTTGAAGCTGGACATGGTAAAGGAGAACATGATGGAGCTGGTGCGTGTGTTAAAAGAATTCTTGCTAGACAACAATTAAAATTTGAGGATGCAGTAAAATTTAAAGATGCACGTGGGATTGTAGATTGGTGCAATACAAGATTATGTACACCTGGATCAAGTGAGTACTCTACAGTTCATCGATTCTTTTGGTTGGTTGAAAAAGAAAACATTCTACCTAGACTTGATTGTCAGACAATCAGTGGATCTACTAAATGGCATTCATTTAGGAGTTCGAATGCAAGTACATGGACTATCTAGACAAGGGAGCTTGCATGTTTTTGTCAGTTTTGTATTTCAAGAGATTGGGAAGCATGTGAGAATACAGAATGGGTTGAAGAGTGGAAACAAAGACCATTGACACTTGCACAAGCACACAATCAAAGTGAAACAACAATTGAAGACAATGATCAACTGTTTGTATCAGATGATTATGACCGTGTTTCAGACCTTGTACAAGAAGGTAATTTAATTCAAATCATTTCATTTTATTTCACTTCATTACTAATTTGTAGAGCTTTTATTTATTTATGTGTACATATGAATGCATGTATGTTGATTGGTCAAATTTTATGGACATGTGCAAGTTATTGAATCAAAATTTGTTTTGTAGGACATGTGTATGCTGTTGTTGCACCAAAGAATAATGGAGAGGAAACTGAATATTGGTTGGCTCGTTGTGTGGAGACTAAGCATAAGTTAACAGCACCTCGAGAAGATGATGATGGCTTTCCTTATCCAATAGGTTTGGTGATCCCCTTAAGACATCCCCTTAAGCAAATTTTGATAACAAGTCTTTGATCCCCTTAAGCATATTTTAAGAACTTCTTTGATCCCCTTAAGCAAATTTTAAGTATTTCTTTGATGATGGATATCATTATCCAATAGGTTCGGTGGTGGTTGTTGGCACTTGGCTACGGAAATACCTAATAACGAAGAATGGTTTGCCTGCATTCGAAAATTATGAAACACATAAGAAGATTATACACTACTCACATTTGGTGTTGGCAACAAATATAAAACTGGAGAGGTATCATGGAAAACCTACAAATAAAGAGCTATGGAACATTTCTATGGAAGACCATGAGACAATCATCGATGCGTTCGAAAAAAGAGAGGATGGAGATGGTACAATAGAATAAGTAAATACAGGTAAATATAGTTAATAGATTTATATTGTTGTTTTAAATACATTAAATACATGTTTTGATATTTCTTGTGCATTATTAGTTGAGATTGATTTAATTTGTCCTTTTATATCCCTAGGCATCATCACAAATTCATCACATACTTTGAAACAAAAACTTGAGAGGCACTTGTAAATACACGTACAAATTGTGTATATCTAAATAGTTTTATATAAATTAAAATACATGTTTTGATTTAGATATATTGATCAATTGCTTTTATTATTTTTACATCAGGTGGCATGAAGACCTGCTACATTCTCCTCAAGTTTTGGATTTTCTTGAGATGGCATATAACGACATTTTGTATTTACATTATTTTGAGTTGGCATATATGTACATACACAATTACATTATTACACATTTTGTACAGAAATTAGTATACATGTGTATGTACACAATTTTATACTCTACAGTATTAAATTTATCAAAATTATTATTCTATGTATTTTATTTGTTAAATGTCCATGTTTCTCTACTTAGAATTTACTTTGAATTTGATTTATTATATTATTCAATTTGGTTGCCTTGGGCAACTTCACCAAATTTTGAGAACTTAAGACGTCCCCTTAAGACATCCAAATAGTTAGCATCAAGTTGTAGGTTAATTGCAAATGATAGGTGTCTAGGTAGGGAATGTAATCACATTTTTATTTTTTCAATTTTCATGTTTATTTTTCAATTTTTGAGTGATCTAACGAGCAAGCTTCGTTGGTGAGTAGTGTGTAGGAGCTTTCTACAACAAATCAAGTTGCCCTATGACAAGGTTGGATAGATAGAGTGGTGTAGGTTCCTATTGTGTTATCATTATCACACATTTATTATGACAAGGTGGTACTATCAACACTACCTACCTAAAGCTCTTTTAATAATTTGTTTTTTTGTTTTTTTTGTTTTTTTTGTCTTTTAATAATCTTTTAAGCCAATTGATTTTTTGATATTTTTATTGAACTTTTATATTTGCCATTCGTGGATGATAGAGCCCCTATAGGTTGATTTTTATTACTCCATGTGATAGTCCCTACACTAAATTTAAAGAAATAGTCCTGGAAGTATATTTCTTATGAACAAAATTACTAATATAGAACTAACATCACAATAACCATATAAATTTGCATTTTGGTGTAGGAAAAAAAAACCATATTTAAAAGTACTTTTAATATACTTCAATATTTTTTTAGTCATTTTCCAATGATCCACATATGGATCTTGCATGAATCTAGATGCAATACTTACTACATTATAAGTAATGTCTGGTATAGGTATGGTATGGTAAATAAGGCTTTCTACTAACTATCTTTACAAAGTAGGATTGGTCTTTTCAAATAGAGGTTTGGAGTCAAGTTTAATACTCAATTCAATAGGAATAGCAGTTGGTTTATAGTCAACCATAATTGAAATTTTTAAGTATATATCTTATTTGTATCTTGCTTGTGATACCCTAATAGATTAATGATCCTAGAAGATAATCATTCCTAAGAAATGATGCAGAAGCCCTAAATTAGTTATTCAAATATCTGGTTCAATTTATTTTTTATATTTGTGGATTAAAGAAATAAGACTACTCGTAATGAGTAAGTCATCCATATATAATACAACTATAATGATTTGACCATTTTTAACATTAACAAAAAGGTCATTATCAAAGTCACAAATAGAGAATCCAAGAGATTGGAAAAAATATTGAACTTTGCATGTGAAGGACTAAAAATGTCCACTTTCTCATATGGTATGTAGGCTCCTATCATTGAGCAAGTGGACTTAGGTAAAGTTTATGCACGGGGGTTTGACATCCTACCTTCAAGGTCTACCATGACCTTTATTAGATTGTGCACCATAAGGCACTAGGATTTAGTCATCCTTCTCTAGTTATGGTATGGATATTGGAGCATATTAGACTAGCTATCAATGACCCATGCCCACACCTGATCTTTCACTTCATTGAGGTATCAAGTAGTGTTGATTGGGTTACTATGGCACATGATTACACATTTACACAATGGTGACTTTGACTAACACAAACAAATTCTTACAAACCCATACATAGAGATAGAGAGGAGATGGACCGTCTAGGAGATGACATGACTAGATATTATTGAAAAAGGGTGACTTTCTAAAGGATTTCCCCTAGTACACTCCCATGCTACATCACTACATATTCTTTCAATGCAATTTCTTCATTAAGCACAAATCTAGATCAACACTCTGACACTTACATATAGAGATTTATATTATTGAAAAGGGGCGACTTTCTAAAGGATTTCCTAGGTAGTACACTCCCATGCTACAAATCTACTTAAGATGTAGTAGAGGTTGGTCAAGGGACACTCCTATGGACTCTTACTGTAGGGACTCCTAAATTACATGGTCAACACAAGAACAAGCACCAAGGCACTTGGATAAATATAACTATAACCATGCTAGGATCATTTAATATAACTTAGTTGATCTCTAGATGAGAAGATGTGAGAGATTATCCCTCCTAGTAGGCCAGAGATCCTCATGAACTTATCTCACTTTTTAATGCTTTGTTTTGATTTGCTTACCATTTTATTGCTTAAAATTTGACCAGGACCTAAATATGCATACCGTGAATGAATGGAGGAACTTTATTAGGACCTCATCACTACATAAATTCTTTCAATGCAATTTCTTCATTAAGTGCAAATCTAGATCAACACTCTGACACTTGTAGATTTATATATGACAATCGATTATTTCTATTGATGTCAATCTATATATCTTATTATGGTTGATCTCAAATGTTTAGATTTCTTTTCCTTCATGCACATGGTTAGATTAGAGTTTGATTTATGATTAAATTTAGGGATGCTTGTATATACATATGTATGTGATGTTATGCTTTTATAGTTTATTCAATGTATATGCAATATATGTATGCATGGATAACAGATATATGTATGGATGCACCTAAACTAACATGATGGTTTTACATGATTATTACTTTGACATGTGTATGATTTTGTTATGATAAGATTGCATTTATTGTGTGACATGTAAAAATATATAGTCCAGGTTCAACAATATATATATAAAGTCCAGGTCCATGTTCAAAAAATATGTAAAGTCCATGTTCAACAATATATATATATATAAATTCCATGACAAATAGTATATAACATATAGTCCATGAAATAGTCAAATTATACATAGCCCATGTTCAATAACCTATCACATACTATCTCTATCATCAAGAGTCCTCTTCACACCATGCGAACTACTCAGATGACCTGAATCACTCTGTAAACAAGAGATTTATATGAAATTAGATGTAAGATGATAAGGAAATCTAATTTAATGACAATTTTTAAATTTATAATTTATCATAAAATTAAATTACCATGTGAGGCTGAGAGGCATGCTCTGGTGCACTTGGACTTGTCTCTCCATGCTCTGAATCAATCTATTTAATACAAGAGAAAGTTCAAGTTGAAATTAGATATACTTGACAATTTTAAAAATGATTTAATTCAATTTAATTTATAAGAACTATCATATTTAAAAATTATTATACCATAAGAGGAACTTGTTGTGAATCCTCTATTCCAAGACCTGTCTCTATGGGCTTAGCTCCATGACATGTATTGAACTATAAAAGAAAAAAGAATTTTGAATGTACATGTCAACATATATATATATATATATATATATCAAGAAATTTACTTTAAGTTCACAACGTATATTTTAATTGTTCAATTTAAATATAATCTAAATTTTAAATTATACCGTATCAGGTTGCCCATCTCCTATGTCCTCCTGCTCTACATGTGCTGTGTGTTGATGAAACGTGTCACTAACAAGCTCCTGTACAAGGTCATTTCTAAGTTAGCACATGTGTGTACAAATTAGGTTTTAAAACACATATACAATTGACTTGTGTACATGTTATACGTTTTTGAACAACCTGAAATGCAGTCGACTCCTAATATAAACTTGGATTATCCAAGTGTGCTATAATGCCCATCCTCATTGTTGTGTCAACCTGCATAGACATATTTATAAAATATTAAATAGTACATGTGCACGTTTTTAGATACACTGATATCAAAATAGAAAAATTTAAGTATATATATAGTTTTTTAAAATAATATACATACTGTGGGAGTGTCATGTGAGATGCCCAATGATGGAGGAGCGCTCGAGACACCCTGAGATGGAGGATTCAATGTGGAAGAACCCTGAACCAGCTCATAAATAAGTTCATAAATATTTAATTGTACACACATTCAAGACTAAATTTTACAAATTTACAAATCATTGAAAATGTACCCCAAATGGGTGCCCGAGATGAATAGGTGTCGATGAAACATTAATTCGATCAATGGTGACCCCTGTTGCCATCATCTGCACCAAACAAACCAAACAATTCGATTGTTAAAATATTACAATTTAATTGATCTATATGTTGATTAAAAACATGTGGTTAAAAAATTGTTTTAAATTCAACATGTGTACATAACCTATATATACCTGTGTCGAATGATCAGTGGGATGATCCTCAGCAAATAGATAATCAACAAATGATTCAGTGCCCACATTATCAGATGATGCATGTGTAGTTGAAGTGGGTGCAGCTGCCTGATAAGGTCCATAACACAATTGATGGCAACTCGTACATGTATGAGGCATCAACACATGTGGAGTGGTACTAGGACCACTTCCATCATCAACTCCTCCATGCTCTCTAACTCGAGCTACCATCATAGAAGTCTACTCATGTAGGCTACCTAAGAGTGCACTCAATGTGCCTAGTGTCGATACCACTGCATGATGCTGGAAGGGCGAAGGAATGGCAGCAACAATAGGGTCAATAAGAGGTTGAATAGGCACCGGTCATTGAGGATCAACCCGTGCCCCCAACCTCTGTTGTGGCATGCCACCACCAACACCCTGGAATGATCTAAAATCAAAGTAGTTGGGTTTTTTATTCATAACAAACTCTACATATAATTTTCTCAAAAAATATAAAGGAACCTCACAATTAGCATGAGGTGGATAATCAAACACCATCCACCATCTATCCCAAAAATTGGCAGACATTTCTTCATGCCTACACCACCTAATTGATATTCTTTTCTTATTTGCAGGAATAGGTTCATTTGTAATGGGATGTCTAAAATATTGTGCTAAATGAGCTTTTGTGATTTTAAGATCCAAAATAGTCTTATAGGAGAGGCCATCAGCATAAAATTGGCACCTCTCCTCTCTCCATTTCCGGAATCCATCAAAATCTGAGTTGATAGACCTCACAGAATCTACAATGTTTTGCATCAAAGATGTAAAACATACTACGTGAGGTGGCATGAATTGTTCATTGTGAATGGAATTCAATTTTTCTTGTATCGAACCCACATTTTCATTTATTATGGCTCGCAAGTGAGCCTGGTCAGTTCCAGGTGGGGGTGGAGGTGGAGGTGGAGGTGGGTCATCTGCAGGTGGGGCATCTAGAGGTGAGGCATTTGGCACTGGGGGTGTGGGTGTGGGTGCGAGTGCGAGTGGGGGTGGGGGTGGGGGTGCGGCCGGATCATCCTATGCATTAAGGAAGTCCTCAACATCAAACTGAATATCATCTAGATTCATGATGTATATATAAAAATCTAGATATGAACCTGCATATATATACATATAAACATACAAACTTCAGTACAAATTTAAAATTAAATCAAGAATATATATATATATATATATATGTTTGAAGAAATTACACTTGAAATAAATTTAAATTAAACATACAGATAATGTATACATGCATGTACAAATTTCAAAATGTAAGAGAGCTATTAGGACTACCATAATGATTGATACAATGGGAAAGGTGACCCATCTTAATGTATAATGTGCATTTAAGTAAGAAAGTCTCTAGACAATCATCATGTATTTCTTAAATGTGAATATGTATCCCAAATTTTGGACTATTTTAAAGAAATATGGTGCATTTAGGAACTTGGTGATTGTTGAGGTAAAGAGGAATATATGATCATGATAGAAGAGGTGGATTAGGCTCATAATTTAGGAACTATTCTATTGGAAGCTAGAAACTTGGTGAATACTTGTTTAAATCTATCGCCTTCAAACATATCAAAAGAAAAGGTAATTTTATATTCTAGACTAGGCAAATAATGGAAGAAATCATTAAATTGCTCCTAGACATCTAGCATTTGTTGGGAAGAATGTTTTTTTTACATTCAACTCAACCCCTAAGTTGTACCTCCATGCTATCAAATGTTACTTGTATCTACCTTCTATACAATGATATTGAAGGGGTAGAAGGTTAGGCTAAGGATTTCTATACTACTACTTAGATAAATTCCACATCTTCAATGTGTGGCATGAGCATATGCACAAAGCCTTGGAGGATATTTCTAAGATAATGAAGATAAACCTTCATGTCTTGATGCTAAATTGGATGATTCTATCCACTATGAGAATTAATATGAGGAGGAGGTGACATAAAGATCCCTCCTATATCAAATTTGAACAATGTTAAAAATGTCAAGGAAGTGCTAGAGGCTTTGTAAGGCTTGTGTAATTTGTCCCATCACCCTAGGATAAAGTTTTTTAGTTTATAATTAGTAATTCTAACACTACTTCAACTTATTACTCTAGGGTGAGGGCCACTATAATTTTCCCTACCACTATTGATCAAGAACAAAACTATACCATATATATTAAGTACTCTATCTCAATGATCTTAAGATTAATGAAATCAGGACTAACTATATCATCATTATGCTTAGATACACCCAACATGCTAATCAAGAACTTAATTACCTTCACAACCCTATTAGCATTGTATCACTCGTATTAGGGAGTGGACTTGAATGGGGCCAAAAGATTCTAAATACCTCTTATGATTGTGACTTTGGGTTTGGCATGGTCAACTTGGAGAGGTTGTGTGGCATATCCCTATAAGAGGATGAAGGGTGATAGGAGGTTGTAGGATGGCTAAAAGCATTCACATGACGATAATGTTCAAGTTTAAATTTCAAGATATGCATCATGGTCTACAAGGTTCTCTTGTTCAAAAGTTTCATCATATTCTAGACAAGGAACTCACAATCATTGGTACCAAATTCAAGACCTCCTATTACAAGTCTCCATATAGCTTTAAACATAACACCTATAAACACAAAATTTATAGGGCTTGAATACAAGCCCGCCTCCCAATTAGGAGACTTCCAAATAATTGGTGAACTCACATGCAATAGGGATTAGGGTTTAAGGTATAGTGTTGAGGGTTGATGGTTTAGGGATAGGGTTTAGGTTTGAGGGATTAGGGTTTAGGGTTGATGAATTAGGGTTTAATGTTGAGAGTTGAGAGTTGAGGGTTAAGGGTTGAGGTTGAGGGATAGGGTTAATGGTCAAGGGATTAGGGTTAAATAAGAGTGTCGAGGGTAGAGGGATTAGGGATAGGGTTTAGGGTTGAAGGTTTAATGGTTTAGGGTTGAAGGTTTAATGATTTAGGGGTAGAAGGTTAGGCTAAGGATTTCTATATTGCTACTTAGATAAATTCCACATCTTCAATGTGTGGCATGAGCATATGCACAAAGCCTTGGAGGATATTTCTAAGATAATGAAGATAAACCTTCATGTCTTGATGCTAAATTGGATGATTCTATCCACTATGAGAATTAAGATGAGGAGGAGGTGACATAAAGATCCCTCCTATCAAATTTGAACAATGTTAAAAATGTCAAGGAAGTGGTAGAGGCTTTGTAAGGCTTGTGTAATTTGTCCCACCACCCTAGGATAAAGTTTTTTAGTTTATTAGTAATTCTAACACTACTTCAACTTATTACTCTAGGGTGAGGGCCACTATAATTTTCCCTCCCACTAATATATCTTAAGACACCTATTGGTTTATGTTTGATGTCATTGTACAGTATATTAATTTTCCCTACCACTATTGATCAAGAACAAAACTATACCATATATATTAAGTACTCTAGCTCAATGATCTTAAGATTAATGAAATCAAGACTAACTATATCATCATTATGCTTAGATACACCCAACATGCTAATCAAGAACTTAATTACCTTCACAACCCTATTAGCATTGTATCACTCGTATTAGGGAGTGGACTTGAATGGGGCCAAAAGATTCTTTACCTCTTACGATTGTGACTTTGGGTTTGGCATGGTCAACTTGGAGAGGTTGTGTGGCATATCCCTATAAGAGGATGAAGGCTGATAGGAGGTTGTAGGATGGCTAAAAGCATTCACATGACGATAATGTTCAAGTTTAAATTTCAAGATATGCATCATGGTCTACAATGTTCTCTTGTTCAAAAGGTTCATCATATTCTAGACAAGGAACTCACAATCATTGGTACCAAATTCAAGACCTCCTATTACAAGTCTCCATATAGCTTTAAACATAACACCTATAAACACAAAATTTATAGGGCTTGAATACAAGCCTGCCTCCCAGTTAGGAGACTTCCAAATAATTGGTGAACTCACATGCAATAAGGGAATAACACATGCATACAAAATATGTAGAAGAAAACCTTGTAGCATGACTTGTGATTAATTAAAGTTAGGGTTAGGGTTTCAATTAGGATCAGGCTTAAAGGGTTAGAATTGAGGTTAGGGTTAGAATTAGAATTCAAGGGTTGCTAAATTAGGGTAAGTATTAGAGCTACAATTATGGTTTGGGTTACAGCTAGAGTTAGGGTTACAATTACAATTACAAGTAGCTCGTTAGGGTTAGGGTTAGGGCTAGAGTTAGAGTTAGAGTTACAATTACAATTACAATTACAAGTAGAGTTAGGGTTAGGGTTATGATTAGGGTCATAATAAGGGTTAGGGTTTGAATTGCATATAGAATTAGGGTTAGGATTAAGGTTAGAATTAGTGTTAAGGTTAGGGTTGGAATTGCATATAAAATTAGGGTTCAATCTAGCTCTAGAAATAGATAAATTAGTCAAGATGGTTTTAGCTCAATTTTGTTTCCTATTTCCTAGAAAATGCAAAACTATTGTTTTCTATTTAGTTGTTAGTCCCAACTCTTTCCTTTTAAGAAGTATATCAAATCTAATGTAGTAGTAGATACTTCTACATATACAAGTTTCTGTTAGGAGAAAATATCTTTTGCCAAATTTGTATAGAGTTGTCTATAGTGTGTTCCAGGGTAATCAAATGATGTAAGTCACAATTTAGAGGGTTGAGGGATAAGTTTGTGTTGAGTCTATAGGAGGTATTTTCTTACATAGACCGAGCTCCATAATCTAGGTGTCTCCATGTCTAACTCAAATGTTTCAACTTGGTCCATATTATATCCAGATTAATGATAAAAATTTATATATATGGCTATGAGATCCACGATCATATCAATGTTTGGTAGAGAAAAGTTATCTAAGTTGGGGTAGATCCTTTTTTGATGTCTCAAAAGTTAGTGCAAACATGAATTCCCTTAGTTTTCTTGTTAACTAAGACCACATTAGAGACCCATTTAGGATAAGTAATAGTTTGAATGAACCCTGGACATCCAAGAGTTTATACAATTCTTCTATGACCACGAGGGCTACTTGGGGGTGCATTTTGCGTAGCTTTTATTGAATAGGTTTGGCATTGAGGTGAACCACAAGATGATGCATGACTTTAAAGATGGAGTCTCAAGGCATATCACCATAAGACCACATGGAGAAATCAACGTAATCTTTAACATGGTGACATGGTTATATATGCCTTCTTTGATGTCAAGGTCCAGTGGAGCTATTATCTTAGAGAGTTTAGGGTCTGAGCTTCTATTCACAAGTTGATGTCTATAGCATCCTCAACAAGGAGAGGGGAGTCATGTCTTGTATCTGAGTGGTATCTAATGGAAGGTGAAGTTTGTCAAATTGAGGAGCTCTTGGGAAGTTTCTATTTTTAGTGTATTATTCTAATCGATCACAAGTTTCTTCTTATATCCTGTTGCTATTCTGCCTAGACTAGGGTGCCTTAGGACTAAAGGGTTCTTTCTTTCTCTCCAAAATAAGCATATGTAGGTGTTAAGTATGGTGGAAAAGTCTTTCTTATGATTACAATGGGGATGTGGTCTTGACACTTCATAAGTTTCATGATGGCTTCATCATTTTGGAAAACATCAAATCATAAAGGGTCATGTTGGTCCCAATCGATAAGCTCAAGGTATTATAGGTCTAAGGAGATGGTGAGGATAGTGACCTATCATGAAAAAGGTTGGTGGTGGAAAGATCTTCGTAAGGATCATGAGTGGAGCCTACATCAATGTCATTAAGATTAGGGGAAGCATTACCAATGAGGTTGAGCTCGTATCACAATTAACATCACGATGTTCATTCCACGGGCATAACCTAGCTAGTGAGGACAGCTACTTGAGTATATATCAAAAGTTACATAAATGTTGGCTTCATTTCATTCTTGATTAGTTGGCTATCACAAAAACTGTAAAATTTTCTCAAGTCTTGATTAGTTGGTTGTCTCTAAAGGTTTGATTATGAAGGATGTGATAACTTGGTTTTATTATGGTTTGTTGTAATTTTTTTACATGATAGTTAGCTATTCAATAATGCCTTTAAAATACAATGACATACATTGTTATAAGTAAATTTTATAAAAACCAAGTATATATATCATCCCAATGCTATATAATTTTTGACAGTTTGTTCAAAATCTCTCCTTTCATATGATACAATCGTTTCAAAATTTCAATTGTATTTCACAACTAAAATGTTTAAATACAGCTACTCAAATTGAACTCAAATTTTGATAGTTTGTTCAAAATCTCTCCTTTCATATGATACAGTATTTTCAAAATTTCAATTGTATTTTACAGCTAAAATGTTTAAATACAGCTATTCAACATTCAAATTGAACTCAAATTTTGACAGTTTGTTCAAAATCTCTCCTTTCATATCAAACAGTATTTTTAAATTTTCAATTGTATTTTATAGCGAAAATGTCTAAATATATCTATTCAATTCTCAATTTTAAACATAATTTTGATAGTTTGTTCAAATTCTATCATTTTATATGATATAGTCTTTCAAAATTTCAATTGTATTTTACAACTAAACTGTCAAAATCAGCTACTGATTTCATAAATCGTAAACCCTAAATAACAATTCAAAATTTAAATTTTGATTGTATTTTACATCAAAACAAACAAGGGAAGCTTAAAATGATTGATGGGTAATTTGTAGAAGTGGAAAAATCCACTTACCTGGTCGCTGGATGGGAAATGAACTCGGGATCTTGTTTTCGCCTGCCGACTATCATTGTTGAAAATGGGGTCTCTGCCATTTTTTTCAATTTAATACTTTTACAAAATGGGATCCCGTTTTATGAAACGGGATCCCGTTCCATAAAACGGGATCCCGTTTATAAAGGGATCCCGTATTATGGAATGGGATCCCGTTTTTGACCTCTAGGTTTGAGATCCTGCTAAAAAATGGGATCGCATTTTTTGTTTTAGGCTCGGGATCCCGATGCAAAATGGGATCGCATTTTATATAAACGGGATCCCGTTTTGTAGAAACGGGATCCCATTTTTGTTTCCCCGATTTTAAATTTTTTTCTAACTCTGAAACTTCCACCTTAAGTGGACACAACTTCTTGCATTTACCTGAAACTATCCCAACTAACAGTAGTTACAAAACATATTTTACTTATTTTAACATCCTTCGTAGAATCTGATTTGTGGGACAGCTTCTCATCCCTAAAAGATTCTTCAATCCATTGAAATCTTCTTCCTTCAGAGGCTTTGTCAAAATGTCAGCAACTTGATCTTTGGACCTATAATAAGAAAGTTTGATTTCATTATTTTTAACCAATTCTCTGATGAAATAAAATTTGATGTCTATGTGTTTGCTTCTTCCATGAAAGACTGGATTTTTAGAAAGCGCAATAGCCGATTGATTATCACAAAATATAATTGTTTCTTCCATTTGGGGTTGCATCAATGCTTTAAGCATCCTTCATAACCAAACTGCTTGACAACCTACTGAAGTGGCAGCCACATATTCTACTTCTACTAAGGACAATGCAACAATGGGTTGTTTCTTTAAAGACCATGAAATAACACCTGAACCAAGAGTAAAAGCATACCCTAAAGTACTTTTCCTATCATCTTGGTTTCCAACCCAATCACTATCTATATAACCAGTTAACTTCAGAACAGCCTTCTTTTCATAAAAATTTCCATGATTTGCAGTCCCTTTCACATACCTGAGTATTCTTTTACCTGCTTGTAGATGAGTATCATGTGGATCCTCCATGAACTAGCTTATCAAGCTTACTGTACACATGATATCTAGTCTTGTTGCAGTTAAGTACATTAAACTTCCAACCAAACTTTTATACAAAGCAGAATCTACCTTTTTGCTTTCATCTTTTTTTCTCAACTTCACACTCATGGAAATAGGCATAATTGTTGGTTTACTATTTTCCATCTTGAACCTTTTCAAAATATCATTTGCATACTTTTCTTGTGAATGAAAATCCCATCACTATTTTGAGTTATTTCAAGACCAAGATAATAGTGCAACAAACCAAGATCAGTCATCTCAAATTCACTCTTCATTTCCACTGAAAAATCTCTAAGCATGTTTTCATTATTCCCAGTATAAAGAAAATCATCAACATAAATGCATACTATCATAACATCTCTTTGTTGATTTTGTTTTATGGATAAGGTGGGCTCATAAAGACATTTTTCAAAACTATTTTTTTTAAAATATGATTCAATCCTTTCATACCGAACTCTAGGTTCTTGCTTTAAACCATACAAAGCTTCTTGCTTTAAACCATACAAAGCTTTCTTTAGTTTAAGCACCTTACCTTTATGACCTCTAATCTCAAAACTAGGTGGTTGCTCGATGTAATTATCTTCCTCCAATACATCATTCAAGAATGCTGATTTTACATCCATATGAAAGAGTTTCCAACCCTTTTGTGCTAAAAGAGCTAAAATCATGCAAATAGTATCCATTCTAGTGACAAGTGCAAAAAATTTAATATAATCAATACCTGATCTTTGCTTGTAGCCTTTTACTACCAACCTAGCCTTGTATTATTTACTTTACCTTGCTCATTATACTTTGTTTTGTACACCCACTTTACTCCAATTGGCTTCTTATGCTCAGGGAGGTCTACAATTTCCCAAGTTTGATTCTTTTCTATGGCTGCAATTTCTTCATTCATGGCTTTAACCCATTTATCATCTTTTATTGCTTGTTCAAATGTAATAGGATCACAATCAACAAAAAAAGTAAAATGACAAATATTTTCATTTACCTTTGTTGTTTCTTGATATATGTCAGACAAGCTCCTTGATTTTTGCCACCTTTTTAGAGATTTTGAGGTGGATGATGAAGAACTACTTGATGAAACATGTCTATGACTTAGTGGATAAAGGCTGCCTTCTGATGAAGAAGAGCTTCTTCTTAGTGCAGATTGTTGAATGCTACAACTACTGGCTCCTATGTTAACAACTCAATTTTGTTGTTGATTTGTAGCTTCAACTTCAATGTTAACTTTTTGATATTTCTCTTTCAGTTTCCAACACCACTCCTGATCTTCAAGAAACTTTACATCTCTACTTATCACCAGCGTTTTTGTCTCTAGATTGTACAACCTGTATGCCTTAGATTCTTCACTGTATCCAATAAAGCTACATTTTCTGCCTTATCATCTAATTTCTTTCTGAGTGCATCTGGGACATGAGAATAAGCAATACAACCAAAAATTCTTAAATGATCTACACAGGGTTTGTATCCTCCCCATGCTTCTTTTGGTGTCATGCCCCAAACTAAGTTCATAGGACATCTATTCAAAATATAACCTACATAACAAACTACTTCTGCCCAAAAAACTTCAGGTAAATTCTTAACATTAAGCATACTCCTTACCATATCTAAAATTGTTTTGTTTTTTCTCTTAGCTACACCATTTTGCTGAGGTGTATATCTTGTTGTTAGTTGCTTTTTTATGCTATTTTCAATACAAAAATTATGAAAATCATGTGAAATATACTCTCCACCCCTATTAGTCCTTAAAATTCTAAGAAATATCTCATACCAGATAATGAAGCAACCTCAATTGGTCCACATAGATCTAAGTGAACTAGCTCCAATGGCTCTAAAGCTCTTCAAGAATCCCTTACTAGAAAGGGTTCTCTATGGTACTTTCCAATAATACATCCTTCACATTCTTCATCCGGTCTTTGGATAAATGGTAAACTTGTTACCATGTTCTTTTTATACAAAAGATTTAGTCCCCCAAAATTCAAATGACCAAATCTAAGATGCCATAACCACCATGTGTCTTTTACAAGAGCACTGAAACTTAAATGCATATTGTTTCTAATACTAAGGGAAAACATCTTATTAGCAGTCATGGGTATTTTGATTATTAGCTTGTTTTTACCATCAACAATAATGCATGTACCATTTTTAAATTTGACAGTGTGGCCTTTTTGCACAAGTTGACCTACACTTAACAAGTTATGCTTTAAGCCTGGTACATAAATTACATCACCAATATATTTTTTCTCACCTTGTCTTGTTGTGATTAATATCCTCCCTTTCCCCATGACCAATGCAATTGTATTATTTCCCATCTTGACTTCAAATTTGATGGACTCATCCAAATTATAAAATATCTCTTTGCACCCACTATCAACATACCATTTGTCATCATTTATTTCCTCCTTTGTGCTACATGTTAGCAAGACATATCTTTCCTACCCTTCACCTTGATTTGCATATTGGGCTTCCTGTTTACTTTCATCTACAATCTTTTTTCTACATTCAGCTGCAAAATTTCCATACTTTTGACAGTAATAACATTGAATAGATGATTTATCGTATCTCTGAAAACCTCTACCTCTTTGCTGAAAATTTGCTCTGCCTCTACCTCTTTCTTGGGTGTAACTACAATTTTCTTCATCACTTCTATTGCTTCTTTGACCTCTACCTCTTTGTAAAAAATGACCTCCTCTTCCTCTTGAGTTTCTGCCTCTTCCTCTTTGTGCAAAAGATGATTATGGTGCGACTTCTTTTTCTTTCAATGATACCTTGCTCTTTAAAGCTTTCTCAAGTTGTTCCTTTGTTGATTTATTTATTTTATGCTCATGTGTGTACAATGAACCCATATTCTCATCTACAAATAAAGACGTTAGATCTTTTGATTCTTCAATAGCTATAACTGCAAGATCATATTTTGAAGGCAAACTTCTTAAAATCTTTTCAATAATTTTTTGGTTAGTCATAACCTCACCATTTGATTTCATCTGATTAATTATACCCATTGTACGATTAAATAAATCTCCTAAACTTTCTAAATCTGACATTTGTAAAAATTTAAAATCTTTTCTAAGCATTTGAAGGCAGACTGTTCTTACTCTTTCTGTACCTTGAAATGATTGTGCAAGGAGATCCCATGCTTCTTTGGCCTTTGAAGTGGCTATAAATATTGGAAGGAGTGTTTCATCAAGACCCTGCACTATGAACAATAATGCTTTCTGATATTTTTTCTGATTATCCTGCAGTAAATCCCTTTCATTTTGTGTGAATGCTGCTGCATCTACCGGTTCTGAATATCCATTCTCCACAAGGTCCCATAGCTCCTGTGATCTGAACAAAATCTTCATTTGAAAAGTCCAAAAATCATAATTTTTCCCATTACATTTAGGAATTTGTAGCTGTGTACTGTTAACATCCGTTGTCATTTCGAACCGGCTCTAATACCATATGATAGAAAAAAAACAAAACTAAAGAAACAAATGCTAGTACATAGATCAATAAACTAGAAATTATATCAATAATGAAAACTGTGATAAACATAGAGGCAGAGAATAGCAAATGTCTTCATCAAACTTTATTAGCAATATATATATATATATATATATACAAAAAATATAACAACTAAAAAGATACCAATAGTTACGTTGGGAAACTTTCCCAACCCAAAAAAGCTAAAATAGACACGATGGGAAACTATCCCAACTAACAATAGTTACAAAATAGATTTTACTTATTTTAATAGATGAAAGAAATTTTCTAGCGTGAAGCGAAACTTACCGAGAACCATGTGAGGAAAATTTTGAAATTACCAATAAAATTGCATAGATGAGTTCTGAGTTCCAATCAACTCAAAATGGCTATTGAGGTGAGAAAATGAGATTGTAGCTTCTCACAAACACCTTGACTTGCACACCAAGAAAAGAAATTATAGTAAATCTTACAAATACCTCACATCATTGCCTAACCTCTCATACCAATTTTTTGACAAATTGTTGGGACACAGAGTTTGAGCGTTCTGATCTATCTTCATTCAAGATGGGTTTTAGTAAGCAACTTCAATATGCTCTTGCTTCACCCAAAAGTTGTAATGAGAAAGCCTAGAATTGCAGGAGAAGTAGTTTATTTAGGAATTCAATTATAAAATTTCTTTACAGTAGTGTGAAGAGCAAAAACAATCCACAGCCAAAGGAAGTGGCATCTTTCATAGCTGCTCAACAACACATTCCTTTATAGTTGTCCACTAAATGTTGATTTCTATTTTCATGAGTTCTGCCACTAATTTGTAGAGGAGGATAGATGAATATATAACTTGATCATTTTCCCTCAACCTAGGCCATGGTCCATATTTGGTGAAGATGGGTGAAGCAACAGAGACCCTTAGATGGCACGTTGATACATATATGTGGTATGGAGGGGCAATGGTAGATATCTTTAATTGAGCTCATCAAACTGTTGGAAATTCAAATTTGGAGCATATGCATTAACTCCAACTACCCCGTTAGAGATCTCCTCGAGATCTCTCTCCTGCCACACTATGCAAAACAATTAATTCCTTTTACTGGCCCATCTGTTTGTTCTTAATGCTGGTTAGTCTCCATTTACTAAGGTAGATGAAGTTGAATTTTGAGCGGCAATTCTAGGAAGCAAAAGTTTTTTTGGTGAAGCATAAGATAAAGGAAAGAATGTAAGGAAAAGTTAGTTTTTTGAAGAACATCGTAGCAGCAGCAACAAAGAATGTTTTGCACTGAACAACAGTTTTGAGAATATCAGAGTGTGTGCAGGGAACAACAGATAGTTCTAGATAAATAGTTTGTTGTGAGTTTGTGTGTACAGCTCTAGATTGCTGCAGATTATGTTTGTAATCTTGTAGTTTCAAATCATTTGTAAATGCATTTTTTTTTATTTTATAGAACAAACAAAGTTAAAAAGTCTAGCTATGTGTCTCCTTTGCAATCTTTTTGTTATTCCGCATTTTATTTTGCATGTTTGGGATTTAAATATCCTACAGATTGATATCAGAGCCAGAAGGCCCTTAGTCTTGAGTGAGTTGGGCATTTGCTTTCTGGATGTTTAAGTTTGTTTGATAGGAGACATGGCTGGAGAAGAGAGTAAGAGTTGGCAGTAGCCACCACAATTTAATGGACAAAACTATGATGTCTAGGCAAAGAAGATGAAGACCATAATGGTTGCAAATGATTAATGGGAGCTTGTGTTTAATGGGTTTAATGATGTGACTGACCCGACTACATATGCAGCCCTCACAAACAACCGAAAGACCCAGCTGAAGGAGACAAGGAGGAAAGATGCAAAAGCATTGAGTCTAATTGAAGCAGCCTTAACAAAGGCTATTTTCCCTATAATAGTAGTAGCTAACTATGCAAAAGAAGCATGGGAAATATTGTAAAACAGTTACAAGGGAACTGACAAAGTAAGATCAGTGAAACTCCAGCTGTTTAGGAGAGATTTTGAGACCCTACAGATGAAGGACAGTGAGTTCATTTTAGATTTTCACACAAGGGTTTCCACCTTGGTTAATCAACTGAGGATAAATGGAGAAACCATGGATGAACAAAGGATTATAGAGAAAATCCTGAGAAGTCTACCCCCTAGGTTTGACCCAATAGTTATTACCATAGAAGAGACCAAAGATCTCTCAAAAATGGCACTTGATGAGCTATGGGTTCCCTGCTAACCCATGAGCAGCGCCTAAATAGGTCTGCAAATTCTTCCCATGAGCAAGCTTTCAAAGCTCAAGCTAATTCAAGAGGCAGGGGGAGAGGTAGAAACAACTCCAGATGAAGCTCAAGAGGTAGAGGTAGAGGCAGATCTGGGCATGGAAGTGCTGGAGAATCTTGATAGATTAGGACGAGCACATAGCCAAGAGGGAGAAAGTAGTTCTCAGTCTAGCTTTGGACAAGTCAAGAAGAACAACAACTTGAGTCAGAAGTTTGACAAGAGCAATGTTGAATGTTATTATTGCCATAAGTTTGGTGATTGTACAAGTGAGTGCTGGAAAAAGCAACATGATCAGTCCAAGCAAAGTACAAATGTGGCTAATGAAAATGTGGCTGAAGGTAATCAGTCAAAGGCCTTTATCATGTGTAACATTGCTGAGCAAGGTAGTGATGAGGTATGGTTTTTAGACAGTGGATGTAGCAACCACATGAGTGGTAATGAGAGTTTATTTTCTTTCATTGATAAAAATGTCAAGTCTGAGATAAAAATGGGAAACAATGACATAGTTCCAATTGTGGGAAAGGGGTCTATTATGTTTTGCACTAGTCAAGGTGAGAAAAAGGAGATTGAAAATGTATATTTTGCCCCTAGTATTAATCACAATCTCATGAGTATTGGATAGTTGATCCAAAAAGGCTACAAAGTGTTGATGGAAAAGGGTGAATGCATAATTTATGAGAAGGATGGAAGAAAGAAAATACTTGTAGCAGTGTCAATGACAAAGAATAGAATGTTTCCCTTAAGGTTAGAAACATGTTTCTTAGCTCAGTCTACAACTGTTCCTGTCAAGTTCCAGATGGCTCCGGATGGCTCCAGAGTCAACCAGATGGCTCCGGATGGCTCTGGAGTCAACCAGATGGCTCCAGAGTCAACCAGATGGCATCTACAGCACTGGCTCAGTAGTCAACCTTCAAGACAGTCATTCAAGACCCTTCCAATCTTTGGCATCTCAAGTATGGACACTTAGGTTATGCTGGTTTGAATCTTTTGTCAAAGAAGGGTATGGTTAGAGGTTTACCAATCATTGTAGAGTGTAGTGGTAAATGTGAAGCCTGTATTTTAGGAAAGTAGCATAGGTTTCCCTTTCAATCAGGGCATTCTAGAAGGGCAAGAGCACCATTGGAGTTGGTGCACACTAATTTGTGTGGCCCTATGCAAATAATTTCTATTGCTAAGAGCCAATATTTTATGAACTTCATAGATGACTATAGCCATAAGACATGGGTTTATTTCTTATAGCATAAATCTAAAGCATTTGACAAGTTTAAAGTGTTTAAGGCCCAGGCTGAAAAGGAGAGTGGACATTTCATCAAAGTCCTAAGGTTAGATAGAGGAGAGTATACCTCCAATTATTTTGTGAATTTTTGCAAGCAATTTGGCATTAAGAAGGAGCTAACATCAGCCTATACTCCACAGCAAAATGGAGTGGCTGAGAGGAAAAATAGAACCATTGTGGAGATGGAAAGAAGTATGCTCAAATCCAAGAGACTCCCAAATGAATATTGGGGTGAAGCTGTATCAACAACAGTATATTTGATAAATAGAAGTCCTACAAAGGAAGTTCGTGACAAGATTCCACAAGAGGCATGGACAAAATACAAGTGAACGGTTGAGCACTTGAGAGTGTTCAGGTGTGTGGCATATGCACTCATGCCAAAAGAGAAGAGGCAAAAGTTGGATGACAAAGGTGAGAAGTGTATCTTCATGGGCTATAGTGAAGAGTCCAAAGCCTATAGACTGTATAATCCAGTTACCAAGAAAATAGTTATTAGAAGAGATGTGGAGTTCTTAGAGAATGAGTCATGGGATGGCTTGATAGATACTGACAGCTCCGGATAGCTCCCAACAACATCGATTGATGAAGAAAAGGAGTATGAACAGGTCTTGACAACTCCAGAGAGCTCCCAACAGCTCCATAGAGCTCCTGACACAGACCATAGACAGACACAGAGCTCTATACATAGAGTTCTGAATAGCTCTGGACCACTCCTAACACAGACAGAGAGCTCTAGACAGCTCTAGACAGGATCTGTACAACATAGCAACAGTAGTAGTGAGAGTTTAGACCCCACTCTTGTCTCCCTATTGCCAAGAAAGACCAAGAGTCTAAGGGAGATCTACCAAAATGAAAGGTATGATGAAGAATTTGATGAAGTATGAATTTTGTATTATTTTCTCATAGTGATCCAATTCATTTTGAGGATGTTGTGAAAGAAAAGAAGTGGTGTGAAGCCATGGATGAGGAGATAGATGCAATAGAGAGGAATAGAACATGGGAGCTAACTGATTTGCCTCCCAACAAGCAAGTCATTGGAGTGAAATGGGTCTATAAGACCAAGAGCAATGCCGATGGAAGAATAGAAAGGCATAAGGCAAGATTAGTTGTCAAGGGGTACAAACAACAGTTTGGAAGAGATTATGATGAGACATATGCTCCTGTTGCAAGGATGGAAACCATGTGGGAAGTTATAGCAATTGTAGCCCAACATAAATGGAAGATGTATCAAATGGATGTGAAGTCCGCCTTCTTGAATGGAGTGTTGAAAGAGGAAGTGTATGTGGAACAACCACCTGGTTATGAAGTTTTGGGTCAAGAAAACAAGGTATACAGGCTGAAGAAAGCTCTTTATGGGCTGAAGCAAGCACCATGGGCATGGTACAACATGATTGACTCATACTTGTTGAATAATGGCTTTAGCAAAATTGATGGTGAGCCTACTCTTTACATCAAGACAGGTGATGGTAAGATTTTAATTTTTGTCTTGTATGTTGATGACTTAGTTTTTACTGGTGATGATGATTTCCTCATTGTTGATCTTAAAGAGGCCATGAAAAAAGAATTTGAAATGACAGACTTAGGTCTCTTGAGGTATTTTCTAGGCATAGAAGTAAAACAAATGCATGATGGTATATTTATCTCTCAAGCAAAGTATGCAGCAGAGATTTTGAAGAGGTTTAGGATGCAAGATAGCAAGCGTGCCCCCATACCAACAACTGTAGGTTTGAAATTGAGAAAGGAAGATAGAAGCAATGAAGTGAACCCAACCCTCTACAAGAGTATGGTTGGAATTCTAATGTATTTGACTGCTACTAGGCCTGATATAATGCATAGTGTAAGTCTGATTTCAAAATTTATGGAGACTCCAAAAGAGTCAAATTGGCAAGCGGGTAAAAGAATCCTGAGATATGTGAATGGAACCAAAGGATATGGCATTTTGTATAGTGCAAGAGATGTTTTTGTGTTGGTTGGTTACACAGATAGTGATTGGGTAGAGAGTGTATATGATAGGAAGAGCACATTTGGATATGTGTTTCACTTGGGATCGGGAGTCATTTCATGGGCTTCTAAGAAACAACCCATAGTTTCTCTATCTATAGCTAAGGCTGAGTATATAGTAGCTAATGCAGCATCATGTCAAGCTATTTGGCTAAGGAGGATCTTAGCAGATTTGAAGGAAGAACAAAAGGATGGAACAACTATATTTTGTGACAATATTTCATCAATTGCTTTGACAAAGAATCTAGTTTTTCATGGAAGAAGCAAGCACATTGAAATCAGGTATCATTTCATAAGAGAATTAGTTGAAAATGGTGAAATCAAAATAAAATTTTGTAGGTTTGAGCAGCAACTTGCAAACATTTTTACCAAACCATTAAGCAAGGAGAACTTTGAACGTCTAAGAGACAACTTAGGCATTGTGGACAGCTCTAGATTGAGGGGGAGTGTTGGAAATTCAAATTTGGAGCATATGCATTAACTCCAACTACCCTTTCAGAGATCTCCTCGGGATCTCTCTCCTGCCGCACCCTGCAAAACAATTAACTCCTTTGGTTGGCCCATTTGTTTGTTCTTAATGCTGGTTAGTCTCCATTTACTAAGGTAGGTGAATTTGAATTTTGAGTGGTAATTCTGGGCGGCAAAAGTTTTTTTGGTGAAGCATAAGACAAAGGAAAGAATGTAAAGAAAAGTCAATTTTTTGAAGAACGTCATAGCAACAGCAACAAAGAATGTTTTGAGCTGAACAATAGTTCTGAGAATATTAGAGTGTGTGCAGGGAACAACAAATAGTTCCAGACAAATAGTTTGTTGTGAGTTTGTGTGTGTAGCTGCAGATTGCTATAGATTATGTTTGTAATCTTGTAGTTTCAAATAATTTGTAAATGCAATTTTTTCTGATTTAATAGAACAAATAAAGTTAGAAAGTCTAGCTGTGTGTCTCCTTTGCAATCTTTTTGTTATTCCGCATTTTATTTTGCATGTTTGGGATTTAAATATCCTACACAAACTCTTCAAAATATGTTCTTATTTCAGTGCTACTTCATTACACTATCTCTCTACTTTTCTTGAGATATCTTGGTGTTCCCTCGATATGAAGTTCTTGACAACTGACGACCAATCTTGACCCACTTGTAAACATCATAAGACTAAATTAAACTAAATTATGTCAACCATTTTTTATTATTTCCATAGTTGTAAAATCCATACTTATAATATCATATCAAAATTGTTCCATATTTCCATATTGTCCAAAATCCATACCTATAATGTCATATCAATATTGTTCCACATTTCCATATTGTCCAAAATTCATACCTATAATGTCATATCAAAATTGTTCCAATCCAATGAAGAGAGCATTACTTTTAGAATAAAACGGATTTAAAAATTGAGAAATAAATAAATTTGATATCAGACTAAATCATTGATTTAACTTAAATCTCAATTTATTTATAATAAAATGGATTTGATTAGGATAAATAAAGCAAGACAATCAGGGGAACTGACTTGTTTATATCACTTATAATAAAATAATCTTAAATACTTAGGGATAGGTATTAGCCTCCAATGTGCCTCTTCCCTACATTATCTAGGACATTTGGCCTTAGCTAGCAAAAGGGCGATCTCTAGGCAATACAATCCAAGCCAAAAATTTGTTATTTTTAACAAGTCGACTAAAAGCTCAAAATGCAGAGGTCAACTCTTGGAATGTGATCCTAAAGTAAAATGGGGAATAGGAAAGAGTTTTTCTTGAAAGAAAGCAAATTCAAATCATACCTTAGAGCAGTCTACGTTATCCTCGATTCTTATCAGAACTAGTAAAATGTAAACTTTTAGAACTTATTTGTCTTAATTTCTGATGTTTGATAAGTTAATAAGAATTGTAATGTTTATAAATGGTTTAAGATTCGATCTTTAGATTAATTAGTTTTAGATTTTCAATATATATTCCAAGATAACAGACAAGTGTGTAGATGGCCTAGATGTATTAATGATGCAGATTTTTATTATTTTGTTCCTTTAGAAAATAAAAGTATACTCTCATGATTTATTTTTCTTTTACATGTTAATTAATGATACTTTGAATATCTTTAAATTCTAAGACATAACAACATGTTATACAAACGTGTTAAGTTGGTTCACAATAATTAATGAGAAAGAGTTGGAAACAACAATGCTTTATTATTAGAATTATACAATGTCACTACAGATTTGGCATCTTTGTTTTGACCCTTTTAAAAGCCAGAGTGAAGCCAGGATGGGAAATTAATCATGCATTCCACTGGCCTTTCCTTGTGTTTTTTGCTCCAACCCACAAGACTGCATAAAAAAGAAGCAAATGGGAATCACCTTAATTAAAGATAAGTGCCTTTACCCCTTCCCACCACATACATGTATGAACATGTCATCAAATATGGAGCATAGTCCAGGCTGAGGAAAGACGGTGAAGTTACATATTCATCTATCCTCGTCTACAAACCACTAACAGACCTCGTCAAAAGTGGAAAGAAAAAAACAAGTCTAAAAATGGACAACTATAAACGGACATGTTGCACCTGTGTAACATCCTCATTCTAGAAAACATCGTAAAAACCAAAAATTTCACCATAAAGTAACTTTACAAGGTAAAAATGAGACAGAAAATTTTTCTTTTAATCAACATAAAGTCGAGTATCTACAATTACAAGATATCTCATTACAAATTCAATAAACCATATTGACTTTCTCAAGTACAATGTTTTACAAAAATAAATCAATTATAAATACCTGAAACAGATAATATTTTACTTAGTCTCAATAAACACAAGTCTCAGAGATATACTACATCCAGAAATCTGACATCTTTATCGTAATCCTCGGCATGTCTTCTGCTAGAGAGAGAGAGAGTATCTTTCCAGTGATTTACCTCCAACCATAGACCATCGGTCTCCCGCACTCCTTCCTAACTGGAAGTGGCCCTTCCCTTCACGAGAAGTATAGACCAAGGTGACCAGTGGTAATTTGCCTTTTCGAGTACATAGTGTTGTGTCTTACACAACTCTATCTATCATACAACCCTAGATACCCTCTAGCTAAGTATGATTCCCGATAGGATGTGCAATCCAGATACACTGAACTGACAATGCATGCAGAGACATATGCATTACTATGGCCATAGTTTTCAATATAAATTGACGTTCCCAATGAACGTTGTCGTAATGTTCACCCACTCCAACTCAACTTGGATACTATCATATTCCTACAATTCGACTTGGTCAATTATGTTTAACTTAAGAAGTCATGGCATTTAAACAATCGAGTCTTCCCGACCCATACATGTTTTCTTACACTGTCTATAATCCATAGACCCGTTCAACTTTCTTTATTTATGAGGACTCTCATTGCTTCATCGCAACATCTGAGGTCCACGACTTATTGTCTCATAATATAAAAAGATAGATTAATTACGACTACAATGATAACCTTACCCAGATTAAGCAATATAGTCTAGGAATCTAATTCCCTTCTTTCAAGTAAGAATATATACACAAAGTCAGGGCATTTTACCCTTCAATCATGATCTAAATAATGATCTCAATGTCTTGATATAATAATTACCATATCCAGGTTAGTTAAGGTTTAACTAATGAGTTTCATTTAACTCAAAACAAGTCTTCTTGACTTAGACAGATTCTCAAGTCACCATCATTGTTCCCAAAGATCATAAGAAATGACTTTCTATACCTGGGTATCTCCTTGCATCCTTGTATCATCCGAGATCCATAACTTATCGACATTTAAAACTTAAGTTGAATTGTAACCAATCAAATTGGTTTAAACACCAAGAATAAATGAACAAATATAGGGTTCTTACCCCATTATCATTGACTCATAAAGTAGTCATAAAAGTATAATAAATAATATTACTCTACTAGGTCAACCTAGGGTTTGTCTTTCCTTTTCCACGAAAATGGATTATCAAACAATCAATTCTAGGAAGAATAGTTTTTGTTTAGTAATCAACTTTCCTTCAGTCTTCTTCTGACTTAAAGGTTGTTTCAAAACTTCAAAACAAATCTACTTTAACTTATAAGAGGAATCCTCAATAACAATAACGTCAATCAATTTGACTCCAAGTCTAAGAGTCTCCCAAGTTTAGTTTGATTCTAACTGGTTGATAGTCTAACCCCCTTTGTTATCCATTGAAATCATGTTTAAAATTCTTCTCCGTTTTCAATTCGGACTAATAGAGTCAAATATTCTCCTAATGACATTATGACATCATGGTTTCTATTTTGAAAGATAGTGCTTAATTGCTTCCAAAAGGAAGAACACATCTATGGCTCTATCAAGGATATTTACTTACAACTTAAACATTCCTTGACAAATTTAAGTCTACAATAAAACTATAAACCCTCTAGGTCTTCTCTAGTCATCTGACTTACGCTTAAGAAGATAAAATAACTTAGTTTAACCTCCTTGTGTTATCATGATAATACTAAGCACTACTGCTGAATCAACCAGCGATATTACTTCACTAATCAAATGGTTCTTCATGATAGCAATATCATTCTACGTAAATGAATATAACAATTCCAAAATATTAAATCCCAATACATTAAGCTTTTACCATGTAATCATTTACATGTAAAATAATATACTTGACCTAACGATTTCTTTTCTTACCCCCTCTCTAGCTATAGAAAAGATAAAACTCATGTTCTAAAAAAAATAAACCTACCTTTAAGTTATGGTTTAACTACTATGACTACATCATATTGTCGCTTGCATATAGAAGAGTAAAAGAAATGGTCTACCGATAAGGTCCACATTAACGATAAACCAAATCATTTAATCAACAGCGTCTATCAAAAAGATTCCCGTATTCTTATAAAGAGTTATAGTCTATAAGGTAATACTACATGTATTACCATACATTACAAATAGGTAAGCTCTTCAAACATTCATTCTAGAAATGAAATTGAGCTATCTTATATTTCATGTTAAAAAGGAAAATTCTAAAATAAGGGATTATAAAAAGGGAAAACTGTTATGTAACAAAGCAAAGGGCTCAATCGTCCTTACCTTCAAATAGTTGACAATGAAGAACTACAAATCCCTCTTGAGCTCGAGCACTTCGAAGATCTTTCAATCTAATATCTTGACTTCAAGAGAATAGTTTACTTTGCATAAGCTCAGCAAAAATTGGTGGATTTCCGACTTAGAACATCATGTTCAAGGTTGAGTCCTTGTAATGCTACATAATAGTGCTACCATTCTTCTTATATCTAAGCACACCAAAAGATATCTAAAGAAGGTAATATTTACCCTCTCCAAAACACAGACTGTGTGGGTCTTTATATCTGAAGAATATGTTGTTCTCACACGTATCAAATAGCTCTGTGCGAAAACTAATATAAGTCTCCCATCTATATATCTACATTTCTGCTTCTTTTAAGCTATAAGACACAGAAAAGCCATGTTCGGAGTAAGTCTTCTATAATACTATTACCCCTTTGCCCACACTAATCAACAGAGATAGAAATACATGGTCTTTCCTAACAAAAGAAAACAGGTTTGCCTAAGCTTATGTGTCCTCCTTTTCTTCAAAACTTAGCTATAATCATATCTAAATTCCCCACTGGATTGTCCCTCAAACTCTAATTATGCTCCTTCCTGCCCCCCGTGAGAATGAAAGCTCTTCTTAATAAATAAAATGATGGTTCTTTCTCACCACCACCACCACGTTCCTTTGCTTCACTGATCCTCCCTTTTCTCTAGAACAAAGCTCTCCCTCCTTTTTCCCGCATTCATCAAACAGCGTTTTTCCTGTAATCCCATTCCAGTCATCTAGTTACCACGACTCTCATCCCCCCGCGTAGAGAAGGTTCTCTCGCCTTCTTCCCCTTGTTTCCAGTTCCAAGCAATAGAAAATACTCCTCCTCACGATGATGGAATGCCTCCCCATTAACTCACCATTTTTCCATATCTAAAACCCCCACACAGCGATGAGGATATCATGGCATTCCAGCCTTCGATTTAACAAAAGAACAGTATACTAAATATGCAATCTCTCAAAGAGAAATGGCCTAAACATGACCGACATGGTTTCAAATAAGAGGAGACTTCCATTACTTCCTCACAGTCATGTTGAGATTAAACTCACGCGTTGCAGAAAAACCCTTGACTAAGTTAAACATAATAACATAACTTATCTTTTAAAAACATTCCCGTATGGGATTTTCATAGTTAAGTATACTACTCTTGTAAACTAAAGACGCAGGTTCACAAACTAAGTAGGCTCTCAATCTAAAACCTGGTTTGAAAGCTAAATCCTCTCCCAGTTACAGAGTTGAGACTGCTTTCTTTTTGTTTTTGTTTTCCCACCCCCAAACTGATGCCTCTCTGCCCAATACTAGGTAGCCAAGTCCTCCCAGTATGAAACCGTCTCTCTTCCTCTTTAGTGACAGACCTCTCTGCCTTTTCTACACATCCGCGTCCCCACTTGCTCACCCATTCCACTTCTAACTACCTTCCTCTACGATCCCCGCTCTCGAACATTCATCAACTATCGTTTCTCCTCCACTCCAGCAACGACAGATCCTCCTTTTCCTCCACCTCGCGCAGGGATCTCTCCAATGGCTTCCCCACTCACTCCACTCTCTTCCACGATGATGGGATATCTCCTTTTAACTTCCCCACTAAGATGGAGTGTCTGGCATTAACTCTAGTTACACGTAGATCTCAACGTTATCACCCCTGTCCAACCATAGCGAAGGAGATTCAATTGATAGATCTGCGGTTTCCTTGGTTTCTTAACAACCACATCCTCCCCCTCATCGATGACGGGACATCCATAATTATTCAACGGTTACACTTTTATCACAAGCGCATAACCTCCTACTCCACGACCAAGGTGAAGGAAAACAATAGCATTAAACTCTCAATTCCACTTTTATCTCAACAGCATAACTTCCTCCCTCTCGCACCCACGGTGATGGAAGATCAAGAATTTAAACCACAATCAGCACATGACTTCGTAAAAGGAGGTCAACATAACTGCAGAACAGCTATCTTCCTCACTTGCAACGTCCACTATAGAATGGGGGTTTCTTTATAGCGACGTGGCATAACAACCTCGTCAATTCTTCCACAAGAAGACTTCTAGCCTTCGATGAAAGCAACCTAACATTACTAGAGGAGTGAAACTCACACAAGGTGATATCTGATAAGTGCAAAAGATGACTCCAAGGTCGACAAGAACAATTAAAGCATAAATCAACTTCCCATTCGACTTCTGTCGATTAACAAAAGGAAATAATTTTTAATGCATGATTAACGTGGTTTGACGACAATCACGACGGATTGGTCGTAACGCTTCACAAGGTTTCTAAATCATTTGGCGCACAAAACGACTTCTCGCATCCTGCGACTACGAGAAGTGATCCACAATCCGCCACAAATAGATTCAACTATTGACGTTAAAAGTCGACAATATTAGCATCATCTAACTTGATGGGAACGCCTTGATGTTCAAGAGGTGACAATAAAACCTTAAGTGACTCAAGGAGATAAAAACAACCATTCTACATCAATGACATTGTTTACTTCACAAACAACTATGTCGACTCACCATTGACTTGACTTAATGATAATCAGGATATTTACTACCTATCGATTTAGATTCGAAAGAAAAACTGGCAAGATAAGACTTACCTCATATGACTCATTGGTTCACATTATTGTTTAACACTAGACTCGTTTGGCAAATTGACCACTCATAATCCAAGGTCTATCTCTCTCTTCTCAAAAGATACTCTTTCTCTCCTCTCTGAGAGTTGATAACCTGTAATCCTATTTTCACTTGTCATCAAACAATAAGAGATCAGTGCATCATTATTCAAAATAAATCAAATCTCATCATATAGATATAAAATCGACAATAACATAATCATTTCCATGATTTCCTAAATGATATCCAAAATAATTCCAGGTCAAATCTTGTCGTAAGTCTATAACATCACAACAAATTTACTTATGCCCAAGTAAAAAGTAAAAGTAAAGCAAGTTAGAAAATAGGGATGTAACAACCTGACAAAAATGTTGCTGAGTAGCTATGAAAGATGCCACTTCCTTTGGGTGTGGATTATCTTTGCTCTTCACACTACTAAAAAGAAATTTTGTAACTGAATTCATAAATAGGTAACTTTGGCTGCTATTTTGGGCCTTCTCATCATAGCTTTTGGGCGAACCAGGGCAACATTTAACTTACTTACTAAAACCCATCTTGTGGGAAGAAATTCTTGATTGATCAGAACACTCAAGCTTTGTATGGAAACAATTTTCCAAACAATTGGTATGAGGGGTTAGGCAAGGATGGGAAGTATTTATAAGCTTTACTATAATTTCTTGGTGTGCAAGACAAGACATTTGTGAGCAGCTGTGACCTCATTTCCTCCCATAACATGCATTTTGACTTAACTGTCATCTGTTTTCTTGATGAAGGGGGTAAATCATAAAACACACAATAATAGAAATTGAACACAGAGAATAGAACTTTCTTTTATTGATTTGGGCAACTCATTACATTACAGAAGCTTAATTACAATAAGAGGAATCAGTCCTCTACAGGCTGCAACACACTACAGCTACCATCACTAGGCTCTGGAATCTTCTGCCTTCTGTAACCCCCAAATCAGCTAGGGTTTCTGTTTTCCCACCTATTCTTGACTCTACACTTGCCCCCTTAACTCTCCTACTACCCAGTGTTCCCAAAAATGGTTATTAATAGCCTTTTTGGCGGCCAACAACCTAATTTCGAATTTTGCATCTCCCTCCAAAAATAGGTCAACTTCTAGGAGCCATAACTTTTGATCCGGGACTCTGATTGACAAACCGTTTTATACGTCGAAAAGCTCACGAAGTGCTCTACGTGCTAAGAACCAACTCTGCTGGTTTTGGCCATTTTCGATCCCATACGAGGCTGTTTAGTGCCTCAAACCTGAGTTTGAATAATTTTCAGGCATTTTTCAGGAAACAGAAACTTTAATATCTTTCAGCTCGCAAATGATCTTCATATGATTCCTTCGCCAAAGGTCTTATATTTCTGTTATGTAACTTCCTGTAAATTTTGACTTCATTCCGTGCCCAAATGCAAACTTTCTAAAAATAGCAATTTACTATTTTTAGCAGTTTGGGAAAACTGAAAGTTCCACATTATTATTTAGAAGATTATGGGACCAGAACCACAGATTTTGAGAAGAAATGGGTAGAACATCAACAATTTTGAAACACTTTTTTTTTTGGGTGATGCAAGATTGCCCTTACACCACTGGATGCTCCTGCATCAAACACCCAGGGTAATTTGAGAAGTGACCTTGTCATGCCTCAGGTGTTTGTGTGAGGAAAACCCAAATGGTCAACCTTTGCCTTAGACAACCAAGAAGAATCTTGAACAGGCCTTCCTTTCTATTTCACTAGATATTCTTCATATTGCCTATTTCAAGTACTCCTTCCCACACGGCTATCCAAGATCTCTTCTATCTCCTCTATTGAAGTAGATGCCAAAATACTCCACTGCACTTCTATTGGTCCATCCTCTGATCCACCTTCATGATATTCTGTTAAATCAGCGATGTTGAAAATAGGGGAAATGTTGATCCCACTCGGCAGCTCCACCTCATGCATTTCCAGAATCATGCTTCTTCAAGATTCTGCATGGTCCAAATTTCTTCATTTTTAATTTATGGTATGTTCCAATAGGGAACCTTTCTTTTCTCATGTGAACCATGACTTCATCTCCCACCTGGAACTCCTTATACCTCCTCTTCTGATCTGCCTTAGCCTTGTACTGAGTAGTCATCTTATTAATGTGCTTTCTCACCTGTTCATGCAAATTCTTCATATGTTCTACAAAGTCTTCAGCCTTGGCACTTGTCTTTTCTCCCGTATCTAGATTCCTTAACTCTGAAGCATTTCTTGGACTATTGCCATATACAATCTGGAATGGTGATTTACCAGTACTCCTATTGACATAATTGTTGTAAGCAAATTCTACCTATGGTAAAATCAAATCCCATCCCTTGGGCTTATCTCCTACCAAGCATCGTAGTAGGTTACCCAAACTCCTATTCACCACTTCAGTTTGTCCATCAGTCTGTGGATGGTGTGCAGAACTGAACTTCAAGTCTGTCTTCAACTTCTTCCACAATGTCCTCGAGAAATAACCAACAAACTTGGTATCTTGGTCTGAAACTATGCTTTTTGGTAGACCATGTAGTCTCACCACTTCCCTAAAAAATAACTCTGCAATATGAACAGCATCATTAGTCTTCTTACAAGGAATAAAATGTGTCATTTTTGAGAATCTGTCCACCACCACAAAAATAGAATCATGTCCTCTCTGTGTCCTTGGTAAACCAAGAACAAAATCCATACTGATATCATCCCAGGGCTTCTCTGGTATGGGTAATGGGTGATACAACCCTGTATTATGACTTGTTCCTTTTTCCATCTGACATACTCTGCAACTTTGCACAAACTTCCTCACATCCTACTGCAACTGTGGCCAATAATAATTTTCACCAACAATTGAAATGGTCTTATCTCGACCAAAGTGACTAGCCAATCCTCCACTATGCTTCTCTTTAATCAGGTTCTCTCTCATGGAACTCCTCAGAATGCACAACTAGCTTCCTCTAAACAACATGCCATCTTGGATTATGAAATCCAACCATCTTGTCCTGTCTAAAGTAACAGGCTCCAGACAAGCTTTCCAAGCCTCTGCAAAATCTAGATCTTTACGATACAAACTTTTGAGCTCATCGAACCCAACAACCTCTATCTTCATTTTTGTCAACAAATTTTGCCTTCTGCTCAAGGCATCTGCAACTCTGTTGGACTTCCCACTCCTGTGCTTCAAAACAAAGGTATAACTCTGCAAAAACTCAACCCATTTTAAGTGCCTTTGGTTCAACTTTCCTTGACTATTAAGATACTGCAAAGCCTGATGATCAGTATATAAAACAAACTCTTTTGGTAACAAATAATGTCTCCATTTCTTCAAAGCCTGAACTATTGCATAAAATTCCTGATCAGAAACAGAATACTTTTTCTTGGCATCATTAAGCTTCTCACTAAAATAGGCAATGGGCTTACCTTCTTGGCTCAAAACAGCTCCTATACCACTACCACTAGCATCACAATCTACCTGAAATACCTTATTAAAATTTGGAAGTGCCAAAACAGGTTGTTCTATAACTTTCTGCTTTAATGTATCAAAGCTCTTGTCTACCCCTTTAGTCCATCTAAACTCTTTTCTATCCCCTCTCATTGCTTCAGTTAGGGGTGTACAAATGCTACTGAAATTCCTGATAAACTTTCTGTAAAAACTTGCCAAACCATGAAAAGATCTTACCTCCATTGCACTCCTTGGTGTAGGCCACTCAATGATAGCCTTTACTTTTTCTGGGTCCATCTTAAGACCTTCCTCTGAGACAACAAATCCCAAGTATACCAACTCCTTCTTTACAAAACTACATTTCTTCAGATTAATCAACAACTTCTCCTCCCTCAGCTTCTCTAGAACTCTTCTGATATGCATCAAATGCTCATCCCAAGTCTTACTGAAAATTAAAATATCATCCAAATAAACAATAACAAAACTTCCCAAAAATTCTTTCAATACCTCATTCATGAGCCGCATGAATGTGCTCGGTGCATTGGTTAGCCCAAATGGCATGACTAACCACTCATACAAACCTTCCTTTGTCTTGAAGGTTGTCTTCCATTCATCCCCTTCTCTAATACGGATTTGGTGATACCCACTCTTCAGGTCAATTTTTGTGAAGTACTTGGCTCCACTCAAATAGTCCATGATGTCATCCATTCTTGGCAATGGAAATCTATACTTGATCGTTATCTTATTGATGGCTCGAGAGTCTATACACATCCTCCATTCTCCATCTTTCTTTGGTGCTAGTACTACAGGTACTGCACATGGACTTAGGCTCTCCCTTATCAGTCCCTTCCTCAACAACTCCTGAACTTGTTTGTTCAGCTCTTCATTCTCTGCAGGGGTCATTCTATGGGCTGCCTTGTTTGGCAAACTAGCTTGTGGTATCAAATCCATTTGATGACTTATCTTCCTTACTAGTGGTAAACCTTCTAGTACATTATCAGAGATAATGTCTTGGAACTCTTCCAACATATCTGAAACTTCTGCTGGTACATCTTCACATTTCTCTTGACTAATCTTAGGAATCAATGCAAAGCAATGATGCTCATGCTTCATACCCTCCAAAAATTTCCTACCATCTACCAAACAAATTCTGGCAGTACTACATACCTTTTCTTCCACCTCCTTCAAGGGCTTCAACTTATGACAAACTCCATCCTTTGTTAGGGAATATGTGTTTGCACGGCCATCATGGATAGCACTCCTATCATACTGCCATGGCCTCCCCAATAGCATATGACATGCATCCATCGGTATGATATCACACAGCACCTCATCATGGTAGTCACCAATCTTGAACTTCACTAAACACTGCTCATTGACTAAAGCTCTATGGTCCTTCTCCAACCATGCAATCTGATATGGATGTGGATGCTTTCTTCTTGTCAACTTCAATTTATCAACCATCTCTTCTAAAACCAAATTATCAGTGCTTCCACTATCAATAATAATATCACAACACTTACCCTCACATTTGCACCTTGTGCGGAATAAACTCTTCCTCTGATTGGGTTCTTTCTCCTCATTCAACAAGGTTCTCCTGACAACTAGGGTTTCTCCCCTTTCAGCATCTTCAGAATGCTCAGAATGTACATCTTCATCTACATGTGCAACTCGTGCATTACCTTCAGGTCTTATATTTGTCCTTCCTTGATGTTGCGGACACTCATATGCTCGATGCCCTTCTTCTCCACATTGGAAACAGGCTCCTCTGAAACCTCCTCTTCCAGGTCCTTGCCCAGGTCTGCCTCTTCCTCTTCCTCTTTGATCACCATTGTTTTGGTCACGAGGGCAGTAGGTATTATCCCCTCTTTGATTTCGACTGGTGCCCGCTTCTTCACTTTTCTTTTGATCTTTATTATGGCCTCCATAGGGTCTTCCACTAGTCCTTCCACCTTCAGGGAAAACTGGTACACATCTTCTATGGTGGTCATTCTGACTAGGCTCAACTCCTCTTGAATACTCAGCCTCAACCCATTAATGTAACGGGCTACCTTCTCCTTGTTGGGCTCTGCATGACCTGTCCTGATAGTAATTTTATAAATCTCTTCTGTATACTCCTTAACAGATTTGTTACCTTGCTTCAGTCCTTGCAGCTTCTTTAGCAACTCCATCTCATAGTCCACAGGAATGAACTGCTTCTTTAATTTCTCCACCATCTGATCCCATCTGGTGATCTTTGCTTTTCCTCTTCTGTTCCTCTCTAATTGGACCTCCTTCCACCAAATATTGGCGTGGCCCTTCAACTTTGTTTTTGCAAACTTAACCCGATCTGGGTCCTCCACATCTTCATACTCAAAATACTCCTCCATGTTATTGATCCAGTCAATAAGCTATTCTGGATTCAAATCTCCAGAATATGTAGAAACTTCGATCCTGGGCCTCTTTCTGATCTTCGAAATGACCCTCAACAACCTTACTTCTACAGCATCTTCGGCAGCTTCTTGTTCTTCCTCAGATAGCTCTTCTTCAACTTCATCTTCACTTTCTTCTCTTGTCCTCGGCTCAAACCCTCTTCGTAGCTCCTCTTGCAATGCATCAATTTGCCTTTGTAGGGCTCTAAAACCCTCTTCTGTCAAAGCATTCCTCCCAACATGATTTCTTCGTGGAGGCATCTTGGTCTCCGCAGCAAACCCACAACCTCAGGTCCTGGTGCAAACTGACTCACGATCGGTGATCTGTCTACACACTCAGGAACCCTTGCTCTGATACCACTTGATGAAGTGGGTAAATCATAAAACACACAATAATAGAAATTGAACACAGAGAATAGAACTTTCTTTTATTGATCTGGGCAACTCATTACATTACAGAAGCTTAATTACAATCAGAGGAATGCGTCCTCTATAGGCTGCAACACACTATAGCTACCATCACCAGGCTCTGGAATCTTCCGCTTCTGTAACCCCCAAATCAGCTAGGGTTTCTATTTTCCCACCTATTCTTGACTCTACACTTGCCCCCTTAACTCTCCTACTACCCAAGGTTCCCAAAAATGGTTATTAATAGCTTTTTTGGTGGCCAACAACCTAATTTCAAATTTTGCATCTCCCTCCAAAAATAGGTCAACTTCCGGGAGCCATAACTTTTGATCCAGGACTCCGATTGACGAATTGTTTTATGCGTCGGAAAGTTCACAAAGTGCTCTACATGCTAAGAACCTGCTCTATTAGTTCTGGCTATTTTTAGGCCCGTACGGGGCCGTTTAGTGCCTCAAACCTGAGTTTGAATATTTTTTAGGCATTTTTCAGGAAACAAAAATTTTAATATCTTTCAGCTTGCAAATGATCTTTATATGATTCCTTTGCCAAAGGTCTTATATTTCCGTTATGTAACTTTTTGTAAATTTTGACTTCATTCCATGCCCAAATGCAAACTTTCTAAAAATAGCAGTTTACTATTTTTAGTAGTTTGGGAAAACTGAAAGTTCTATATTATTATTCAGGCGATTATCAGACCAGAACCACAGATTTTGAGAAGAAATGGGTAGAACATCAACAATTTTGAAACACTTTTTTTTTTGGGGTGATGCAAGATTGCCCTTACACCACTGGATGCTCCTGCATCATTTCTAGTGTTCAGTGAAACTTCCCAAAAGCTACGTTTGCGGCCGCAAATTTGGAAAATGAAATACGAAACAACTCAGTAATTTCAATGTTTATATTAATTTCACAATCAGATGTGATGAAATGAATAAGGATAGATGGTTGAGGATGAAAGGAATTAACTACGTTTTTCCATACGAGTATTCAAACCCACGTCATGACCAAATTATTCTACATTTCACTACCTAGCTATCTTAAATAGGACATGTATGTTAAAGAAAATCATAGTAATAAAAAAGTGGGGAGGTAGTGGATCTAGGTGATATAATACATACAATTTGTGAAATGCCAATTGAGAAGCAATAGAGTAAGAACTTGTGAGATAATGCATTTGATCGCTATGCATCTATGAACAATATACAAAATAGATATAAGGTTAGTAAATTAAAATGGGTTTTTAATTATGTCTCCTCTTTGTATTCTTGGTTTTCATTGAGCATACTAAAATATGTTTTTTTATCAGATGTTCTTAAAATATAATTGTTCAAAAATTAGTGTCCCATCAACGTATGCCAAACAATACTTATAGAGACTATCATTACAATTATTTAGATTCTAATTTTTTTCCGGCAATATTGAACTTAAGGTTGACAATACAATTCATATTTACTTTAAATTCATGATTGGATAAAAAAACTTTCTTCTTCAATTTCATTTAATGAGTCTCTCTTATATTAAGAGTAAGAGTAGGAGGCAATTGTTTTTCAAAAAAAACATGGAAACATTAACTAATTTTTTCTATGTTTTACCAATCAAGTTCTTGGTACAAATTACTTACCACCATATTTTCCATAAAAACTTTGGGACCTAATGAGTACTATGGAAAGAAACTTGAGGACCTAATGAGTGACGTCAAAAGGTTAAAGAGAGATATTATAATTACCCATATTACATCAAAACTTTAAGAGGTTACTTGATTCTTTGAGAATCTTCACAATGTAATCTAAAACTCTTACCAAATTCAATCTAAAGATTGTTTGATAGTTTGGAGAATAATGTGTAGGTTAGTGAAAGTACCAAATGTTAAATAAATTTATAAACTTGCAAGTTAAATCTAGAGGATGCTACCAAAGTAGGAGGAACATTGACAATTTAATATACTATATAGAAAGAGGTTATATGTGTATCTAATTAAATAGTTTTTCTCAACTCCATGCCCACTTTATGACAAGCTTATTTTTAGAAATGTGTTAATTTGAAGGAAGCTTGTAATTCAATGGAAAATTATTGTCCAACTTAATGTAATTAAAAATAACTATTGAGCAAAATCAAACAAAACAAAATTATGCCAACTTCATACATGTTCATTTTTAGAAATATATTGATTTGGAGGAAGCTAGTAATTCAATGGAAAATCACTAATTAAGTCCAACCTAATGTATTAAAAGAAACTATTGAACAAAATCAAACAAAACAAGATTGCCAATTATTTAATATTTGAACAAAATGGATTCTTATTTCATGTTAAATCTTGTACAGGAACACTTCCATAAAATACTATCCTCATTATTTACATATATAATATTTCAAGTACAATTACATTCATAAAACATCAAAATGAGCATCGAGAAATTTTACAATATTTATCTAATGTTCTTATATGTTTTTCTTCTAAACAAAGTAAGATGATTTACTCCACATATACACTCAATTGTATAAATGTTCCTACATATTGTGATAATTGAGAAAGATATCAATTAACATATTGTGGTTTCACAATTAGTAAATGCAAGCTAAATTTTGGATAGTTGAAATAAAGAAATTATTTAGATGGATTCGATAAAGCTAAATATTTCTAGTTCATATTTTCATATTCAATTAAAGCATGATACCATTTTACAAATTTTAGAGAAAATGTTTGATGGTTTAAATAATGAAAAATATATACGAAACTTCTAAATTCATGCTTAGATGATGAATGTTGCATGTGAATATTTTGCAACTTAAACTCTTGTCTTCGCCTCTATTTTAGGGCCTTAGTTTTGTTGATTTCCCTAAGATCTGTTTTTGGTTTCTTTTTCATCTAATATTAGAACTCTTCACATTATACCTATCTCATTTCTCTTAATGAAATATATTACTTGTGAATGATCCTCTTAGGATTAAATAAGTCTTTAAAATTGTAATGGTGAATTATTTATAATTATGTCAATTTTCATTTAGTTATGTGGTTATTATAAGGGGAGTGCTTTGATACATAGATATATTGACAAATGACATAATTATCCATTACACATATCACTTATCCCCTTTCACATGTTCACACACCCATGTACACTCAATCTGTCCACTTATTTATTAATCGCATGCTTGCACTTATTCTCATGCACATGCTATCCACTATGATCTAGCACCTTTTCTGTCCTCAGACTAGTTTGTGGTTGTATGGTCATGGATTTGCCTCACCAAAATTTAAATTTAAATGTGACCAACCTCCCACCTTTACCCAACTTGTGTGGTGTTGACTAAACATAATTTCATGTGATAGGTTGTTATGTCTTTGTATTTGAAGGCATTCAATACATTCATTCTAATAATCATAATTTAAATATCATTCACATCTAGACACTTTATTTTATGTCTTATAAGGAACCTATCTCTATGTTGACACTCAAAATACATATCCCACAAATTTAAAGAATGTACCTCGAGATTTAGTCTTATTGGCATCATTTTTGACTTGCCAATTTTTAAAATTTGTACATCAAAATTCCTATGTCTAGTCGCCCCTAGTCACAAATTCTCTTGAAGTGTCAAGTTTCTTTTCATTTTTAAGGAGGAATTGTCTGTATGTTTAGTTGAAGTCCTGAGAGCAATTCTATAGTGAGGAAAATCATAAAAACAATTAAATTTCAAAATCCACAAGGGATGGAAAGAAATCCTTTTATAGGGACATTCCTAAGGCTATTTCACCTAATGTGGAAAGTTTTTAGATAACATGCCTTTTGGTTTGGGAGATTTTAAAACTTCAAGTTTTTGACGGGTAGTTTACGAAAATGATTAAATCATGGTTTTCGTAATGGCTAGAGAAAAATCGTCTAATAGGGGGTCTCATGATGTTATTACAGACAATGTGGCAAGGTTTCATGATAAAATATTATCGAAGTCAAAAGCTATC
This sequence comes from Cunninghamia lanceolata, assembly GCA_027924645.1. Lineage (NCBI taxonomy): Eukaryota > Viridiplantae > Streptophyta > Pinopsida > Cupressales > Cupressaceae > Cunninghamia > Cunninghamia lanceolata. The sequence continues at coordinate 717,076 of BSBN01001835.1, read as the reverse complement.
TGTTTTCCACTTTTTTCATACTTGCAAAATTGTTGGGTCATTGCATTTGCAAAGAAAGTCATCTTGAGGCTGACAAGTGATTAAGAGTATAAAATGTTCATTTCGAGAGGTTACTAATTCTGAGTTACACCAATGAAGGCCTTGAATGAAGCGGAGTACTTAAAATCACTAGTCTATGCAAATTTCAACTTTCAAAATTTCCGAAGTTGGGATGAATTTCTAAAGGTTGTTTGTATATATAAGAGCTTATATCCAAGTTTCAAATTTTAAAAATTTGTCTGTGGATGAGAAAATATAAGGGTTATGAAATTTGACAACCTGTGGATTTTTCTAACTACTTCTTTGGAATACTAAGTGAAGCAAATACAAGTTATAATTTTTAATAACTTGTGGGAAGTTATAAGTGGAGATTCAGAAAGTTATTTCAAGTCATAGATTTGGCTAACTTCAAAAAGAAACTTACAAAAGGAGAAGTTAGTTATTCTAACTTGTAGATTTGGCAAAGTCCATAAATGAACTTGTGAATTTGGCTAACTTGCAAAATGAAAGGAGTGCAAAAAGTTAGTAATTCTATCTTGTGGATTTCACAAACTCAAAGCAAAATGTGGCTTGCAGTTTTTAATAACCTGTGAAGTTGTGAAAAGCACTCAAAGTGCCGATGGTTGAAAAGAAAAGTAGTTACTATAACTTCTTAAAAGGCAAAACCTTCGGAGCACGGTATGGTTCCACATAGTTATCAACCAAAGGCGCAGTTTGTTGAGATGTCAATTGAAAAGTTCGTTCATCGGAAGGAGAAAATCTTGTCAGCAGATACTAGAAAGAGGCCGTGTGAAGCAATAAAGAAGTTTGGGGCAGATGTTCTTGTTATCGAGAGTCATGACTATGGCACTATCAAAAGGGCTCTTTTGGGGAGTGTCAGTGACTACTGTGCGCTTCATGCAAAATGTCCTGTTCTTATTGTGAAGAAGCTTCAACATTAACGTTGCAGAGTAACTTTTCACTCTCTTTATCATATATCTGCATGGTTAGGAAGAAGCGCCCGTTTTAGTTTTGAAAAGTAGTGATTCTTGTCGATGAAAAACCATTTCGAAGATCCTGATTGTTTCTGATGGAAGATGAATATGTTTTTGCAAGAACACGACACGTAGAAAAGCATGCATCAAGCCTTGAAGGTTTGAAATTATGGTGAACATGTCTGTAGAATGTGGACGCATAGGCAATGGCGCTAGAGTTTTGAAAGAATGCCTCAAAGAAATATTATTTTATGTACTGCAACGGTTGCAGCGTATACACAAAATGCGCCAAAATGAATTTGAGTAAAAGGCTTTAGAAACTTTCAAGCAAACGCAATAGGAAGATGTAATGTCATACTCCTCAGCCTCTGCCAGCATCCTCACCCGCTCGCGCAATCAAAACATAAAGGAAAAAGGGATTTCATCAGATGTTATAGCTGCGCATGCCCTGGCAGATATGCATGCAAAATTTGGAAGCATAGCCAACGCACATGAACTGTTTGACAGAATGCCTCAAAGAGATGTAATCTCATGGAATGCAATGACGGTAGGATGTGCACAAAATGGTTTTGTTGAAAAGGCCGCAGAAACTTTTAAACAAATGCGTTTGGCAGATGTAAAGACAAATTCCGCAACCTTCTTCAGCATCCTCCTTGCGCTCTGGGACAGCATATGGACATCCATCAAAGCATAACGTAAGGGATTTTTAACTACCTGGAAGACATGTATGCACAATATACAAGAAAGACAAGGCACGTGAACTTTGGCAGAAACCCTCAAACAAATGTGATCTCCGCACGCAGTAGTTGAAGGATAGGTACAAAATTTGTTTGTTGAGAAGGCTTTAGAAACCTTCAAGCAAACCCTTGCCATTATCCTCACGGCCTGCAACAGGGCATGGGCATCCATGAAGTATAATGGAAGGAAGATTTTTGTTAGATATTACATTTGAAACACTTTTAGTAGACATATATGCAAAAGGCTGTTCTTAAATATTATCCATTTCAACAGTAAAAGGTCAATTTTGACTAATAGAAATAGACAAATATTTACCACTTTTTATTGTGAATGAGGTGTAAAATTCCTATTAATTGTTTGACCATTGAAGTGGATGATATTTAAGTAGAGTGATATGGAAGATGTGGAAATATAGACAAGGCAAAGCAACTAGTTGACAATCTGCCTCAAAGAAATGTAGTCTCATGGAGTGCAATGAGTTAAAAATACACACAAAATCGATTTGTTGAAAAGATTTTAGTATCTTTCAAAAAAATACGCCTTGCAGACATAAAGCCACCTCTCCGTCCACTGATTCTAGGTAGAGATCACTCAATATCTTACCCTATTGATCAGGCTATTATAGAGTGTATAAAATAAACTACAACCATTGATTATACATAGTCCAAAGCTCCAATCCTTCAAGCCATGTATGTGTAGAAATCAGAGGTATAACCAGCATGTATTATGGATTCTGACAAAATTCAGATAATGGGCAATGAAAAGGACGAAGACTCCAAGATTGGAACCAATGAAGGCTCCATGTTGGCTCATATATTTTTGTATCTAATGGGAGTGCCTCTTGGATGTGGTGCTCTGCATCTCAGGCCCGGAGTTGTACCAGATGAAAATGGTTCCCGGCAGAAATGAAGTTGGTGATATGGATTTTATATGGTGGTTATGGTTCTTGTTCATAGTAGAGTGCTTCTGTCCTACCAGAGTTGCTCTTCAAGATTTCAAGAAGGGTGATACGCTACAAGTCAAACTTAGGATCCATCTCAACTTCATAAGTATCACCAACTATATAAACTGATATGGTCCTTGATAAATGGTTGAGTAGGCAAAACATCAAGAGGGTCTTCTAAAGGAGAGTCTTCTTCCCCAAAATATGATGCTACTATAAGAATAGGGGGAGGCTTTGATCGTGATGATCTCTATGTAAGTCCTCATCAACTCCCAAATATTCTGCTAATGCTTCATCATTTAGAAAAGTATCTAAGGGAGGGAATGTATCCATAATGTCATAAGACAACTCCAGTAAAACTAAGGGTAAGTCAATATCATTATCAATAGTGCATGAATAACCAATGCCCTTAGTATTATTCTTCCCCATAAATTTGAGTATGCAAATACCTTGTTGATAAAATATTGAGAAAAATAAAAACAGTTGCACAAATTATTCTCTTTTATTCAACAAAGAAGTTTACATTTATAACTTTAGAGAAGTTTAACAGCTCCCTACAAAACAGGGATCTAACATGACACCTATGTGAAACTCATTGATACAACTACAACAATTAGTAACACCTCTACAACTTCTATTGACACATCTATAACTACACAACTCTAGTTGACACATATTCACCACATGTGAATAAACTAGTTATTCATTATATTCTAACACTCCCCCTTAATGAAGAACTTCAAATATCTCCAACTCTTACATGAGTACACCATGCTTCTCTGAGATCTCATGCACCTCTCCTCCTCAAACACCATAAATGGAGGCATGTCGAGGAACTCATATTTCCTCTGACAACCTTTTTAAATTGTGCTTTGATGATCCCCACAACATCTAACAATCATATCAGCAAATAGTTGAATAAATTCATCTTCTTCTTCATACAACTAGTCAGCCAATCATAACAACACTTTCTTTTCTCAACACATGGTTGTAAAAACCATTTCCTATCACCAAATCAATCATAGAATCATCAAAGAACACCTCTATTTTCTCAGCAAGAAACTTGACAAAGGTCATCCCTCTCAAATGCTACAGAAGACTATTTCAAGGTAGCAAGCACTCTAACTAATCCACGTTCCTCCTCTCAATGAAACATCCTTCACAGTAGTAGTATACACATTTGACCACCGACAAAAGAAATAACAGTCCACCAAATTTAGCCTTTTGTAACCAGCGCTTGACCAATTGCAAACAAAACTTTAACAACAATGGTGATATACAATAAAAGATTGACAACCCTGAGATGATGAATGTCACGTATCATACTTTTGTGATTGATTTCATTACGTTAATGCATAGAACTATTGAACAATAATTGATGATATTTGATAAGGATATAGTATTTAGCTTATGATTCAGTTCTTTATGTCACTTTGGCTATGATTTCTTGGAACTAAACTATTGACTGTGGGAAATGAGTGGGATTGACTGTAGGTTGTCAAAGGCAAGAACATGTGTCAAGTAGAGGAGACCTAGCAGTTTGTCAACACGCAAATGGGTTTTGCTTGGTGTCCTATCACACAATCACGTAGAATCATATTTCCAGTTCTGTTGAATGATGTCTAACGTTTTCGTTTGATTTTGTCACCCTCTTGCATATGTCTCTATACCTATTTCAATGCCCATTTCATGAAAAATTAATAAGTTAGTTTTGTTATACAGAACTATATAAATAAATGGTATTAATAATAATTCAAAAATTAAAAATCTCTATACCTATAAATATATTAAAGGTTAATATTTTGTGTCTATCTTTTAAAGAGTATTAATTTCTATGAAAAAGTAAAGTGCTTATTATATATATATAATTTTAATAAATAATATTGTTGAAATTTTCTTAAATAAATAAATCTTATAATGTCAATTTATAAAAGAATAAAATACCTATTTATAAACTAAAATCTATTACACATTTATATAGATACAACAAACACATGGCAATAGGTGCCACCTTAAGTGGGATGCCCTTTTCCATGAGCACCCAATAATTAATATAATTAGTAAATAAATAATATAATTAGTAAATAAATAATCTAATGAACTATGGTACATGCAAGGTGTACGACACCTAATTCAACAACAAATTGGCTTTCAACAACATATGTATTTCAAACGATCTTCTATTATAATGGCGTGTCTCAACATGAATCACATAGTGTAAGCTTATGTGAAGAGAAGATAATGTCGAAGCAAAAATTTTCCATAGGTGTATACCATGTCTTACACTCTAATAATGTCTAAATAATGAAAAAAACCACATGAGGAAGCAAGGTTAAAGGGACTTGCTTGAAGAAAAGATGGATTTGTTGAGAAGGTACATGCAGGCTGGGGGTTCACAAGAGAGGAAAAAGTGTATGCTCCTTACAATATTTGTCATGGTGCAAAAAAGGCCTCCAATGGAAAAATTAGTAGCTTATACATATAAATAATGGTTTGCCTTGGATGACATGTGTGAGGCCTAAAGGATTAAGCAAATAGTGTTTCATGTCTTCAAATCCTTTTGATAGTCTTCATGTTGGCAAGAGACACTAATAGGCATGATATATGTTGTCATTGATGGCAACTAAGATCATCCCAATCATCTACATAACACAATCTGTTCATACCGGAAGTCAGATTCAAAATTTGTCTAAGTCTAGGCAGTTAGGAATAGAGCAGCAACAGGGTCTGATATTTTGGTCCGGATCTCTTCAGTGGGAAGTCATGATTAGCTGCAAATCTAGGGGAGTCATATGCATTGTCAAGATAGTCTAACTCCATATTTTTGTCCTCCGATGATGAAGGATGCAAAAGATATTAGTCTCTGAGTACCGAGTTCCAGTCTGTCAGAGCAGACAGAAGAAGAATAGGTCGACCTTGTAGAATATCTTGATTCTGGATGTATGGAAGTTATTTGTTAGACAAATGATAATGATCAGTGACAGTGGCCGACATGAGTGATGATTTTCAAGAGCAAGTTTTGGTCCGCACCTTAAGTTATGCATAGATCTAGCCGACAGAGCAGAGCATTCATAAAAGTTCTAAGTGTTGTTGAAGCTGACTGATAGAATGATTATAGATCATATTGTGGATATATATATAGCCAATGAAAATTGGATGATTCAGTGTGTGTGATATATGAGAATAAGGCGTATGTGAGAAGAGTAGAAGTCTAAAGTGCGAATGAAGGAAGAACAGTAAGAAGAGTAGAGCAAAGATGAAATGTGTAAGATTAGTTTTTGTACTTAACCGGAACTGAAATTCTTGCATAAGTAGATGCTATTAATCAGTTTAAATCTCTATCATTTTCTTGTAATGTTTCCATAGGTAGTGAGCCTCCATTTGAGCAGTGAGCTCTAGGCAGTGAGCCCGAATGCATGTGCATTCCCATTTGTAAAAATACTTTTAACAGGGTATTAATATTTGTGGGTTAAACCCCACCGTGGCTTTTCCCTTAACTGGGTTTCCACGTCAAAATCTTGGTGTCGAATGTGTTATCTATGTTTTCTATTCATATGCTATTGACTGATGCTGAAATGTTTATATCACTAAATTAATTATAAGTGAAAAGGAAGATTGAAAGAGAAAAGATTGTAAAAGTGTGACAACTGATTCACGCCCCTCTCAGTTGTCTAGTCCTAAACCAACAATTGGCATCAGAGCAAGGTTCCTTTGGAAAAGTTTAACAACTTAAGGAAGATCTGGGAAGGCAGTAAAAATGGATGAATATAATCTTCAAGGACAACTTAATCTCACCCTAGATGATCTTGAGCAGTCTAAGGAAGAAGTCCAAGAACTGCAAGATAATCTCAAAAAGGTTGAAGACTTCATTAAGATCCTAAAAGAAAAGTTGAGCGAATCCAATGCAAAAGGAAAGGAGCAACCTCTTCAACTAGAAGACAAGGCCCTGAAAGAAAAGACAAAAGAATGTGAAAAGTTAGCTAAAGAAGTTGTCCTAAAAATTGAAATGGAAACTGGGGTGATGAAACTAACCAAGGAAATTAAAGATAGGAAGAAAACTGAAGAAGAGATGCAACAAAATCTAAAAGAGAGAACTGAAGAATGCTGTAGAATGGATGGAATAGTTGGTCTCCTAGAATCTAATCTACAAGAAAGTAGAAACAATGAGAGAGAACTTGAGAGACAGATTATCACTCTCAGACATGACCTAGAAATTGCAAATGAGTATAAGGAGAAGTTCAAAATAAGCTCAACTAAACTCGAAGCACTAATTGACGAACATAAAAAGGATAATGACAAGTGTGATCTTAGATATGAGAAAGGTGAAAGCTCCGAATATGGACAAAGAAATTTTCAACCAATGAATAAAATGAACATAACTAGAAAACCTCTGGTAAGACAACCTAATGCTCAAAGATATCCATCATTTAATAGAAATTGTTTCAATTGCAATAAATTTGGTCATAGATCTATTCAGTACAGAAGTAGAGCAAATCAAAATGGTCCATCCTTCTCTAGTCAATGCTTCAAATGCAAGAGGTATGGTCACAAATCCAATGAATGTAGAAGTATGATAATGAATAACTCAAATGACAATTCTTTCAATGGCTACTGCTTTGCTTGCAATGGATTTGGACACATGGCTAATCAATGCAGGTCAAGAGGAAATCAAGTGTGCTTTAATTGCAATAAATCTGGTCATGTTGCAAGATTTTGCAAAAATAGGAAAAATGGAAGAAGAGGTCCGGTAAATAGAAAATCGGATGAGCAGAGACAAGACAGAGGCAAAAGGAAAATTTATGTGAATGAGATACGGATTGAAATGAACAAGATTTGGATAAAGAAAGATACAATAAACAATAGTGATGGGTCTGCACCAGAATCCGGTGCTGACAATTCCTCTGGGAATTAAGTCAGAAGCTCTAGCTTAGGGGGAGCTGCATTGAACATCAAATTCCCCCGCTCAGTAAGTGGGTACCTGAGTTGGGCACAATAAAAGAGAATATTCTGAATTGGTCCAGAACCTTTGGAAGGATTTCCAGAAGAAAAGATGTTGATATGAAATCTTGCGGAGTGATTCATGAAGATCTGTCAAAAACAATGTAACCAAATATAATTAGGGAAACACATTTATTACAAAGGCAAATTAGGTGATGCAAAGCTTTAAAAGGTCACTTAGTCACTCATTTGAATCACCGTTCTTTTGAAGAAAACAAGAAGAAGAGCATTTGAGCTGCAAATCTAGAGATTGAAGCAAAGAGCGGATTCAACCGGCAATTGATCAACCCCAACCTCGCGAAAGAAAAAGGTACCTCTCTCTAAAGCTTTGAATCTAAAATTTGTTGAGATGGCTACTCCTCATGTTGTTGACATTACTGAAAGGCCTCGACCAAAATTTAAGAAGCGTCCTCACAAATCAATTGAAGTCAAACCATTAGGTGCTTTTTCAAGTGTTCCATATGGTGTGTTGCATGTAGAAGACATTAGGGTTTATATTCATGCAAATATAGATGAGTTTGGAGATTCAAGGTATGTAGACTTGTTTGAGAAACAACTCATGGATGAAAATCACAAACTTAAACCTAAGTATAAGGCCCTATAGGATAAACACTTTATTCAGATTATGGGGTTTCCAACATTTGATGAGGATGAATGGCTCTGATACGTCCTCAGTCGAATGCATGATGAATTCATTTGGTTTTTAAAACCATTTAAGATTACCAAGGATGCTATCAGAAATGTAACTGGTTTAAACTCAACCAGAGGATTGCCCATGCTGAAAGCCATGAAAAACTAGACAGTAACTGATGCTACTGGAGCTAAGTTCAATAGAAGGGCAATGACCATTAATGATATTATAGAACCGGATGTCAAATTTGCCTCCATGGTGATTAGGTACAAGATTTACCACTCGAGCATAGAAAAATTTGTTTATGAAACAGCTATATATGTTGCATATAAGATGCTAAAGGAAAATATTGATTATGACTTGTGTGAACTACTACAAAATCAACTGATTGAAAATTTAAACAAGATCAAGAAAGATAAGAAAGACACTTTCAAGTATGGTACATTGATTCTATGTCCATTCTTTTAATTTATGAATGAGGTACCTAGGGTAAAAGGTGTGCACTGGACCAAGGATGAGCCAGTTGCCATTCAGATCAAAAATCATCTTCGCAGCATTGGTGATTTCAAAGCTCAAAAAACTGCAATATGGGGTTACTTCAAGAATTTTTAGAGTATGATGCACTCAAGGGAAAGAATTCCTAATTCAATTGTTGACAAGTAAAAAAATGAAATATGCTTCATGGTTGATATTGATCAGTGTTTAATGGAAGCAGTGGAACCCAGAACTATTTGGATCATGCCCATGGGGTATGAAGTAGATGAAAGGATCTTAGATATGTATGCTCAACATCTGCTAAGCAATCCCAAAGACAAAACGGTTGAAATATTTGGAACTTATGAGGAGCTGAGTTTAAAGTTTCATATTGAGCTCAGAGAACCTAATACCAATAGGAGAGTAAGAAAAGAAATTGAACAGTTGGGTAAGTGCAAAAAGATGGGGGGCCAAAAAGGGGTCTTAAGTGGCCACTTTTTTTCTGAAATCAAGAAATGCTAGCCTTGGATGAGAAATTGAGCATAGTTACACTCAAAATTTGGAGATGCAACCAAAACAATGTTCGTAGTACTCCGAGTCTGCTTTCTAACCTACTAATTTTTTTGAAAATGGTATAGATTAAGGGGTTCAAAAGAGGGAGCCACAGAAATTGGTGTTGTTTCTATTAAAAAAACATAACATAGCATGTTTTGTGGCTCCCTCAATAGATCAACTTTTTTTTGGTAGTTTTAAAATCGCTTCAGTGAGAAATTAGCTAATAGCATGTAGTTTATGCCTGATTTTTCTGATAATTTTTTTATGAATATTTTATTTTTAACTAATTTTCAAAGTGGACACATCCTAAAAAATAGAATTTTGGTCGTGCTACCCCTATAAATTTTGAAAACTAATTGAAATTTTTTTCTTCTTTTTTTAATATGTGTAGAATGGAGTCTAGTTTCTAAATCTGTAATTTTTTTGAAATTTCAATGAATAGTTAATTTACAATGAAAAAAAGACCAAACAGTGGGTTTTGACCAAAAATAAACACACAAACAAAAGAAATTAAAGATGAAAGGCTTAACATTGTCAAAATGTGAAAAAAAGCACATCATCAAATAGATAAGAGAAACCCTAACATTACCCAGGTGTTTGATTTGTTTGACCTTGAAACACGTGCAAATTTGAGGGCTAGCACGAACTAAATTATGTGAAATCCTATAGAATATGAAAAAACATGTCTGTGGACATTGGGAAGAAATCCAAGCCTTTGGGTTGGAAATCCAAAGCAAATCCTATTAGATTTAGGGCAGACAACTGAGAGGGGGGGTGAATTAGTTGTCCAAAACTTTCTTCATTTTCAACACTTGTATTCACTTATCAGTATAACAATAAATCAAACATGAAACTTAATGCATTTAATCAAGAGCAGAAACACATCAACACATGAGACACCAAGATTTTGACGTGGAAAACCCAGTTAAGGGAAAAACCATGGGGTGACTAACCCAAGATTGTATTCTCTGTTAGAAGAATAGAAAGAATAAAATGGCACATGCCAATTAGGGCTCATTGCCCGAGCACACTGCTCACAAGAGGCTCACTACCTACAAGAGACACACTGTCTACAAAAGAATAAGTATCACATACTTGAACTGGTAAATGGCATCTTCATCATGCTTGAGTCAGTTCCATTTAAGCCCAAACCTTCTACTCTACCTTTCACTCTTCTCCTCGCTATACCATACTCATCTCCACACAATGCCCTTCGAAATGACTTCACAATCCCTTATTTATACATGGCATCAACTTAGGAACAACCATCTAAGTCAGCAAACATCTATAAGACCATCCGTAAGATGTATAATTCATCCAGTCAGCCTGTCATAGAAAGAACACCATCATCTGAAAGTTATTCCTCATTTCTGAGATCCCAATTCTAACACAGACCATAAACACGAACTAAGCACAATCCAAGGACCTCCACAAACTTGCCTGAAACACCAAGAACATCCACACTTCCTCTACTTACTGAAGCCCTTCTCTTCTTCATCTGAAACCTCAAGAACACAGTTTGCCATTACTGTCACAAAGGAATAGATACTTCCGAACCTTCAAACCACAAACCAATCGAGTTGACACACCACACAAACTTCCCCAACACTTCCTCAAATCTACAGAACCAGAGAATGCATTTCTGGATCTCACCGGACCTATCTGTATCACTCTAACACTGCTGAACATCTACCGGAACCAGTTCCACTTGAATTGCCATAACTTCTTCATATCTTCATGCGGACCTTTGAAATCTCTACTGGAACATCTTAAGACATATATCTACAAACCCTTTAATCTACATCCTCTGATCTGCAACCTATCTTGGTCTTTTACCTTGTTGTCATCACAGTTCTTCACTGTTCCTGATTGAGACTAATTTTCTCAATATCGTCAGGATACAGCTCATCCAATACTTTTCATTAATGCAACATGAGTATGTTGACATCAATGACAACACCGGTTAAATCCATACTTGCAACAATCTCCCCCTTTGTCATTGATGGCAACATATGATGTGAAAAACCATCAAGACAAGAACTTCTCCTTACTGTCACAACTCCCCCTATCAACAACAACTATTCACATGTCTTCTCTTCCTATACTGCTCCCCCTTTGGTTATCAACCACTTGTTTTTCACATGTCTTCTCTCCCCCTTTGACATCAATGGCAAAGGGTGCATACTTGCAACTTCAGAATCACACCTACTGCTCCCCCTGAGTAGAAGCTCCCCATCATCAATCCGGATCACAAGATTATGACTGTGATATCCACTAGATTGATGCACATCAGTGCATCTTAGTTCACCACCGAAGGGGCAATAGCCCCTAACTTCTCCTTGAGATACTCAAAAGAGTCCTTGGGAAGAGGTTTAGTAAAGTTATCTGCAATCTGATCCTTGGAGGGCACATATTTCAGTCTGACTTCATCCTCATTCACTTGCTCTCTCAGAAAGTGAAACTTGATAGATATATGCTTAGTCTTAGAATGCAACACCGGATTCTTAGAAATATTTATTGCACTTGAATTATCACTAAAAATTGTGATAGGCTCCTCATACTCTACTTTAATATCTCTTAGCATCTGCTTCATCCACAAAACTTGAGTACAACTACCTGCTACTGCAATGTATTCTGCTTCAGTTGTAGACAGGGATATTGCCTCTTGTTTCTTTCTTAGCCAAGAAAACAATCTCTTCCCCAAAAAGAATGCTCCACCACTGGTACTCTTCCGGTCATCCACATCTCCTGCCCAATCAGCATCTGTATATGCATGAAGAGAGAAATCATGATCTTTAGGATACCACAACCCATACTCAATTGTCCCCTTTAGATATCTAAAAATTCTCTTGATTGCCATAACATGAGATTCTTTGGATCAGCTTGGAATCTAGCAACAAGACCAACAGCCTGCATAAAGTCTGGTCTAGTTTGAGTGAGATACAACAACCCTCCAATCATTAACCTATATTTTGTCTGATCAACCTTGGGAGAGCCATCATCTTTGCTCAACTTGCATCCGGTTGCCATTGGAGTGTTCATTGGCTTTGAGTCTTTCATCCCAAATTTCCTCAACAATTCTTTCACATATCTTGACTGAGAAATGAAGATTCCTTTCTTTGTTTGAGTAATTTGTAGACCCAAAAATAAATTCATTTCTACAAGCATGGACATCTCAAACTCACTTTTCATTTGACTTGCAAAAGTTTTACACATACTATCTCTTCCTCCAAAAATGATATCATCAACAAATACTTCAACAATTAAGATATTTTCATGATTAATTTTGAAATACAAGTTACTGTCAGCAGTACCTTTGTTGAAACCAATCTTCAAGAGATGCTTATCCAATATTTCATACCAGGCTCTTGGGGCTTGCTTCAGTCCATACAGTGCCTTTTTCAATTTGTAGACCATGTCACCATGACCAGACAATTGAAATCCATCTAGTTGCTCAATGTACACTTCTTCCAAATTACCATTTAAGAAGGCAGATTTGACATCCATCTGATACACCTTGAAATCCTTAAAGGCAGCAAATGCAAGAAATAGTCTGACTGCTTCAATTCTTGCCACCGGAGCAAAAGTCTCTTCAACATCAACTCCTTCAATCTGAGAATAACCCTTGCAGACCAATCTAGCTTTATTTCTGATTACTTCACCAACTTCATTCAATTTGTTTCGGAAGACCTATTTGGTTCCAATCACATTCTTGTTTCTAGGTCTAGGAACAAGATCCCAAGTGTGATTTTTCTTAATTTGCATTAGTTCTTCCTCCATTGCTTTTGACCAATTTTCATCATTGCAAGCTTCATTCACTGTCTTAGGTTCAATCTTTGAAATTAGGCAATACTCATCTGAATTTTGAGCAATTCTCCTCCTTGTTTGCACTCCATTGCTTTTGTCACCTATGCTCTGATCTTCAGAATGGTTTAGAGTTACATACCTTGGAACTTTGGGAGTTTCTTGCACCACTAACTCTTGATCAGTCTCATTGAGATTTATCTCTTCTTCCTGACTTACTAGATCAAATTTACTGTGTTTCTCAGAAGAGGCTTGGATACTTTGAATCTGAACATCATTCTGATTATCTTCATCATACTCATGAATTCTTTAGGGTCTTTCAACTTCTTCATCAACCTTCACATTTACACTTTCTACAATCTTTCTCAGTCTCTTGTTGTAACACCGGTATGCTTTGCTTTGAGTAGAGTAACCCAAGAATATTCCTTCATCACTTCTAGCATCAAACTTTCCTAGATCTTCATCCCTTTTAATGTAACATCTGCTACCAAAAACTCTAAAATATCTCACAGTGGGAGTAATGGCAAACCAAAGTTCATAAGCAGTCTTACCGGTATTGTTTCTAATTTGAATTTGATTGAGAGTAGACTGCAGTGCTGACAGCTTCTCTCCAATAGATCTGAGGAACATTTGCTTCCATCATCATGGTCTTGGATGTTTCTTGGATGGTCCGGTTCATTCTCTCAACTACTCCATTCTGCTGTGGAGTTCTAGGGGCAGACAATTGTCTCTTTATTCCATGTTTCCCACAGAAGTCTATGAACTCACCGGATGTGAATTCTCCACCTCTATCAGACCTCAGACATTTCAATTTTAATCTAGTTTCATTCTCCACCATGGCCTTGAATATTTTAAATTTCTCAAGTGCTTTTGATTTTTCTTTCAGAAAAGTCACCCACATCATCCAGGAATAGTCATCAATTAGCAACATGAAGTATCTATCACCTTGGATACTCTTAACTCTTGCCGGACCACAAAGATCAGTATGAACTAAGTTCTACAATCCCGTAGAAGACAATTCCTTATTTTTGAATGCGACTCTACTCAATTTGCCCAACTGACATTCTTTGCACAAGCTATTAGTATGTTTCACTAATTTTGGAAGATCTCTTACAGCCTGAGTATTGCTTATCTTGATGATATTATCAAAATTCACATGACACATCCTCCTTTGCCATAACCAACTTTGATCAATTTAAGCTAATAAGTAACTTTTACCAGTACCAACCAAGTGGAAGATATTACCTTTAGTTTGAGTACCGGATGCAATCTATGTTCTAGAACTTTCAAAGATCTTGCACTTTCTATTCCTGAATCTGAGATCATAGCCTTTGTCCACCAGCTGTCCAACACTGAGAAGATTGTGCTTTAATCCTTTAACATACAGTACATTACCAGTTTTGTTCTTTCCATCAAGAGAGATAGTTCCTCTACCTCTGATTCTGCCAGCAGAATTATCTCCAAACTTTACAATTCCTCCTTCATACTTTTCCAAACTTGAGAACTTATTCTTGTCACCTATCATATGGTGAGAGCATCCACTATCAATGACCCAATCATCCTTTGTTTCAACTTGGGCTGCCAGAGCTCTTTCTTCAACTTTATGATTGACAGATACAGAGGATATTTGTTCCTCTTTTTTGATGGCAATAAACACCCATTCATTACTGGATTTGTTTCATGTCTTTGATTCATCATCTGTTACTCCTTCATTGTCATCTTCTTCATGAACATAGTAACAATTCTTTTGAAACCTTGGTCTATTAGGATTTGGTCTTGAAAATCTTTCCGGACATCTTGAGGCAAAATGACCAATTTTATTGCAGTTAAAACAATTAAAAGGTAATTTCCCTTCATACTTACTGGATCCTATTGGTAGTCTTTTTGCAATAAGAGCTTCAAGATGAGCAGTTTCAGCTTCTTCTTCTTCCAAGTCTTTTCTTTCTTTTTCATACCATGATGGGTTCCTTGAAGAATTTTCTCTCGGATCAAACCTTTGTTTTCCTTTTACAGAGGCACTGGCTTTGAATGCAGATTCAGTCTTTGGAGTATCATCTCCAAATTCAGCCATTTCAAAAGCAGCTAATTTACCAACCAATTGATCTCTTGTGACTGTTGTGTGAGCTCTGAATTCTTCAATTGCAAAAGCCTTGATTTTATAAGCCTCGGGAAGGGATCTGAGAACTTTTCCAACTATCTCATCTTCACTCAGGGTTCCACCTACATTTCTAATTCCACAAACCAGCTCATTCACTCTTGGCATAAAAGAGGTAATATTGTCATCATTTCTCATCTTCAGTTTTTCAAATTTCCCTTTTAGACTTTGTAACCTTGCACATTTAACATACTGGTCTCCTTCATGCAAAATTTCTAGTTTATTCCAAATCTCAAAGGCAGTTGGTAGATCAATAACATTTGAGAGTTTTGAGTCAGATAATGTGCTTAAAAGAGCCTCTTTGGTCCGCAAATTATTTTCAGCATCTGTGATTTCATTTAGGGTTGTCAGACCACCCTGTGGAAGTACATAAGCTTTTGCAACCATGGACCAGTATGCAAATCCCATACACTGGAAGTGACATTTCATGCGACCTTTCCAAAGAGCAAAATTAGTTCCATCAAACTTCAAACTATCCTTCTTGTAGGACGACATCCTGGATCTCCTCAAGCAGTTAAGCTCCTTTCAAAGGAATTTAGCTTTGATACCAATTGTTAGATTTAGGGCATACAACTGAGAGGGGGGGTGAATTAGTTGTCCAAAACTTTCTTCATTTTCAACACTTGTATTCACTTATCAATATAACAATAAATCAAACATGAAACTTAATGCATTTAATCAAGAGTAGAAACACATCAACACATGAGACACCAAGATTTTGACATGGAAAACCTAGTTAAGGGAAAAACCACAGGGCGACTAACCCAAGATTGTATTCTCTGTTAGAAGAATAGAAAGAATAAAATGGCACATGCCAATTAGGGCTCACTACCTGAGCACACTGCTCACAAGAGGCTCACTACCTATAAGAGACACACTGTCTACAAAAGAATAAGTATCACATACTTGAACTAGTAAATAGCATCTTCATCATGCTTGAGTCAGTTCCATTTAAGCCCAAACCTTCTGCTCTGCATTTTTCTCTTCTCCTCACTATACCATACTCATCTCCACACAATGCCCTTTGAAATGACTTCGTAATCCATTATTTATACATGACATCAACTAAGGAACAACCATCTAAGTCGGCAAACATCCATAAGACCATCCGCAAGATGTATAATTCATCCAGTCGGCCTGTCATAGAAAGAACACCATCATCTGAAAATTATTCCTCATTTCTATGATCCCAATTCTAATGCGGACCATAAACACAAATTGAGCATGATCTAAGGACCTCCACAAACTTACCTAAAACACCAAGAACATCCGCACTTCCTCTACTTACTGAAGCCCTTCTCTCCTTCATCCAGAACCTCAAGAACACAGTCTACCATTACTGTCACAAAGGAATAAATACTTCCGGACCTTCAAACCATGAACCAATCAAGTTGACACACCACACAGACTTCCCCAACACTTTCTCAAATCCGCAGAACCAGAGAATGCATTTCCAGATTTCACCGGACCTATCTGTATCACTCTGACACTACTGAACATCTGCCAGAACCAGTTCCACTTGAACTGCCATAACTTCTTCATATCTTCATGCGGACCTCTGAAATCTCTACTAGAACATCTTAAGACATATATCTACAAACCCTTTAATCTACATCCTCTGATCTGCAACCTATCTTGGTCTTTTACCTTGTTGTCATCATTGTTCTTCACTGTTCCTGATTGAGACTAATTTTCTCAATATCCTTAGTATACAGCTCATCCAATCCTTCTCATTAATGCAACATGAGTATGTTGACATCAATGACAACACTGGTTAAACCCATACTTGCAACAAATCCCAAGCCCAAGGCTTAGGATTCCCAAAGAAAAACATAACGCGAGCACATTATAACACACTCGCGTTATGTTCAACTTTGCATTTTTCCTTTTCCGCAGAAGTTTGTGGACTGTTTGTCATGTTTGCAATAACATGAGTGCATTATAACACACTAATGTTATGTCCCCCTTGAATTTTTTTATGTTCAAGGTTATTAATCATGTATGTATGTATGTATGTATGCATGTATGCCTATATGTATGTATGTATCTATGTATGCCTATATGTATGTATGTATCTATGTATGCTCATATGTATGTATGTATAGTGTTGAGGGTAGAGGAGGGTAGAGATGGGGGTGAGCCAGATAGGGGAGGAGAGGGGTGGATAAGGATTGAGTGATTAAGTTTTAATTTAAGGTTGAGGGTTTAGTGATAGGATTTAGAGTTTAGGGATAAGAGATTAGAGTTTAGGACGTTGAGGGATTAGGGTTTAGGGTTGAGGCTTTAGGGATAGCATTTAGGGTTGAGGGTCGAGGGATTAGGGTTAAGGTAGAGTGTTGAGGGTAGAGGTATTAGGGATAGGGTTTAGGGTTGAAATTTTAGGGTTGAGGGATTAGGGTTTAAGGTATAGTTTTGAGGGTTGAGGGTTTAGGGATAGGGTTTAGGATTTAAGGTTTAAGTGTTGAGGGTTGAGGATTTAGGGATAGGGTTTATGGTTTAGGGATAAGGGATTAGGGTTTAGGGTTTAGGGATTAGGGTACCATAAATTATAATTAGGGATTAGGGTTTATGGTTTAGGGACTAGGGATTAGGGTTTAGGGTTAAGGGATTAGGGTTTAAGGTTTAGGGATGTACAATTAAGGGGTACCATAAATAAATTTAGGAAGGGTTGGGAAAATTTTGTGAATCATCATGGGCTGGAGATTAGAGATTTTATTGTGTTCAAGTACATATCCAAGTCATAATTGAAGGTTAAGATATTTCAAAGAATAGGGTGTGTGAAAAACATCAATGCACTTCATCTTATGAATACCAACATTGATACAAATAAAAGATGCCCTTCTTCTAACAGAGTATACAGTTCAAGTCAACCAATGGGCAACAAGTTGTCGAATGAGTTGGTTTAATGGGTGTGCCTCCTTCTTCAAGGCCCAGGTGGGCAAGAGTGGGATGTACAATTAAGGGGTACCATAAATAAACTAGAATTTAGGTAGGGTTGGGAAAATTTTCTGAATCATCATGGGCTGGAGATTGGAGATTTCACTGTGTTCAAGTACATATCCAAGTCATATTTTAAGGTTAAGATATTTCAAAAAACAAGGTGTGTGAAAAATATCAATGCTCTTCAACTTATGAATACCAACATTGATACAGATAAAAAATGCCCTTCTTCTAACAGAGGATGCAATTCAAGTCAACCAATGGGCAGCAAGTTGCTGATCTTGAATTGGTTTCTAATGAAGAAAACAATGATGTTGTTGAAGCAATGGAAGAAAATCAAGATTGTAAGTCTAATTTAATTTATTTCAACTTTCAAAATAGGCATTTGAATTGTAGCTTTACCTAGAGGATTGGTATAACAAAAACTTAATTATGTTACAAGTCTTTCTTTGAAGAACCCTAGACATTATGGACCCTATCATATAGAAAAGCACATTATAGTGAACTTTGCCCCAACTTTCAAATTAGATATTTACCTTTTTATTCAATGAAAATGAAGTCACGGAATGTAAACCGACCATGCATACTAGTAAGATCAAATTATTTGCCTTCTATTCTTATTACTCTTACTTTATTAAGAGAAGAGTGTCAAAAAGAATGTATTTAATTGTAAGCTAACATAAGGCAAAGCAGTTTTGTTATTACATTTTTCTGAGGGATCTCTAATAGTCTAATATAATGCAGTCTTCTATAATATGAACATCTACATTTGTGTGAATGCTAAGCTTTAATATAGTAGAGTATTAAATCAATGCAATCAACTATTTATTGGGTTAAAATAACTTAGTTTTTGTAATGGTTTGGGAATGCAGGAGTTGCCAAAAATAGGTGAATGTCCTCTACAATTACCAAGAGAAAAAAGTTTAGTAGTTCTTGTGGATAGACCCAGTAAACAATGGGAGATTATTTGCCTGTTTCATAACAATATACCTCCCCTAAGTGCGGGGTGGACAGAAAGAAACATAGATGTACCCCAATGCAAAGATTTTCTCATAATGATCGTCCTTCTGATTTCAACTGTTAATTACTTACTATGGATGTACCATACGCAAAGCTTTTCTCATAGTGTGTACACCTATTGGCATAATGAACCCCAGATGGGCCAGAAAAACATGCCATATAACATTACTAACATTAAAAACGTTCATAGCCATTTTTTTGACATATTCTTGCAACTCAGATATCTTTAAGAGAAGAGTGTCAAAAATGATGGGTTTAACAACCTAACATAAGGCAAAGCAGTTTTGTTGGTTTTAGGGATAGGGTTTAGGGTTGAGGGTTGAGGGATTAAGGTTTAGGGTTGAGGGATTATGGTTTAAGGTATAGTTTTGAGGGTTGAGGGTTTAGAGATAGGGTTGAGGGTTGAGGGATTAGGGTTTAGGGTTGACAGATCAGGGTTTAGTGTTAACAGATTTGGGTTTCATGTTGAGAGTTGAGGGTTGAGGGTTGAGGGTTTAGGGATAGGGTTGATGGTCAAGGGATTATGGTTAAAGTAGAGTATTGAGGGTAGAGGGATTAGGGATAGGGTTTAAGGTTGAAGGTTTAATGATTAAGGGTTGAGGCTTCAAGGCTGAGGGTTAAGGGATTCGGGCTTAAAATATAGTGTTGAGCATCGAGGGTTTATGGATAGGTTTTAGGGTTTAATTTTTAAGGGTTAAGGGTTGAGGGATAGAGTTTAGGGATTAGGGATAAGGGATTAGGCTTTAAGGTATAGTGTCGAGGGTTGAGGGTTTAAGAATAGGGATAGTGTTTAGGGTTTAGGGATGAGGGATTAGGGTTGAGGATTGAGGGATTAGGGTTTAAGATATAGTGTCAAGGGTTGAGGGTTTATTGATAGTGCTTAGGGTTGAGGGTTGAGGGATTAGGTTTTAGGGTTGATGGATTAGGGTTTAAGGTATAGTGTTGATGGTTGAGGGTTTAGGGATAGGGTATAGGGTTGATGAATTAGGGTTTAGGGTTGACGGATTAGCATTTAATGTCGAGGTTAGGGTTAGAGTGTCGAGGGTAGAGGGATTAGGGATAGGGTTTAGGGTTGAAGGTTTAAGGATTGAGGGTTGAGGATTTAGGGATGAGGGTTTAAGGCTTAAGATGTAGTGTCAAGTGTTGAGGGTGTAGGGATAGGGTTTAAGTTTTAAGGGTTAAGGGTTGAGGGATAGGGATTAGGGTTTAAGGTATAGTGTTGAGGGTTGATGGTTTAGTTATAGGGTTTAGGTTTGAGGGATTAGGGTTTAGGGTTGATGAATTAGGGTTTAATTAGGGATATGGTTTAGGGTTGAAGGTTTAAGGATTTAGGGTTGAGGCTTTAGGGATGAGGGTTAAGGGATTAGGGTTTAAGATATAGTGTCGAGTGTCAAGCGTGTAGGGATAGGTTTTAGGGTTCAAGTTTTAAGGGTTAAGGGTCAAGGGATCAGAGTTGAGGGTTCAGGGATTAGGGTTTGATGTTGAGGGTTGAAGGATAGGGTTAAGGGTCGAAGGATTAGGGTTAAAGTAGAGTGTCGAGGGTATAAGGATTAGGGATAGGGTTGGAGGGTTTAGGGATAAGGAATTAGAGTTTAAGGTATAGTATCGAGCTCGTTGAGGGTTTAGGAATAGCGATAGCGTTTAGGGTTTAGCGATGAGGGATTAGAGTTGAGGGATGACAGATTAGGGTTGAGGGTTGAGGGATTAGGGTTTAAGGATAAGGTTTAGGGTGAGGGATTAGGGTTTAAGGTATAGTGTTGAGGATTTGGGGATAGGGTTTAGGGTTGAGGGATTAGAGTGAAGGGTTGAGGGTTCAGGGTTGAGGCTTTAGGGTTTAGGGTTTAGGGATAGGGTTGAGGGATTAGAGTTAAGGGTTGAGGGTTGAGGTTTGAGGGTCGAGGGTTTAGGGATATGGTTGAGGGTCGAGGGATTGGGGTTAAAGTAGAGTGTTGAGGGTATAAGGATTAGGGATAGGGTTGGAGGGTTTAGGGATAAGGGATTAGGGTTTAAGGTATAGTATCAAGCTCATTGAGGGTTTAGGAATAGGGATCGTGTTTAGGGTTTAGGGATAGGATTTAGGATTGAGGGATTAGAGTTAAGGCTTGAGGGATTAGGATTTGACATTGAGGGTTGAGGGTTTAGGGTCTAGGGTTTAGGGTTTAGGGATAGGGTTGAGGATCGAGGGATTAGAGTTAAGGGTTGAGGGATTAGGCTTTGACGTTGAGGGTTGAGTACATTGAGGTTCGAGGGTTGAGGGTTTTAGGATAGGGTTGAGGGTCAAGGGATTAGGGTTAAAGTAGAGTGTCGAGGGTATAAGGATTAGGGATAGGGTTGGAGGGTTTAGGGATAAGGGATTAGGGTTTAAGCTATAGTATCAAGCCCGTTGAGGGTTTAGGAATAGGGATAGCATTTAGGGTTTAGGGATGAGGGATTAGAGTTGAGGGATGACGAATTAGGGTTGAGGGTTGAGGGATAAGGTTTAGGGATAAGGTTTAGGGTTGATGGTTGAGGGATTATGGTTTAAGGTATAGTGTTGAGGGTTTAGGGATAGGGTTTAGGGTTGAGGGATTAGAGTGAAGCATTGAGGGATTAGGATTTGACGTTGAGGGTTGAGGGTTGAGGCTTTAGGGTTTAGGATTTAGGGATAGAGTTAAGGGTCGAGGGATTAGAGTTAAGGGTTGAGGGATTAGGGTTTGGCATTGAGAGTTGAGGGTTGAGGTTCGAGGGTTGAGGGTTTAGGGATAGGGTTGAGGGTCGAGGGATTAGGGTTAAAGTAGAGTGTCGAGGGTATAAGGATTAGGGATATGGTTGGAGGGTTTAGGGATAAGGGATTAGGGTTTAAGGTATAGTATCAAGCCCATTGAGGGTTTAGGAATAAGGATAGTGTTTAGGGTTTAGGGATAGGGTTTAGGGTTGAGGGATTAGAGTTAAGGGTTGAGGGATTAGGATTTGATGTTGAGGGTTGAGGGTTGAGGCTTTAGGGTTTAGGGTTTAGGGATAGGGTTGAGGGTTGAGGGATTAGAGTTAATCATTGAGGGATTAGGGTTTGATGTTGAGGGTTGAGTACATTACGGTTTGAGGGTTGAGGGTTTTAGGATAGGGTTGAGGGTCGAGGGATTAGGGTTAAAGTAGAGTGTCGAGGGTATAACGATTAGGGATAGGGTTGGAGGGTTTAGGGATAAGGGATTAGGGTTTAAGGTATAGTATCAAGCCCATTGAGGGTTTAGGAATAGGGATAGTGTTTAGGGTTTAGGGATGAGGGATTAGACTTGAAGGTTGAGGGATTAGGTTTAGGGTTGAAGTAGACAAGGAGCGAGAGAGACATAGAGAGGGGAGAGGTAGAGAGGTAGAGAGGTGAGGGGGAGAGATAAGTGAGATATAGAACATGAGCTAATGGAACTAGAGATGAGATATTGTAAAGGTGAGATACGCACAAATATTTATGGATCAATCTATAGTAGGACAAAAGGCAGGCGCATTATAATGCAAGTGCGTTATAACGCGCTCACATTTTGTCCTACTATAGAAATGGTAAAAAAGTGTTGACCCCCGTGATCCAATCCCACATGCTCTATTTTCATGTTGATTATGCGCGTGCTCCGACAATAAAGAAGTGCTTTCATGCTGTTGGGAAGTTCACATGCACATTTTACACATTCTACCACCTTTGTATGATCTTTCCACCACCGTTTCTACTTTGCCAACTTGAGAAGGAGAAAATAACATAGTTTTCACACCAAGTTTGATATATATCTATTCAAGTTTCAATTTTTGTAGTGTTGCAATGTTAATTGTGATTCAATTTTAGGAATTTAACATTATAGATTGGTTAATAGTATTGTTGTTAGTAATTATATTTGAGTGTTATTCAATTTAACATTGAAAAGGAAGCAAGTGGTGAAAAACTCAAATTGTTGAGGATTTTGATGCAAGAAGAAAAAAACACTACATAATTGGGTACTCTCTCCATTTGAATCTTTATTTTTTAGGTATGTCAAGTCTTTACATGCATGTTCTTTACTTTTTCCTTAATTCTATTTGAATTACTTTATCATGCTTTATCATACATGATTAAAATAGACACATTCCCAATCAAGAAAGCAACCTACAATCTCACATGATGCCATGTATATTTTCTACACTTGGGCTCTTTAATAATTATGTGTAATAAACAGACCTTAACATACCATGATGTCAAACTATACAAGAATAAATCCTTACAACATAATAAAAATACAATCCCACTATTATCTTGTCATATTAACAAGTTAAAATACAAATGAATAGGTGCCAAGATCATACCAGTATGCACATGACATGATGATTTGTATGCACATATCTTGGGCTAGGACATTCCTTATGCACCTATTCATGATGATTTGTACATGCACATGACACAACAATTGTTGTCTTTTCCTTCACAAGCCACCCAAATCCTAGTATCCCTAGTACCAACAAAACACCTTCTCAATTCCAAATGCTAGTAGCCCTAGTAACAACAAACATGTCAAATTGGGTCTGCCTCAACCTTTTCAAGCATGAAGTCCCATGTACTCTTTTCATGGCTGCAATAATTTGCTTTCTATGCTTTGTACCTATTTTGGTTGAGTGACATTACTCTTTCACATGATGATTGTATGTACATTTACTATGAAGGGTTGAATGATGTATATTTTAGTTATTTATATGGACTCATTTCTTAGGATCTATTATTGGTCTCATCATCATGCTACAGACAAATTCTTCATCATGTCGAGGAAATGATCAAGAATTAAACTAACACAAGAAGAGATAGAAGCTAAAAATGCAAAGAAAGCAATGGCTATGAGGGAACTTCGTGAGAAGAGGAAATTGGACATGGTAAATGAAGACATGCCAATTGAAGAGGAACCACAACCATCACAAAGGGATATGGTATTAGCAGCACAAAGAGAACAAATGCAAAAACTTCGTGCTACGAGAGATTTGAATACCATAGTTGGAGACACATCCTCTACCAAAAGTCAACATGTAGGGATACCATCTACCACATCTCAAGTTGAGAGTACATCATCACTCACATGTGATGAAGGAGGTATGCCATCATTCCCACCTCAACCTCAAGGTATGTCATCTATTCCATCTTCAATCGAAGGTATGCCATATAGCCCACCTCATTTAAATATTGATGAAATTCTTAATGTTGAGATGAATTTATCTAACTTAACACCACCTAGAATTTTGCATAGAAAGCCAAAGTATTTGATTAATATTGATGAGAATATTTTGCAACCAATAGAAAGTAAGATTCTAAAACACACTTGCAGAAGATATGCTCATAAGATTTGGAGATTGTTCTTTGAAAAGTTAAATGAGACTGTAAGATGTCAACTATTCCTTGAAATGATGTGAAGTATAAAGTATAGGTCCATCATGAAGATTCTTGGGTTGAGAACATCAGAGGCTTCAAGTGAAAAAACTATTGTCAAGAATCTAATGAGTGTATATAAAAGTGTGGGTAACATCTCATGCACAAAAGATAGTAATGCAACACGGCGTGTGATTACATCGACTCGTCTCATTAGAAAGACGAGTCAAGAATTGAGAATTCATAGGAAAACTTTATCAAGAGCCATTGGAAGATGCCAAAGAATTGAGGACACTAATGCCAATGAATTATGGGCATTCTCGGGGAGACTACCACGAAAAGATAAACCAATTGTTGAAGCATTGAGATCACTAATTGAAGACTTTTGGAATAATTACACAAGGGTATCTCTGAATCAAAGGGATGTGGTAAGAAGGAGAATTGGTAGTTAGAACCGTGAGCCACATCCAAAGCATTTTTTGGATGAGACTCAAACATAGTTTTATGGTAAATTTCTAGAGAAGTATCCTCAAATTAAAATTTGTCAAAGATATTTTGAAATGCTAAAACCTTTCTATGTCAAGATAAATCACACACGTACTACTTTTTGTTGTAGATTACATATTGAATTTTCTAACCATTTTGATGTTTATAGGTCTATATGTTTAGATATACATACTAACAATGTTTTGTAGGGTTGTGCCATACGTGCCCCACCAACATCTTCAAGAGACTTCATATCAAGAATTTTATGTGAAAGAGAGGAAGGTCAAATATTCTACAAGAAATTATGCTTGGATGGCACATGTCATCGTTGCGATGGCTTGCAACATTTGTAAATATGTGAACATATGGAAAGAACACATGCGGTTGGAAATAAACTAGTAGAGTTTGGAAAGTATAAAATAGTGGCATACAATACAAAAGATGGTAAAGAAGCAAAGAGGTGTGAATTGGTTATTGAAAAGATTCCAGTGTATTAGTTTATGCCTATATTTCGTGATAGCATAGCATATGAGTATGCAAGACATGCCCATAGAGATCAATGGTTGGACTTGCAATTCAATTTATGTAAGGACACATTTTTGGTTGGTAGCATTGTTTCAGTCGTTGACTTTGCAGAGAACTACAGTCTACAGCCATAGCGTGAGGTGCAATCAGAATATTACAACTCCACACAGGTTTCTATATTTGTGCACATCACATTCATCCATGTGAATGATAGTACAGAGGATGATAGAAAGATCATAAGGGAGTATAATTTCTATATTAGTGATGATCGCATGCATTCTACAGAGTTCGTGCAAGGTTGCTTTCAGGTGTTCTACAATGATTTGGCTAGAAGGGACATATCGTTCAGTCAACATATCATAATATGGTCAGATAATTGTGTGTCACAATTCAAGAACTCACGAAATTTCTATTGGCTGAGTAGGAGGCATAATTTTATAGGTATTCATCATATGTTAAACTTTTGTGAGGTCGAGCATGGAAAGGGGGAGCATGATGGTGTAGGAGCATGTATCAAAAGAGCCATAGCATGAGAAGAGTTAAAGTATAAAGACAATGCAAAGTTGACATATGCAAAATCAATTATCAAGTGGTGTAATGCTTCCATGGGTCTAGGTAATGAAGGTAAGTCTTTAGTTCGTAGATTTTTTTGGTTGATAGATGATACTAACATTGCACCATATCAGGACTGTTGTACACTGACAGGATCAAATGAGATGCACTCTTTCAGAAGCTCAATTGTAGGTTCATGGAGTATCCATACGTGAAAGATGTCATGCTTTTGTTCTTCCTGTACAATTCAAGCCTGGGATGAGTGCGAGTCAAAGGAGTGGGTTAACGAATGGCAGTTAAGTTATCTTAGCCCACTTGACACGTATCGACCCCCGACGGCACTGGAACTAACATAGATGGAATCATCAGTTGACTTTGACCACATATCAGATCTAGTTCAACTAGGTAATATATCTATTTGCATAGTTTTTGAAATTCCTAATGTCATCTTACTTTGTAGTGTTTTTGTAATGTTGACTAATTTCATCTAATTTACTACACATATCAATGTAGGGCACGTATATGCAGTTATTACAGATAACGATAATGAAGAGGGACCAGATTATTACTTATGTCATTGTGTTGAGGCCAAAAAGAAATTGGAGGCCCCAGTTACAGATGGAGAAAACATCGAATACCCTACAGGATCAATGGTAATTACTGGAACATGGCTTAGAAGGTACCCACATAAGAGTGTTAATGTTTGGCTGTTTCAGGACTTTGACACGCATCGAAAGATTCTTCATTACTCGAACCTTGTCATGGCATCCAATGTTCATTTGATATGGTATCGGGGTAGACCTTTGAACAAAATCTTGTGGAAGGTGCGTGAGTCTGACCATGAAGCAATACTTGACACAATAAAGAGTAGAGAAGACCTAGATGGTTCATTGGATTAATTTTTAAGTATTCACATTGATTTTGTAAAGTCATATTACATTGAGTTGTAAGTATGCACATTAATTTCTAAGGTTTGTTTTTTTTTATTTTCTGCTGCACTTTTACACATACACATTTTTACATCATCATGTTATGCTTCATAGGGTTAGACCTAAGTGATGGATGAAGTTGATCTTGAGAATAATGTATAAAATCTAGGTAATGTATAAAATATAGGTGTCTTGGTTTCTTACTAGATAATAGGTGTCTCTAATTGTGATGTAGAGGCAATGGGATAATTGGAGGATGGCAAACTAGATAAGGTTTCCTTATACTCTAAAGCCCAAATTTCATGATCATTATACAAAAGTGGGAACAACAGTTAGAGACTCTGAATTCTTCATGAAAAAGGTGATTTCAGATGCTATGGGACCCATTCCAATTATTTTCAAAGGGAGACCAAACTCAGGATTAACACTTCCTTCACAAACCCAAGAAATGGCTTGTAGCCCTAAAAAAGGAGAACAGTCCTAATAACTTTTGATATAGATCTTCAAACATAGAACTTAGACAATCAGTAGATACCCATTTGGACTCTCTATCACATATCTAAATCTGGGTATAGGTTGTTTTAGATGATATACCCTAACCTATAACTCCTCTCAATAACTTCGAGCCCTAATTAGGCCTAAAATACAAAAAGACCCCCCTTAAATTCACACACAGAACTCAACCAATGACTTGAGCACTTAGTATTCATGCCAAAACTATGAATTTTGTGGGTTTTGTCCTCCTACAATCTGTTGTTCCCAAAAATGCCTCTATGGTTCCTTCTCTGTCTCTAAACATCACCTAACACATGGTTTTGTTAGGTTTCCTCAAAGAAAACTTCTTCTCCTCATATTTCCTACCAAAAACTCATCATAGCATACTAGAATAGACCTACTACAACCCATTCCACTGATCAAAAGTGAATCAAATCAGTGGAATGGATAAAAAATGCATGATTCTTACCAAAACCCTAGATAAGGGTTTCTTAAACTATTTTCAGGAAAATGAGTCTTACTCTACTCTAGAATTTTTTCAAGATGCCAAACTAGATGCAAATGAATGTCAACTCACTCTAGTTTCATGCCACCACCATAGTCCTTTAGTTGCACTAATGGTGCAGGGGCACCTAGGTTGTCATGCCTCCAAGAGGGATCAAAAAATGAAATTTTGTTTTGATTGATTCAATTGTGTGTAATAAGGTCTTCTAAGACCATTTCATTTCTTTTTAAGTTACTTTGAGTCATTTGGGGTCAGTTTGAGTCTTTGAGTCCTGTTGCAAAAAAAGTCAATGTTGCTAAGTTGCACAAATCAACTTTTACATTTTTGGTGTCCTACTCTTGATGCGACCAAACTGATAGTTCCAACGCATCTGGATGGGTACATTTATGCTAGGAATGGTTTTGTTTTTCACCCAAACATGTCGAAACAGTCCGAACTACATTGTACTGACGATATCCCTAAAGAGTCCAAAGTGCAAAAAGGCAGCAATCTTTGACGAGATATTACTCAAAAACCATGTCACTTACAAACATTTTGTTTGAGGTAAAATGATCATGTCAAGTGCCTCTACAATAACCTCTCTCAGTTTTTTATATCTCTGAGGTATTTGCCCATGGTGAAAGGTTTTCTGCTGCCCCAAAAATTGTCAGAGGAGCAGTGTAAAGTTGCAAAGGGGCGTAACTTTCATCCTGCTCCTGATGCAACCAAACTAACTATTCCAACGCATCTGGATGGGTACATTTATGCTAGGCATGGTCCTATTTTTTACCCAAACATGTCAAAACAGTCCGAGCTACATTGTATCGATGATATCCCTAAAGAGTCCAAAGTGCAAAAAGGCAGCAATCTTTGACGAGATGTTACTCAAAAATTGTGTCACTTAGAAACATTTTGTCTAAGGAAACATGATCATGTAGAGTGCCTCTACAATAACCTCTCTCAGTTTTTTATATCTCTGAGGCATTTTCCCATGGTGAAAGGTTTTCTGTTGCCCCAAAAATCATTAGAAGGAGGCAGTGTAAAGTTGCAAAGGGGTGTAACTTTTGTCCTACTCCTGATGTGACCAAAGTGACTCTTCCAATGCATTTGGATGGGTACATTTATGCTAGGCATGGTTCTTTTTTTCACCCAAACTTGTCGAAACAGTCAGAGCTACATTGTATCGATGATATCCCTAAAGAGTCCAAAGTGCAAAAAGGTAGAAATCTTTGATGAGATGTTACTCAAAAACCATGTCACTTAAAAATATTATATCTGAGGCAACATGATCATGTAGAGTGCCTCTACAATAACCTCTCTCAGTTTTTTATATCTCTGAGGCGTTTGCCCATGGTGAAAGGTTTTCTGCTGCCCCAAAAATTGTCAGAAGGAGGTAGTGTAAAGTTGCAAAAGCATGTCACTTTTGTTCTTCTCCTCATGTGGCCAAACTAACAGTTCCAACGCATCTAGATGGGTACGTTTAGGCTAGGCATGGTCCTATTTTGCACCCAAACATGCTGAAATAGTCCCAGCTACATTGTACAGGCATATTAAATTATTGACAAATATTGAATCATATAAACACATAGAAATCATTTTAAAGCATAAACTAACTCCTCCAAGTCAAGGTATAGATTAAGGTATGTGAAAAAACTAAATATTGAATGGGCACCTAAGCTAGATGAAGACTTTTACCCACCTCATCCTTCAATCATTATAATTTTTCTCAAAAGACATCATCAAAACATGAAAAAACTCCAAGACTTGTAGTTTTAAGTTGATTTCCTCCAAGATGCCAATGTGAGGTTGTTTGATGGCAAAAGGTGCCTTGATTCATGATGTTGAATCTACTTCCTCCTAGGCACCAAAATGGATAGTTTAGACAAGAAAAGGTGCCTTAGTATACTTAGCTCATTTGTTGGCAATTTGATGGCTTCAATCACTTGTTCAAACCTATAGGAGACCATTTTACACTTAGGCACTAGATCTTAGGATTTAGAACATCTTCCTTCAAGGTGCCAAAATGAGGTTATTTAGAAACAAAAGTACGCCTCCATACAAGATGCTTATTCTCCTTCCACTTAGGCGCTCATTCATGATGATCCAAGTGACAATAGGTGCCTAGACTTCCTTTGGTAAGATTTAGTCATTTTGAAGGTTCTAACACTAGGTGCTATAGTTGGAAGTGATTTGAAGTTCATTTTCCTCTAGGCACCCAAAATGGATGGTGGAGACAAGAAAAGGCACCTAGCCTTCTTTTGACGATTTTCAAAGTCTTCCTAAGTTATATTATGTTATATTGACCCTTAGGCGCAAATGGATGATCTAGGATGACTCTAGGCGCATATCCAAGGTGATATCTTTCTAGGCACAATCTTCACTAAGTTTAGACTTCACTTTACATCAAGACGCCTAGTGGTATGATGCTTAGTTTGATGTGTTTGATCAACTTTGATAATCAAGATGAATTGCCTCCCTTAAGGCGCCCTCCTTTATACTTTGAAACATCCTTTCAATATCAAGGCGCAATTTTGAGGTTGTTTGGATGATGAAAGGTGCCTTGAGTTCTAGGCGGAGTTTTGAGGTTGTGCAAGTAGAGAAATGCACCTAAGGTCTTAAAGCAAATTTGTGCCTAAAACTAAAAGTCCCTGAGGTATGACTTATGGAAGCCTATAGCCCCAATGTTATGTTGCATACTAAAATTAGGTAAGACTCAATGTAATCTCATAACCTCACCTTATATGCAAGAGGAATTACATTTAATAACCACAATGGTCATCATCTGCTCATAAGAATATGATTTTGACTATCTTATTCAAAACAACAAACATACTCTTTGCATCCCAATATGGTATAATATCAAGAAATTAAGAAATATTTTCAATTGACCAACTCATAAAGAATATGGATCAGCATACTCATTTGAATATTTTCAATTGAGCAACTCATAAAGAATATTAATATTTTTTGTTCAACATGATGATTCACTTTTTTTTTAAATACAACTTTTAGCTTTTAGTTCCAAAATGAGGTTTAGGCGATACTTGAATAACAATAGCTAGCTTATTGGATCAACAAACATCCTATGGAATACAATTGGACTTTAAATATTTGAAGTAGCCATCTACAAATATCCATTCAAACGTGGATTTATAATGCAAGTATGGATGCCATCAATAAAAAAGATTTGTATTAACCAAATATCGATATAGGCATACATCAATATCTGTTGATATAAGTATAACATATATGCAAAATAGCCATATAGGCATACAATGTCAACTATATGCAATACAAAATATATGTCCACAAATGTCATATAGGCATACAACAAAGGAACACAATAAAAAGTCATTCCCCTCTGGCTGGTGAAGAGAATAGATCACAGGTAGCCTTTGATCTTCTAGGGGATGGAGACACATATGTGGGTAGTCTACTATGAACTTGAGGGCTGCTCCTCCTATTTAGTTCTTCCTACATCTTTAGTTGTTACAATAAAAAGTATAGACATTAATATATAGAAATTACATGTTATAAAAAATGAAACATTTAACAAAATAATCACTTACCACTACCATATAATCTGTCTCCTCACTTGCCTCAGTAGCAAGAATAGGCCATGGTGATGTCATGTCCTATAGAAACCATCCAGATAGAAATTAAACTTCAAATCAATAAATTTTTAATTTTTCAAAAATAAACAACTATAACAATGAATGTAAATTGAAATTTACTAATCTACATCATACCACTGTTAATGCCATGGAGCTATGAATCGCAGAGGTCACACCATGCTCCATTGCCCTATGAACATTGGGAGGTGTCTCCGCAGCCTACATCATCTGGAAATAAAACAACATTATTCAATTACAAAAACTATAATAGTGATGCAAATCATGGCTCCTAACATACACACACATTCATCTAAACATGGAAGTGCACACAATAAAGCACACAAGTCACATACAAAAATCTAGTAAGTACAATTCATTCATTAAACTATTTATTTTATTACCTCCGTGAAGCTTTGAAGTCCACCAACACTGGCAAGTGTTGTCGTGAAATCTCCAATATTAACTTATTCAACATCCAAAATCAGATATTAAAATACCATTCATATAACGATGCTATTCACATGTAATATTTATAATTGTTTACTAGTTACATACCCCGACAGTAGATGATCTAGTGTAATATGTAGGTGGAGAACCACTAAAAACTGCATCAACGCTATGACCCTGAAATGTTATTAAAATCATAAAACTAATTAGTTAATCTTGCATTTCAAATATGAAATTTAATAAATTAAATTCAATAAACTTGCTAATATTTACCTAAGTATCAAGGCCGAAAGTCTCACTCAGGAGGGTATCTATCATCACCATCTGCTCAATTGCAGATGTAGCCTGTGCACCTACGTCCTGACTATCCATGGGGTCAAAACCATAGGCTAACCCGCAAGTTTGACAAGCATGGGGTGGGACCCTACTCCTCACACTATCTCCCAACCCACTCTGTACTACAGGACTGACATGCTCTATGATCCTCTGGGTCAAGGCACTAATGGACTGAAGTGTATCAACCTCAACACTCTCCTTCACAATGGAAGGGATAGAAACATGCTCATGAGCTGGTCTGCTGATTACTCATCTTACTACCCACTGTGGGTCAACACATGCCCCTGGTCTATCTTGTGCTGACCCCCCACCTCTACCCTGGGAGTCCCGCATATCAAAATAGTTTGGCACTTTATTGAGGACAAACTCGCAGTAGAGTTTCCTCAAAAAGTATTGCGGGACCTCATTATTATTGCATGGAGGATGGTCAAAAACTATCCACCACCTCTTCCCAAAATTGTCCCTTATTGCTTAGTTGTTGCACCAATGGATAGGGAACCTCTTGCATGTAATGGGTGGAGGTTGATTTGTTTGTGGGTTTGTGAAAATCGAACACAAGTCTAATTTTGTAATTTGTAATTTTTTCACATCTTGGTATGACAACTTGTCTGCATAATAGTTTCTAAACTCTCTCCTCTTATCCATCCAACTAGATATATGCTTGCTAATTGAATCTACATTTGATAACATAGATTCAAGAGATTCACCAAGCGTGGATCTATGCAAGGTTGAAGTGGAAGGATCTTTCAACCTTGCAATTATATCTTCAATTTCTTTTTTATTGTTTTCAATTTGCCCCATTATATTTTCTTGTGTTCCAAGGGCATGTTGAGGAATGGATGGAGGAGATTGTTGTTCTACAGGTATTTCCTCCTCAGGATTTTGTGGATTTTGTCCATTTTGAGGAGGAGGAGGAGGTGCATTAACATTTCCTAACAATTAATGAAATTTACATCAAAAATCAACTCAAACCTACCTATTTAGAAACAAATTCAAACAAATAAAACTCACTCCTTTGGCATGCTCGACGTCGTGGCAGCATTTTGGTGACGAATCGGTAAGATTTTGGTGTTGAATTGACTTTTCTAAAATGCGAGCGCACTTGCTAGGGTTTGCAGGCCGCGGGTATAGAGGAGAATAAAGAAATGAAATGAGATGATAAGTTTTTTTTTAAATTTATAATAAGTCATAACGCGCTCGCATTATAATGCGAGCGCATTAAATTTTTTTGAAAACAATTTGGCCACTTTTTGGCCCCCCAACTCTTTGCACTTACCCAGTTAGCTGAAAATCTTGGCCTAACTAAGGAAGCTGTGAAGTAATTCAGAGAAAGAACAAAGAAGGATGAGAAAGAGAAACAATACAACAAATAAATAGGTGATATAGTGGAATTCTCTTCCACTTCAAGAACTGCTAGAAGCTCTACTACTGCCTCTACTCCTTCCAAAACTACAAATCTGGAAGCAAAATCATCCAGAAAATGGGAGAAAAGGAAGAATACAAAAGCATCCCAGACCTATGAAAGCATAGGAGAAGAAGAAGTAGATACAAACTTTGACATTGAAATCAAGGAACTAAAGGTCACTGGAACAAAAGCTGCAAAGTTAACCAAAGAAAAGTCTTACAGAAGCAAAGGGACTAGCAAAAACCAAAAGACAGAAGATTATGAGGAATATGTTGAGAAGCCCACACTCTCCCTAGAAGATGTGATAAAATTAGTTACTGTGGATGGTAATCTAAAACCCATGATTGAATTCTATGATGAATACAATGATATGGATAAAAGGGTGTTGGAGGAAGCCACGGTCAGATATCTCAACATCTACAACAAGGCACTAATTGAGATAACTTCTGAGTTACCACAAAGTCTGGCAAATATCTTGAAGTTGAGAAAAGAAAATGCCAAGCGCAAGGACATGGAGATCAGAAAACAGGAGCTAATAAATTTGTGTCCTCAAATTTCTCCTAATCAAATAGATATGATATTCAAAGAAGTCAAAGACGACTTTAAAAGCAAAAGGAGAATGAACAAGTTCATGCTTGGAGAAACAAGTGAAATCGTTGAAGAAACTCAAGAGATTATTTTGAAAGTATTAAGAAAGCACAATTTTCCCATAATCACAAAAGAAGTTCCAAATGGTGAAGAAGAGAACATTATTGAGCAGCAATCTAAGTTGGGTGAAGCCTCTGTTCCAGAAGTAGAACAAGAAAACTAGGAGAATACAAAAATGTTGGATAAAGTAGTTGGTACAGGAGATACTCCCAATCCACCTGATACGTTAGAGAAAGAGGATAATATTGCTACTTCACAGAGCCCTCCAGATCAGGTAGCAAGTGATGAACAAATAGGAAAGAGTCCTTCTGCAGAGAAGACAAAGAAAGATAAAATAGAAGAAGATGGTGCAAATGTTGAAGCACATAAAGTAGATACTGAGAAATCTGGTGAACAAAAGGATGGTTTAGAAAATATTGCAAGAGATACTGCAAATGCAGTGAAAAATCTTCTTGAAAAAGAGTTGAGTGAGCTTGATGAACCTAAACTACTCTAAGGTCTAGCCAATCTAGATGCTCTCTCTCCAATTCAACTGATGAAAATAGCATCATTCACCCAAGTAAAGGCCAGAGAAAAGATGCTAAAATTCCACATGGAGGACAATGAACTACTAGGGATTACATCCGGGATTCTAGAAAAGTTAATGCCTACCTATCAGAAGAGTCCATCTAGTTCCCCCTCTGAACATCTGAAAAATCTTGTAAGTTCTATGAATACTCATTTTGAGTCCTTTGAGAAGTCTGTGGAGGCAAAAGTTCAGAAAGAATTCTTGGATAAGAAATTTTGTCAAATAAAGAATATGAAAGGAAATGATAGAAGAATACTAAGTATTAGCATAAAAAGTATTCATAATGCTCTGAATGATGGAAGCGATATGTACAAATTCTGTCTATCATGGCCCAAAGTTAATGAGGATATTGAGAAAAAGATAAAGGTGCAAGAACATAAATTGTCAGATCTCTCTCAAAATTTTGATCCTCTAATAGTTTCCCCTATAAGTCAAGAATATCAAGTAATCAGGCTGACAGATGAAATAAAGAGGCTTGTTAAAGAAAAGGGTAACATTATGAAGAGAATGTGTTAGCTCCGAGGATTAATTGCTCCTAAGTTAGAGACAATGTATAATGCCCTATCTGAAGCTCAAAGTGCATCTCAGACTAGTGATCCAGCAGATCTGTCAAAGGCAAAAGCATATTCATTTATGCTAAGTAACCACATCTCCATTTTGGATGGAATGAAGAGTACTTGTGCCTCTGCACTTGTGCAAATAAAAACTAGCTTTGCAGACATTCTCAAGTTCATGTAAATAAAACTTAATGATTACTTGTGCATATGCAGCAATGTATACAGAATTTTTGGAGAATTTTGACTTGTGGATCCCACCCTTTGCCATTGATGTCAAAGGGGGAGTGAAGGGTAGTGAAAAA
Organism: Cunninghamia lanceolata; assembly: GCA_027924645.1. Taxonomy (NCBI): domain Eukaryota; kingdom Viridiplantae; phylum Streptophyta; class Pinopsida; order Cupressales; family Cupressaceae; genus Cunninghamia; species Cunninghamia lanceolata. The sequence continues at coordinate 681,110 of BSBN01001835.1, read as the reverse complement.
TAAGGTATTCAGCAAAGGGGGAGCAACGGAACAAGTGAAGTGCACGATTGTACAAACAAAGAGGGAGTTGCACAAGACACTTAGTCATTTTTCACTAAGTGTTGCCATCAATGCCAAAGGGGAGATTGTTGGCAAGAGACACTACTAGGCATGAGATATGTTGTCATTGATGGCAACTAAGATCATCCCAATCATCCACATAACACAATCTATTCATACCAGAAGTCAGATTCAGAATTTGTCTAAGTCTGGGCAGTTAGGAATAGAGCAGTAAAAGGGTTCAGTATTTGGGTCCAGATCTCTCCAGTGGGAAGTCATGATTAGCTGTGGATCTAGGGGAGTCATATGCATTATCAAGATAGTCTAACTCTAGATTTTTGTCCTTCGATGATGAAGGATGCAAAAGATATTAGTCTCTGAGTACCAGATTCCAGTCTGTCAGAGCAGACATAAGAAGAATAGGCTGACCTTGCAGAAGATCTTGATTCCGGATGTATGGAAGCTGTTTGTTGGACAAAAGATAATGATCAGTGATAGTGGCCGACATGAGTGATGATTTTCAAGAGCAAGTTTTGGTCCGTACCTTAAGTTATGCATATATCTAGTCGACAGAGCAGCGCATTCATAAAAATTCTAAGTGTTGTTGAAGCTGACTGATAGAATGATTATAGATCATATTGCGGATATATATAGCTGATGAAAATTGGATGATTTAGTGTTTGTGATATATGTGAATAAGGCGTATGTGAGAAGAGCATAAATCCAAAGTGTGAATGAAGGCAGAATAGTAAGAAGAGCAAAGCAAAGATGAAATGTATAAGATCAATTTTTGTACTTAACCAGAACTGAAATTCTTGCATAAGTAGCTGCTATTAATTAGTTCAAATCTTTGTCATTTTTTTGTAATGTTTCCATAGGCAGTGATCCTCCATTTGAGAAGTGAGCTCTAGGTAGTGAGCCCAAATGCATGTGCATTCCCATTTGTAAAAATACTTTTAACAGGGTATTAATATTTGTGGGTTAACCCCTACCATGGTTTTTCCCTTAACCGGGTTTGCACATCAAAATCTTGGTGTCAAATGTGTTATCTATGTTTTCTATTCATATGTTATTGATTGATGCTAAAATATTTATATCATTAAATTAATTATAAGTGGAAAAGGAAGATTGAAAAAGAAAAGATTGTAAAAGTATGACAACTGATTCACCCCCGCCCTCTCAGTTGTCCAGTCCTAAACCAACACTCCATTCCTTTCAAACTTAACATCCTTCTTTAAAATCCTTGTGAATGGCAAGATTTTATCCACTAATTGTGTAGTGAAATGTCTAATTGCTTGGGTTTTAACTTAAGACTACAAAGCTGTGAAATATTCTTAGGAGGCATGTTAACAATAGCAAGCATATTCTTCACATCAACCTCAATGCCCCTTCAAGAAATGATAAATCCATTGATCACTATCAACTCTAAAGACATGTTTCTTAGGATTTAACCTTACTTTGTATTATCTTAAACAATCAAACATAGCTCTTAAATATTAAACATGATCAATTATTTTCTTGAATTTACTAATATATCATCAACATAATCTTCTAAATTTTTATGCATCAAATCATGATAGATTAGTGTCATAGCCCTCTTGCATTCTGATGTAGAGGCAATTGGATACAAGAAGAGGGACAAACAAGACAAGGTTCTATTCACCCCAAAAGCCCAAAAACAAGGATCTTCATGGAAAAGTGGGAACAACAGAAAGGAACACTTGGTTCTTCATGGAAAGAATGATTTGGGATACTAGAGGACTCACTCCAACCATTGGTTGAGGCAGATCACCTCCAAGACTTACACTTCCTTCACAAAGCTCAAAAAGGCTAGTAGCCCTACAAACAAAGAATAGTCCTAATATCTTCTTGCACAGACATCCAAATACAAATCTCAGACAATTGGAAGATACCCTTTATGCTTCCCCACAACATACTCAGGAATGGGTTTGGGTTGTTTTGTAAAGTATGCCCTAACCAATAGCCCTCCTAGTGGTTTTAAGCCCTAAATAGGCCCATTTTGTGAAGTAAGTACCTTCAAATGGTAGTTTCAAACCCTCCTGACCATTTGAACATGTTAATGGCATCCCAAAACCACAATATTCAACCTCCCTTTTCTATTTTGACTGACTGTCCTCAAAAATCATACTGTTGTAGCTTCTGTCAGACACTTAGCACATGGTTTTGCTAAGTCCAATCAATGTAATCCCAACATCAATAGCCCTCTGCCCACAAAACCCTTACAAGAAAAAAAAATAGACACTAGATAACTCAATCCACTGACCATAGAGTTTGGTGATTCAGTGGAATGGAGAAAACATCTTAAGGTTGCTGTCAGAACCCTAGTTGAGGGTTTCCAAACCACTTGCAGAGGAAAGAGGAATACAAAAATATAGATGAATGTCAAGAACTCAAACTACTTGCAAATGAAAGGTGACTCACCAACCTAACTCTCCATCATGGTCACTAGTCACCACTTGACCATACAGGTACGGAGCACACATAGAAACAACAAATTTCTTGAGGAAACAGTAGGTTCGGTGGACAGTTCAGTATCAAGTGATTGTGGAACATTTTATTCTCAGTGGTAGAAGCCCAAACTAGTCTTGAAAGATAGTCATTCCATCATACTCCACTCCCATATGATCTAGACCCCATGATAGAGCCGTACCACAGAGAAGTATGAGCTGTTAAGCAACAAACTCAGAAAATGACACAGAAAAGTAGAAAACTATCTTGTATTTCTTAGAATTCCTCCACACCTATTACAATCATCATGTTTAAGGCATTAATAAGCCTTCTCCAATCTCCTTGAAGTAGTTAGAAGGCAGTTGGGTCGATGGACTGTCTACAACCATTGAATACCTTCCTGCAACTACTTTGTGTTAGGACAGTAATCACCTTGTTTTGGCATTTACAACTGTGGCATATGGTCTTCGATGGTTTTAGGACTTGTTAATGGTTTGTTTATGACTTAACAATGTCCTCAAGGCTTTCACATGCCTTAGACTCCTTGAATATTCCTTAGACCTTTTGAGCATGTCTTAACAAGGCTTGAAAAACATAGAGACTGACAGCAGTTTATAGACACATGGACATAATCCTTTACATCATGGCACGTAGCCTTATTACATCAAGAGAATGGTCTCTAGGACCTTATTGAACAAAACAAAACAAACTTGAAGATCAAAACAAGACATAGATATCTTGGTGCTCCTACACCATACTCCCCGGGTGGAAAGAGAACTCAAGTCTCTTGAGGGAGTAGATCAACAATTGTGACACCATGTTTCAAGATGTCTTCATCACTCATCCAAGTGGCATCTTCAATAGGGAAGCCACTCCATTTGACAAGAAACTACATGTATGTCTTCTTCCTTGTCTTCTTCAAAACCTTGGTGTCAAGAATGCATTCCAACTTCAATGGCTGATTGGGTGGAAGACCTTTGATCCAATCTTCATCTCCTACTGCTGTCATATCTGCCTCTATATCTACCTTAGTATCACCTTTGAAAGGGAACAAATCTGAAACATTGAAGATGGGAGATATGGCCAAGCCTTGAGGAAGTTCAATCTCATAGGCATTGGGCCCAAACTTGTGTACAATCTAGCATGGTCCTATTTTCTTCATGAGGAGTTTGGTTGGCTACCCCTTAGGAAGTCTTTCCTTCTTCAAATGTTCCATGACCAAATCCCCAACCTTATATTGTACATCTCTCCTTCTTTCATTAGCTTTCTCCTTGTACTTGTCATTGTTCTTTTGAAGAGTTTCCTTGACATTATCATGAATGTCCTTCATGGCCAATGCAAAGTCTTCACCTTGAGCACTTTTCCTTTCCAATCCATGGAGATCTCTTAATTCAAGAACACCTCTTGGATGAAGACCATAAACAATCTCAAATGGACTCCTTCCTATGATTCTATTGGTGGAATCATTATAGGCAAACTCTGCTTGACGGATGATCATATCCCATGCCTCTCCATGCTGCTTGGTAAGACACCTGAGAAGATTTACCAAGGACCTATTCACCACCTCAGTTTGGCCATCAGTCTGAGGGTGATAGTCTAAAGTAAAGGACAATTAAGTGCCCAAATTCTTCCACAAAGTGCGCCAAAAATGGCCTACAAACTTTGGATACCTGTCAGTCACAATGTTAAGAGGCAAACCATGGATTCTAACAATTTCTTTGAAGAACAAATCAGTAATGTGAGAAGCATCATTATTACATTTACATGGTAAGAAATGAGCCATCTTACTAAATCTATCCACCACAACAAATATACTATCAAAGCCTCTTTGAGTCTTAGGAAGACCCAACACAAAATCCATGCTAATGCTTTCCCATGGCCTATTAGGAATAGGAAGTGGCTGATATAGGCCAGCATTAGATGAAGTACCCTTTGCCCTTTGACAAATACTACAACATTCAACAAATTTTCTGATATCTGATTGCATTTTAGGCCAAAAATAAAACCTCTTCACCTGATCCAATGTTTTATCCAATCCAAAATGACCTCCAAGTCCACCATAATGTTTTTTCTTTATGATGTTCTCCCTCATGGAACATTTAGGAACACATAGTTGGCTGCCTTTGAACAACAACCCCTGCTGCAACAAAAACTTAGAAAAATTAGAATGATAAGAGTCTAAAAATTGTGAACAAACTTCATATACCTCCTTGAAATCTTCATCATCCTAATACATATGCTTGAGAGCATCAACCCCTACACTTTGCAACTGAATTTCTTAAACCATACACACCCTCCTACTCAATGCATCTGCCACTTTGTTAGCCTACCCCTTCTTGTGTTTGATTTAAAAAGTATACGCTTGGAGTTGCTCAACCCATTTCATATGCGTATGATTGAGTTTCTCCTGAGAATTCAGAAAACTAAGTGCATGGTTGTTAGCATAAACAATAAATTATTTTGGCAAAAGGTAGTGTCTCCATTTTTTTAAAGCTTGCACCATTGCATACAATTCCAAATCATAAGTAGAGTACTTTCTCTTAGCATCATTCAATTTTTCACTAAAGAAAGCAACAGGCCTGCCCTCTTGACTTAGGACAGCCCCTATAGCAAGATTGCTAGCATCACATTCTACCACAAACAACTTATTAAAGTCGGGCAAAAAAAGTATGGGCTGTTGTGCTACCTTTTGTTTCAGAATTTCAAAAGAATCATTGGTTGCCTTTGTCCACAAAAACTTACATTTCTGCCCCCCTTTGATGGTATCCAAAATTGGTGCACAAATATGACTAAAACCCCTTATAAATTTCCTATAAAATGTTGCCAAACCATGAAAACTTTTCACATCACCTGTTGTTTTTGGAGTTGTCCATGACAAAATGGCTTCTACCTTTGTTGGATCCATCTTCAAACTACCCTATGAAATCACAAAACCAAGATAGGTGAGTTCTTCCTTCATGAAGACACTCTTTTCCATGTTGATCATCAATTGTTCATCATACAACTTCCTCAAAACCTGATCCAAATGTTGCAAATGCTCCTCATTAGTCCTGCTGAAAACAAGAATGTCATCCAAATATACCACAACAAATTTGCCAATGAAATCCCTCAACACTTCATTCATGAGATGCATAAAAGTACTTGGAGCATTAGATAGACCAAATGGCCTCACCAACCACTCATAAAGACCCTCATTTGTTTTGAATTATGTCTTCCATTCATCCCCTTGTTTGATTCTAATTTGATGATACCCACTCTTAAGGTCTATCTTGGAAAAGTCTCTAGCTCCTCCCAAACAGTCCATTAGGTCCTCAATCCTTGGCATAGGGAACCTATATCTTATGGTAATCTTGTTAATGGCTCTAGAATCCATGCACAAACTCCATTTACCATCTTTTTTAGGGGCTAGGACTGTTGGGATAGCACATGGGCTAAGACTCTTTCTTACCAATCCCTTATCCAACAATTCTTGTACTTGCTTGGCAATCTCTTCATTTTGTGAAGGTGTCATCTTGTAGGCTACTTTGTTTGGAAAAGTAGATCCTGGTATGAAGTCAATTTGATGGCTTATGTCCCTAATAGGTGGCATCTGATTAGGCATTTCTTCTACCATAATCCCCTTATACTGTTCTAGCAATTGTTGCACCTCATAGGGAACTTCTTCCTTACTAGGATCATGCAAACTAGGACTGCTTTTAGGCTTCAAAATTAGAGCATACCCTTGGGTTCCTTCCTCTTTAAGGGCATCTAGAAACTCTTTCCCACTCACAATCATGACACTTGACCCAACATTCTTTTCTACATGCCCATCAGGCAATGGATCCATTCTATACTTTCTACCATTCTTAGTTATGATGAAAGAATTAGTTTTACCATCATGTTGTGATTGAACATCATATTTCCATGGGCATCCTAACAATAAATGACAAGCATCCATAGGAATCACATCACATAAAATTTTGTCCTTATATTCTCCTATCTCAAATTCAACCCATGATTGTTCATCTACCAAAACTTGTTGCCCTTTATTCAACCATGATACTTTATAAGGACTAACATGAGGAAGCCTTTTCAAATTCAATTTGTCTACCATTTCAATGGAAACTAAATTTTCAGTTGAGCCTGAATCAACAATTACCTTGCAAATCTTACCATAGGCCTTGCATGTTGTTCTGAACAATGTCTTCCTTTGAGGGGGTTCTTGAGTTTGAGGCACCTTCAACATGGTTCTTCTCATCATCAAACTTCCTCCTTCATGGACCAGGGCTGCACTTCCAATTGGAGAGTTGACACTTTGGCAATCTTCCTCTTGGATCAATTGGTTCCTTCTCTCTCCTCCATGAGAGCTTGAGGCTTGCTTTTCAGGACACTTGAAGGCTGGATGTCCCAGTTGGTTGCAATTGTAGCACCTTCACGTGAAGACATTAGGACCTCTTCCTGGTCCACCAAATCTACCTCTCCCATTAGGCCTTCTTCCTCCAAAGCCTCCTCTAGAACTAGATTCTCCACTTTTCTCTTGGGAACCAGATTCCCCTTCTTTGGGACTGATTTCTGCCCCCAAAACTGCCCCTACCTTTAAAATTTCTGCCACCTCTTCCTCTACTTTGCTGCTCACCTTTCCTCTTCAACTTCTCTTCAGCCCTTAGTGCCACTTGAAAGCACTTCTCCACAGTTTCAGGTGTCAATAAACTGATTTCATCTTGAATATTGAACCTCAAACCATTTAGATACATTGCTACCTTGTCTTTGTCATCCTCCATGTACCCACAATGAAGAGTGTATTTGTGAAACTCCTCGGTGTAAGTAGCCACATCCATATCTCTTTGCTTGAGATTTTGCATCCTCTTGTAGATCTGCACCTCATAGTATGATGGAAGGAATTGGGACTTGATCCTCTCCAACATTCTACTCCATGAAGAGATCATACTCTATCCATTCTTTACCCTCTTTCCTTGGGTGTAATTCCACCATGTAAGGGCAGCACCTTTGAGTTTAGTTTTTGCAAACTTAACCCTCTTACTTTTAGGAACTTCTTTGTATTCAAAGTAGTTGTTTAGAGCCTCAATCCACTCCATGACTTCATCAGTATTCATCTTCCCACTGAACATAGGAATCTCTATCCTAGCCTCCGAAGAATCCTTGCCAATTGCCTTGATGGCTTCAAGGAAATGCCTTTGATCAGCTGATACTTCTACCTCTTCTTTCTCTTCTTCTTCTCCCTCTTTCTCTTCATCTTCATCTAAACCTTCATCTATTCTCTTCCCTATCATCAATAGCCCTAACCAATAGCCCTCCTAGTGGTTTTAAGCCCTAAATAGGCCTATTTTGTGAAGTACCTTCAAATGGTAGTTTGAAACCCTCCTGACCATTTGAACATGTTAGTGGCATCCCAAAACCACAAGATTCAACCTCCCTTTTCTATTTTGACTGACTGTCCTCAAAAATCATACTGTTGTAGCTTCTGTCAGACACTTAGCACATGGTTTTACTAAGTCCAATCAATGGAATCCCAACATCAACAGCCCTTTGCCCACAAAACCCTTATAAGACAAAAAAATAGACACTAGATAACTCATTCCACTGACCACAGAGTTTGGTGATTCAGTGGAATGGAGAAAACATCTTAAGGTTGCTGTCAGAACCCTAGTTGAGGGTTTCCAAACCACTTGCAGAGGAAAGAGGAATGCAACAATATAGATGAATGTCAAGAACCCAAACTACTTGAAAATGAAAGGTGACTCACCAACCTAACTCTCCATCATGGTCAGTAGTCACCACTTGACCGTACAGGTACGGAGTATGCACATAAATAGTGAATTTCTTGAGGAAATAGTAGGTTCGGTGGACAGTTTAGTATCAAGTGATCGTGGAACGTTTTATTCTCAATGGTAGAAGCCCAAACTAGTCTTGAAAGATAGTCATTCCATCATACTCCACTCCCATATGATCTAGACCCTATGACAGAGCCATACCATAGAGAAGTATGGGCTGTTATGCAACAAACTCAGAAAATGACACAGAAAAATAGAAAACTATCTTGTATTACTTAGAATTCCTCCACACCTGTTACAATCATCATGTTTAAGGCATTAAGAAGCATGCTCCAATATCCTTGAAGTAGTTAGAAGGCAGTTGGGTCGATGGACTATCTATAACCATCAAATACCTTCCTGCAACTACTTTGTGTTAGGACAATAATCACCTTGTTTTGGCATTTACAACTGTGGCATATGGTCTTCGATGGTTTTAGGACTTGTTAATGGTTTGTTTATGACTTAACAATGTCCTCAAGGCTTTCACATGCCTTAGACTCCTTGAATATGCCTTAGACCTTTTGAGCATGCCTTAATAAGGCTTGAAAAACATAGAGACTACATGACTGTCCTCCTTGATTCCATGACAGTAGTTTATAGACACATGGACATAGTCCTTTACATCATGGCACATAGTCTTATTACATCAAGAGAATGGTCTCTAGGACCTTATTGAATAAAACAAAACAAACTTGAAGATCAAAACAAGACATAGATATCTTGGTGCTCCTACACCACATTCTTTAACCCAAAAGGCAAAAAACATAGAAAAATATCCCCCAAGAAGCAGTGAATGAAATCTTATGTTGATCTTGAGGATTAACCATGATTTGGTTATAGAAGATAATAATGCTACACCCGTAATACTATAGTGTGTATATGGTTAGGAGTAGTCAGCGTGTGGCTACCTTAACTCTTATTTAAGTTATATAATCATTAATATAGTCTTATATAGGTAGTTCTAAGGTTAGCGTGGGTGGCATCCATGGGTTAAGTATGGTATATATAGGAGGTAGAGGTTAGCTATTATCATCATATGGAGTATTGTGTTCTCATTGAAGACTATTGGAGGTATCCCCCTTGAAGTGGATTAGGAGGTTTCTCCCTAGAAGTGGCATAGTATTATCAAGTATTTACAACATATTTTATATTATATACTTCTTCAGTGCAATTTATTTCATTACAAGTGGTATCAAAGCATGATCTTGGCACCGTGAAGGTAAAAACTAGGTGATTTATTTTCTAATTTAGAGGTCATTTTGGAAATCACACATCTCTCTCATTTTAGAGAATCTTTTCAAAAAATTTTAAGGTTTTTTCTAGGACATATTGAAGCTGCTACAATCCAGAATTTAGAGCATTTGGAGTAGAATTGAGCAAGTTATAATAGAATTAGGGTTTCTGCCATTATTTCTTGTGAAGCACATATATATCTCATTTTAGCGAATCTTCTCAAGATTTTTAACGGGTTTCTCAAGGACATCTTTTATCTTCTGCAATCCAGATTTTAGAGTTTTTGGAGCAGAATTAAGAGAGTTATTGTATAATTAGGGTTTCCACCAATTTCTCTTTCCATGCTACACATTACCAAATTTCTTGGAGATTTTTTTCAGGGAAGTGAGATCTAGGCCCTGGTAAGTTACATTAAAAATTTTAGATTGACTAGATTTGTTTTGTGTTATTTATTCCAAAATTATTTTTTACTATCGTGACGGGTCCTTCAACAAGAGACAAAAAGAATCATGTCACACCTAGAAATTCTCCAAACAAGGAAGATATAGAAGGTGGGGAGTCTTATACTAAGGATCTACATGGGAAAATGACTGAGGTGGAGGAGGGTATTTCATTACTAAAGTCATCAATCGAGGAATTATCTAAGAACATGTATTCCTTGCTACAAAGAAGATCTCAAAACTTATTGAAGAAGAAGAAGAAGCAGGAGGAGGAGGAGATGTTGGAGTACAATACCACTGAGAGGGTGGGGGTGAATCAGTGGTATGCTAATTTTAACAACACCTTAAGAACTTGAAAAATCACAACAGCTTTGACATGGCAGACTAATGTCAAGAATGCATTAACAATATTATGAAACAAACAGGAACATCAAACTTAGGAGTAAAGATGTTTGCATATTAGACACTTAATCATTTAACTTGTATAATTTTGATTGACCATAATGAGAATCAACAGAGGACGTCATTTCAAACAAAATATATGATAAATATGTGTTCATGCAGATCAGATTGACTTAGAATAACTATAAAATTGAATGACACATAATGAGTGAAAGAACATGAGGATAAGACACATCAGTGATAGCAACAACCCATAACACAAATATTGTCCTGAGTGGAAACCCTTTGGGGCAGAAAACCACTTGAAAAATGCCTCACTGGCTTATCAAAAAGAATCTCACTGATTACAAGCCTCACTAGCTTACAACATTGCCTCACTGGAATATAACATTGCCTCACTGGTGCATATAACATTTAGAAGCATCAACTTCAAGGAGCACCAACCCCTAACACAGCCTTGCAGGAGCACCGACTCTCTACATACAGAAAGATAAATACAAATACAGAGGGACACTCTGTTTTACTGAACCTCACTATTTCTGTTACATATCAACAATAATATTCTCTCACACACACATTTCTTTATATCAACACCATATATATATATATACAAATCAACTCTCTTTCTCTCATCATATAGTTTTCAAAAATAACTGTGCTAATAAAACAGTTTCAAGAAGTTCTCAACTATCAAAGTAGTTAAGGTTGAATGACCTCATGAAACATAATAATATGCCTTTGAAAAACAATGATATCAACTGTATGTTGAGATAAACAGAGTTATTTGTTCAAGACCTTTACAAACCCAAAACTGAAAGTTCATTCTGAGACAATTATAACTACTCATAACAAAGTATTACAAATCCATAACAAAGCCTTGAAACCACTTTCCAAACCATAGTTAACAACCTCTGTTAATAGCATTTTAAGACCCGAATGAAGAAGCATTGATTTTGTTTTTTTAAAATCCTAATCACCATTGTTATGGATGATGAAGCAAAAAGAATTATTTTCAAATAAATGAAACCCATAACAGAAAAACAATACCCATAACTGTCGTTGCCCGAGTTCAAACAATAAAGCAAGAAACTAGTAACAATATCACCTAGAGAATGATTGTATTTTGCATTTGCTATCAATGACCACACTCTTCAAGTCCACTTCCAGCTTTTGTCACCTCAACTATGATTCTCAAAAGATCTATCAAGGATTCATGGTGGTTTCTACATATTATTTCATGATTACATAAGGATATGAAACCCTAGCTCACTGCCGACATAGACCAAGATAAAAACTTTGAAAAATGAAATGATTTTCTTTTCTTTTTGCCCATGTATTCCTTATGTAACTGGTGCTCTAGGTAAACCCTAGAAAGACAGGTAGAATCCTTAAAGAATGAAACTTTTCAAACTTGTTTTAACCGGCTCAGTGGGTATTTCTCAACATGTCGATGAAAAACCTTTTTGCAAAGTGTTTTATACACTAGAAAATCCAATGTGAGAATTCCTTAGGAAAAACAAATAAATGTATACCATGGTCAACAACTTTAGAGGTAAAATATACCTTAGTTTTTATACACTTGTATATCACAAGAATATGTCAAATCATGTCAACATGATCAAGAGGACCAATGCCAATGAAAGATGCCAAACTGAACATGTGCCACCCAACCACAGAATTGATTACAAGGTCAATATACCTGTAACATAATGTCATAGTGCCAAAGATCAATTTCTGTCTGTTAGGATAGTAAGATGCCACTTAAAAGGAATGTGACAACTATGCAAAATAAATACAACTATGAAAAATGTAAGTCAACAGCCCAACTGTAATGTATACCAAATTGCATCATATTTTGACAAACTGTAAGCAACATGATCAAGGAAAAATAAATATGATCAATGCCTCAACTGAACATCAAGTTATGGTCAACTGAATATGTGTCATCAGAACCATCACAACTGAATGAGCCATGAACATATAACCATGCACTTGAAACCATATTAACTGAGATGAACCTTGTATATCACTTACACTATCTTGTCATCAAACTGATTTGTTGCCAAACTAATGAGTATTATTACACATCATAAATACCAACAACCAATGTGTCAAGCATATGTCAGCATCAAATGCATCAAATGCTAGAAACTGTGAAGATCATTGGATACTATGTCATCAAGGCAAGTTATTACCAGATCATGTGAGTACAGTGCCAACTGAACCCATGCCAACAAAGAAAGATAACAACCAAGATCTAATCCTTCTGACAAAATTATCCAAAACCACTATCAATCCAATACCATTGTACTGGCAACTCAAGGTTACCACATCCAACTAAGAGAGATTATGTCTTTGACATCAAGGACAACAACTGGGGACAACAAACTCCCCCTTTGTCCACAATGGCAAAACACAACACTCTCTCCCTCTTTTTGACATCAAAGACAAAGGGAGGAAGGAAAGTGTGCCAATGCCTCCATAAATCCAAAAACAATAAAATCACTAAAATAATAAGCAGAAATGTATAACCATACCAACCATATCAAGACTATCCCATGATTGAGAAGTATCCAGAACATCTGAAACAAAAAATGAGATGTCAACACTGTAATGAAATATTAGCAACATGAAGAGCATGTAGCAAAGATAGACAACAACTAAGTATGCTAATAGAAAAACACTGTCACTGCACTGTTACTAAAGATGTTATCACTACATCAAACAAATCACTGTCATCATGAAATTCACTGTTCAATAGTCACACTGTCATAGGACAAACTCCTATGAGCATACTGTTAGAGTACCTCTCACTGTCATATATCACTGTATCACTGTTTATAACACATTACCACAATACTATCCATTACAACATGTACTGTCTATTGCAACTAACAAGCAAACCTGATCACCTCTCAAACAATCCTAGACCACTGTTACAATAGGACTGTGAATACCACTGACAACCAACAATTTGAAGATTTGGACTACTTGACCAAAACAAGACACCTGATCATCTTGTGATCTCAAGCAACTTATCAAACCAGGACAACATCGTTACCATATTTGTCATTGTACTGTGAACAGTACTGAACACTAAAATGAATTTTGTACATCAATGTTAGAGGAGATTGTAGAGATATTAGCATACTAAAAGAGAGCCAATGTAGATATGAAGAGAAATCTCACTAAACATGGAATACTTGCATGGAGACTAAATTATACACTTGCCCCTTGAACATAAAGGACAAATACAACTATCATAAAGAATACCAATGAAAGACATTACATGCAACTTGAGACTCAAGGGAACCAGTTATGCCTTAGATCACACTGTGACAAAACACTTGACCAAATTATAACAAAAAAAACATGAAGCTTTGCATGCATGAAGGGAAGGTTTGTTATGAGAACATGAAGGCACTTCTTCTTTCATCTACCAAAATACTTCACCTTACCACTGTGTTCATCAAACAGCCCTTTAACCATTGTAACAAAATATACCCTATCACTGTCAAAACACTTACATACCACTATTAATGCTTCAAAAAGAAAAACTACCTTGCTCACTGTACTGCCATCACTATGCAGTCAACACTTATAAAAACAAGATCAATATGAACCATGAAGAAAAACAAAGACACTATTATTTCACTGTAGTTCACAGTTAGGGATCTCATCATTCTACATATTTCACTGTGCAGAAAATAGAGAACACTGATGTTGTATCTCATCACTGTATGATCAAACCACTGAAGGCATCATTGTTGAAGACACTAAGATTATTGAATGTGAATCGTATGTAATAGCATCAAGGATCATTGACCTATTATGTAACCAGGGAGATAAGTGACATAACAAAATCATCCCTATTTTGAGGCTTCCAATATAGAGAAAATGCTGACAAAAATTATATGGTTTGAAATCTTGCATGACCATGAAAGACTGGTTTGAACTGTCCTCTACAAGCAATTCCATTTTCCTTTACATGTACACTGTTCAAATTTATATTGATGTCCTTGTATGTGTTTGTCATAGTGTCAAACTTATTGAATTTATCACCCTTCAATGACAGTCTTGATTACACCTCTTCAAACTGTTCCTATCAAACTCATTTTCATACCAAAGTAGCAGCAACCAATGTCACTATTTAAGAAAAAAAAAAAAAAGACAAATTCACTATTGAAAACACTATCCTTATCATGAGTGAAACACTATCATTGTTACATCACTATCTAGGATGCATATAACACTGTATCATGTCATTGACTACATACTAAGCCAAAATCAACATGTAACTTTATTGCCTTTCATGTGGACCAGTGTTTCAAAAATGTATCTTCTTGACAACATCCATACGTCATTGACCTGAAGTATCAGATCATTCTATTCATCTGCAAAACTAAGGAACACATTGAACTAATGAAAACAAGGCATTCCAGCATATTGTAACACATCACAACTTAGAATATTGCATTGTGGACCACCAAACCATTTGAAACTTCTTAGGAAGGAACTCATATATCATTATGCATATATTCCCAGATCTACACATCCTCATTTATTGCTTCTAGAGAAAATCAAGGACTTGACTCAAGTATACTGTAGTTCGGAGGATAGTCATATACAATTCTTCACTAACTGACTTAAATGCCTTATGCAATATCAAAGATAAGAAAGAATTACATGCGGTTCAAACTTGAGATGTATTAAGGCATGTAAAATCTCCACACCGGCTCCTATAGCTGATATGTATACTATCCATCTTCTACAAGTGCTCAAACATGTGTTCTATAGAGTACTTCTGCATCTAGAACTATATGTGTTACTTCTATCACTTGAGACCTGATATCTTGCAAACCATAAGAACAACTAGTACAACAAGGTAGTGTGCATTACACATCTCCAAACATATTTGTAAACTCGCGCATGGGCACAACTTCTTATCTAGAGGAATGCAGATCATTCCAATAGGTCTCCACCATTACTTTTACTCTGTCTGAGGACTATTCAGAACTCTGTTGCTGATAACTTTTTTTGCTAAAGGAGTAAAGACCTGAATTCTTGGATATGGTATGTTAATAACAACATCTTGACTTAACTATTAAAATGTAAGACTAAATCTTGCACTGCGGAGCAATGCGGGTCAAAATACTGTAACTCTACCTTAGGATATACACAGTGAGAGCCTTACCAAACTTCTGCAACTTTTCTCTAAGTGTGATACTTCAAACAGATAGGATATCATTGTTGATATATTGTATGTTATAATAGATTTGTACACCTCCACAACATATTCAGACATTAAGAGGATTGTCATTCTTATATTTGGACAATCTTTCTCCATTTGCTAAGTCTTCCCTTAAGCATGCCAATTATATGTCTTCAACTTAGTAAAACCGTCTCTCACAAATCTTCCATTGTCCATCAGCTTCACCCATCTCTGACCTCAAGTAGACACATGTTATGTTAAAATCAATGACAATACATATTGCCAACATTGGATCCATCTCAACTTCATAAGTATCACCAATTGTAAACTTCTATGTTCCTTGATAAATGATTGAGTAGGCAAATCATCAAGAGTGTCTTCTAAATAAGGGCCTTTTCCCCCAAAATATAATGTTACCATAAGAATGTGGGGGAATATTTGATCGTGATGTTCTCTAGGTAAGTCCTCATCAACTCCCAAATATTTTGCTAATGCTTCATCATTTACAAAAAGTATCTAAGGGAGGGAATGCATACATAATGTCATAGGCCAACTCTAGTAAAACTAAGGGTAAACCGATATCATTATCAATACCTTGTTGCTCTGATCCTAATCCTTTTCCATTGTAACCAAGATTTTGCAATATGTTAAACCCTTTCCATAATGAGAAAGATTAGGATTGGAGCAATAATGTTACATCCCTATTTCTGACTTGCTATACTTTTACCTTTTACTTGGGCATAAGTAAATTTATTGAGATGTTATAGATTTTTGAGAAGATATGACATGGAATTATACTGAATATCATTTAGGAAATCATGGAAATGATTATGTTATTGTTGATTTTATATCTATATGATGAGATTTGATTTATTTTGAATAATGATGCACTGATCTCTTATTGTTTGATGACAAGTGAAATAGGATTACAAGTTATCGACTCTCAGAGAAGAGAGAGAGAGTATCTTTCGAGAAGAGAGAGATAGACCTTGGATTACGAGTGGTCAATTTGCCAAACGAGTTTAGTGTTAAAAAATAATGTGAACCAATGAGTCGTATGAGGTAAGTCTTGTCTTGCTAGTTACTTTTGAATCTAATCGACAGGTAGTTGATATCTTGATTATCATCTAGTCAAGTCGATGATGAGTTGACTTAGTCGTTTGTGAAGTAAACAACATCATGGATGTAAAATGGTTGTGTTATTCTTCTTGTGTCGCTTGAAGTTTTTCTATCGCTTCTTAACGTCAAGACATTCCCATCAAGTTAGATGACGTTAATATTGTCGACGTTTAATGTCAACAGATGAACTCATCAAGTCGACGTGATTTTAATGAAGAATTGTGATGGGGAGGTGAACTTGACCCATTCACATCATCTGAAATCCTTGAGTCAAATAGAGAAGTTTTTAACAACTTCAGGTAGAAGTTTTTCTCAGCTACGTGATAGCTAAACGAAATCTAAAATCTTGTTTTGCGTTACGCCCAATCCGTCGTGATTGCCATAAAAACGCATTGATCATGTGTTGTGAATTTTTTCCCTTTTTGTAAATGGACGGAAGTCAAATGTGAAGTTGATATATGCTATAACTATTTTGGTCGTTATTTGGAAGGATATTCTAAAATTGTTTTAGTCATAACTTGGCTAACGGGAGGTATTTTCGTCAATTTGCTTGATGTCAGTTTTCTCACCAAGTCAAGTTGGTTTATGCCCAAGCTCTGTCGTTTTAGATGTCATCCTTTGCGAATACGTCTTTTCCTCTCAAGTTTATGACTTGAGTTATCTTAGATCTACCCATACTCTCTTACTTTGGTCGGTTTTGATTCCTTACCTCTTTTTCGACCTTAGAGACACTTTGTGTATTTATTATTTACCACCTTGTTAGAGTTTATTCCTCTAGCAGTGTTAGTTGCATTTTTGAAGGTTAGAAGCTGTCTTGTGGAGAAAGTGGATGAGGTTGTTGTCCCACGTCGACATTAAGGAGCCTCCATCTTCTTAGTGGTCGCTGTAAGTAAGGAAGTCGGGTAGCATGCAGTTTAATGGATCTCCTTCTGTTTAGGCATGGAACCGAGAGGTAAATGCCATGAATCTCCTTCGCCATGGGCAGTGGAGAAGAAATTAGAAACCGGGGAGTTAAATGCCATTCTTTTTTTCTTCGCTGGGGGTGACTAGGCATCAGTTTTTCTGTGGTTAAGAAACTGAAAATGGAGAGGTTTGTGGTGGAGGGAGATAGAGCCCTGTACTGTGTATGAACTGTCGCTCTTGGTACTCTAGTATTATCTCCTCAAGTGAAAGAGGAGGAAAGATATAATGAGTCACGGTTGAAAGCTATCTAAGAAGGATAACTACGAAGAATTAGAGGGGAATAAAGCTTTTATAAGGCTATGTATCGTAGATAAGAAGAGAAGTAGTAAACTATGGAAAATGAGAGCTGATCACTGAGTGATGAACATGCTTTTATTTTAGTAGATAAGCATCGAGATGGGTAGTTTTGACACGTCTCCAACTATGTCACCAAGGTCAAGCCGCAGTGCTCAACTCTGCCAAGAAAAGCTTGACAATGAACTCATTGGGTATGTCTATTCTTGTTTTTAGCTATTGTTTTACTCATTGACTACAGATAAAGTTATGGTATATGGTCGAACATTCATGTGTTTTATGTGAGGTCGATAGCCTATTAAACCTCTATGTTTTATGTGAGGCTGATGTGAGGCTGACAGCATAATGAACCTCTGTGTTTAGTTTTATGTGAGCTCGATAATATAATGAATCTCTATGTTTTGTTGAGGCCAAATAGTCTTTTGACTCTGGAGAATACATATGAATAGTTATGAATCAAAATTTGCTTTCAAAACTCTCTTTTATGGTCGAAACTCGATATGTTCTATGGCTAATGTTCTTCATAATATATGGCCGACATCTCTATAGGTTGTAAGGTTGATACTCCCTATGATATAGGCCAACATGCTTAGAATACAATACTGTCATTATATTAAGCTAGCATGCTTAACAAGTTAACTATGTATATTTTTTAGCAGTAATGATTAGAGTGTTTGTGTAAAACTAAGGCCATTGTATTTAGAGAGTTTATGTTAAGCTAAAGACATATATGCTTAGAGCTCTAAGTGTATACCTAAGACCGGTTTACTGAGTTATCCTTACATTTACATGGTGAAGGAATTAATTATATTCCTGTGTGCTTAAGTTAGTAAGCATAGAACATCTCTCGTATGGATCCAGTAAGTATAGAATATTTCCGTGTTCATTCTATGTGGTCAACAATCATGAGAAATCTCAATGACGATGGCTAGGAACACTGTATGTATCTATAGCATAGTTAAACTATGTAGGTTGTATTTATTTATATAAATGAACTCTAGTGTTATAAGGTTAAGTTCTGCCTTGTGAGGCCGACAATTTTAGTATACCCCTTTGGGTGGTGTAAGGTTGACAAACTATAGTCACCTTATCCTTATTCATGAAGACATCTATTGTTAGACGACTTAGAAACCATTAAGTCAAATGAACTAGAGTGAAGATTGGAGGGTTTAGTCTTGAAAATGACACCAACCAATAAAAGAGGATTAAATCTCATGTTCAGATACCAAACGTAAGATAAAGGTATAAGATTAATGCCTTGTGAGTAAAGTTTGGTATTGATGTTCATTTATGACCGTATGATATTGTTATCATTATGAACAAATATGAATAGTGATAAAATATCATTTACTTATGCAATCACAATGAGAAGCATTGTCAAGTTAAATATAGGATGGGAATTTTTAGTCCTTATCTCTTCTTTAGCAAAGTTAGTTGACTTGTGATGACCAAGGAGATTGATAAATCTATTGTAGACTTAATCTTACTAGGAGAAAGATTGACTAGGTCAAGGATATTTATATTATACCTAGTGTACTCGTATTCCATGAATAACGATGATATGTATAACATCTAAAAGGTTTTTAAGAAAACCATAGTGCACTATACTTATGTCGTAGTATCATATTAA
The DNA here is from genome assembly GCA_027924645.1 of Cunninghamia lanceolata. Classification (NCBI taxonomy): domain Eukaryota; kingdom Viridiplantae; phylum Streptophyta; class Pinopsida; order Cupressales; family Cupressaceae; genus Cunninghamia; species Cunninghamia lanceolata. The sequence continues at coordinate 661,496 of BSBN01001835.1, read as the reverse complement.
TGAACTTGGATTCTGAGTTAAAAATAGAAGACTAAAGGAAAGTTGTATACTTAAACTCCTTTCTTGATTTTCCATTTTCATGGAAAAGGAAATACAAAAACCCTAGAGTGACCCAGTAGGGTAAGGTTATAATTATACCTTTTGGGGTTACAACTTGTTTAGTGGATTATGTATGGGTCGACAAATAAGGTCGAGAACCCTAATTTGGTAATGCTCATTTCTATCTTATTGAAAAGAGATTAGTTTCTAATCGACAATGTTTAACCCTAGGAAGGGGAAAAACCATGTGTTGGGCTACAAGTCGACTTAAAATACAAGTTGTAAGCCTCAGACTTGCAAGTATGCAAGAGGTACCATTAAAATGGGTAGTCAAACAATAAAATCTTTATACCTTTTTATCACAACTTCTCTAAGCTATTACTTGTCGACAAGGGGGTGAATCTCAAATGTTGCAAAGATGCAAAGAGAGATACCTAAGAATGGATAGTCAATCCATAATGATAAATAGAGCAACGATAGTGTCTTGTGAATTCACCTAAGTTAGAAAGACTAGATTGGAGTTGGATAAAACTCTTTAGTTAAACCTTGACTTAACCTAGATATGGTAATTTTTATATTAAGACATTGAGATCATTATTTAGATCGTGATTGAAGGGTCAAGTGCCCTGACTATGTGTAATTATTCTTACTTGTAAGAAGGGAATTAGTTTCCTAGACTATATTGCTTAACCTGGGTAGGGTTATCATCTTAGTCGTAATTAATCTATCTATATTTATTATGAGACAATAAGTCATGGACCTTGGGTATTGCAATGATGCAATGAGAGTCCTTGTAAAGGAAGAAAGACGAAAGAAAAGTCTACGGATTTTAGACTATGAAAGAAAACATGTATTGGGTCGGGAAGACTAGATTGTTGAAATCATCATGACTTCATAAGTTAAACGTAGTTGACCAAGTTGAACTGTAGGAATATGATAGTATCCAAGTCGAGTTGGAGTGGGTGAACAATATGACATCGTTCATTGTGAACGTCAATTTATATTGAAACTATGGCCACAGTAATGCATATGTCTCTGCATGCATTGTCGGTTCACTGTATCTGGATTGCACATCCTATCGGGAATCATACTTAGCTAGAGGGTATCTAGGGTTGTATGATTTATAGAGTTGTGTAGGATACAACATTATGTACTCGGAAAGGCAAATCACCACTGGTCACCTTGGTCTATACTTCTCGTGAAGGGTAGGGCCACTTCTGGTTAGGAAGGAGTGTGGGAGACCGACGGTCTGTGGTTGGAGGTAAATCACTGGAAAGATACTCTCTCTCTCTAGCAGAAGACATGCCGAGGCTTGCGATAAAGATGTCAGAATTCTAGATGTAGTATATTATTGAGACTTGTGTTTATTGAGACTAAGTAAAACATTATCTGATTCAGGTATTTATAATAGATTTATTTTTGTAAACATTGTACTTGAGAAAGACAATATGGTTTATTGAATTTGTAATGAGATATGTTGTAATTGTAGTTACTCGACTATATGTTGAATAAAAGAAAAATTTTCTCTGTCTCATTTTACCTTGTAAATTTACTTTATGGTGAAATTTTTGGTTTTTACTATGTTTCTAGAACGTGGATGTTACAAATAAGGTATTCATAGACATCAAATCTATTTCAAATCCAGGTAATTTGTCTTCATAATAGTGACCAGGCTTTGATCTATGAGAGACATCATCTTTATTAGAATTAATATCAACATGAGAGTCCAAAGATGATGTAGCATGTGAATCAAGATCAATAGGCAAAGATAATGAAGCTTGTACTTTAACATGCACATCAAAATCTAATGGATCCCAATCATCTTCAAGATTATCACATGAACAACACAAGGACCATGAGTAATTGATGTAAGCATAACTACTTATGTTGGAGAAATAATTGTTCTATATTTTTAAAGTACTTCACAAAACTTAAATAGATTATCATTAGCTTTTATCACATATTGCTTGTTTTGATGTAGGAATTTTATTTTCCTATGTAGTGTAGACAAGACAATTCACTCATTTCATGAATCCAATGATGCCCCACAAGAATATTGTATATGAAAATTCTAGGCATCACATGAAAAGTAGTGTGTAATGTTATTGTCTATAAAGTACTAGGCAAAGTGACACAACCAAGGGGCTCTTGCATTACATTATCAAATCCAGTAATACCTATCGTAGATTTAAGAAGATTGGAGTAATTAATTTGAATCACATCTGATAATTATTTACTACATATATTCAATCTAGATCCATTATCTACTAATGATCATTTTACTCTAAGATCTCTATACCTCACTATAACATATAATGGTGTATACTCATGAATCCCCTGCAAACGGGGTAGCTCATCTAAGGTAAATGATATATCATCATACACATCATGCTTAGGCGTAAAAGAAACTTCAGGTTTCACTAAGGCATGATAAGTAAAATTAATCTTGTTATAAGATGGAAAACATAAAGAAGCATAAGCTATATGACATGTAGGAGTAGTATCACATAGTCATTGTATCATCATCTATAGGTAGATCACGTGAGGGAGATGTGCTCAAAGGTAATATCTCATTAAAAGCATGCACAACACTATCACTCTCCAAAGAAGTACGTAACATGTGACAATCAGGGAGGAGTGAAGTAAGGGTGCCCAATAAAGAGGGAAATGTGATAAACAAATCCCTAAAGGAAGGAAAAGAACACATGCTATCATATAATTCTTCCATAGACAAAGTTAAATCTCTTTCTTATGACAATGTAATGAGAGAATCAAGGACAATGAGATCACATGTCACAAAAAGTAAAAGTATGCCAAAATCAGTTATTGAAGCATGAATAGAGGCTAAGGATAAAAGACCATGAGAATCCATAGTGAAAGTAGGTGTCTATCCAAGGGTCTAGAGTTTACAAAGATATACAATAAAATTGTGACAACCCTAAGAGGACGAATCAAGCAACACAAAAAGGAAGGCATAATTTATTATAGCTATAAATATTGATCATAAATCAGATCTAAAATGTGTGGGAAGAATTGACCCCAAGGCAAATCTATGGTGGGTAGGGTGGGTAAAAGATGGGCTTAGAAGAAGAAGCACCAAACCCTGAAAGGGAGATCTATCAATAAAGAATAAAGGCATAAGGATAATTCAAATATGAAAATAGAATATAATCTTAGATTTGATAAATCCTTAAACCTTAGAAAAATAGGCTTCTAGTCTCAATTGGTTTCACCAAAATGAAAAGGGGAAAACACAATCCCTAAGGTTAGTCTAGGGTAATTGACAAAATGCATACATACAAGCCAAATTAACTTAGACTAAAGAACAGATGGAATGCAATGGATTGTTTCAGAGTCATGGGGATCGGTTCTATAATAGTTGACATGATCTAGAGCAAACAAACAATCAAATTTTAGAATGTTAGGCCTTTGTCACAAAAAGCCCTAAAATTATAAAATCAAGGTGAATCAAACATATGACACATCATTTTCCCATCATCAATTATCAATCTAAGGGAATACCATTGATTCTCTACATTGAAAACCAATCTCCATTATTCATTCATAATGATGTAGTCTATCAACAATTGTTCCTAACACTTGCACAATTTTCCACTCTTCCCCTTCCCTAACGTTTACCCTAAATCCCTTCTTCATTATTCCGTACCTCTTAAAACATCTTCAATTTCCTTGATATAAGGGTAAGTAGGAGGATCTCCTACAATTGTAATTATCCTTTCTCCTGGACACAAGTCAAGGTCACGGTGAAGCTCAAGGTCAAGGTCAAAGAGAGGGTCAAAGTCAAGGTCAAGGTCAGAGTCAGGGTCACGGTTAAAGTAAAAGTCAGAGTCAAGGTCAAGGTCAAGGTCAGACTCAGTGTCACGGTTAAAGTAAAAGTCAGAGTCAAGGTCAAGGTCAGACTCAGTGTTTAACCGGTCAGAGTCAGGGTAACGGTTAAAGTAAGGGTCAAGGTCAAGGTCAAGGTCAGAGTCAGGGGGAAGTGATCGATTTATATCCTCTACCGAAGTAGAGCTATGAACCACAACTACAAAGCACAAAATAACTGCACTCAATACTTCCCCTGTTTCCAACTCATCATCATGTTTTCAGCACCGAATTTAGTAATGTCAGTGACTGCTTCGGCGCCAATATCAGCGTCGGAAAACAGATATTCGTTTAAAGTTGACTCCGCTCCATCCACTGCTCTTCCATTCACAAGACAATATGACGGCACACTCTGAAATAAAAGATAAAATACTCAGTTCATACCTGGTAAATTCTTTTCATTTACAGATCACTTCAAACATTACTTATCAAAATATAGACTATCTTGTCAGAACAAGTGACAAAACAAAGCTGAAGGTCAATAATAAAATTAAAAAAACTCACTTCAAAATCAGATTTACGATTGCCTGTTAAAAAGAAGTATTGAAATCATTACCTTCAACTTCTGAATGCAATTCCGTATTACTGTATTGCTGCAATAGCAAAGTCTCATAGATTTTGATATATGCAACTCTTCAATACCTGCTATGTTCTCCAGCTTCTCAGAAGAGTCGATCACAATGCGCGTCAAGCAGCTCACTCTGGAAAAACGCGGCAACTCCTCAAGCTCAGGACACTCATTAATGTACAACTTTGTAAGCTTTGTAAGATCACCGGTTCCTACTATTCTTTGCAAATCTCTGCACCTTCCTACACACAGACTGATGAGTGTTGTTGGCAGCATAATGTTCTGTAGCTTTTCACAAGAGTAGATTTGAATTTGCTCCAAACAGCTCACTCTGGAAACACTTTGCAACTCCTCAAGCTCAGGACACTCATTAATGTACAACCTTCTAATCTCCATGTTACCTGACACACTTTTCAAATTTTGACAACCATCCAAATGAAGACATTCTAACTTCCCACATCCATCAATTATAATCATCTTCAGGCAAATTGAACCTCTAAAAACTGGCAACTTCTCAAGCTCCGGACAGTCACGAATGCTTAACTCTACGAGCTTTTCACACCTATACTCTATTGTTTTTAAATTTTGACAACCATCCGACTCAAAATATTTCACCGTCACATTTCTACCAAATGTTATCCTCTCTAGACACTTCATACCACGGAGGCACAAGTACTCAAACTCTAGCTTCCCACAATCAGAAATTTCCAATTCTACAAGTTTTGCAAGATTATTTATTCCTGACATATTTTTTAGATGATTACAGTTTTCAATAGTAATTTTTTCCAGGCAGCTCAGATGTCCAAGCCTTAATTCCTCAAGCTCTGGACATGCACTAATATTCAATTGTGCCAGCATCCTAAAACCGGATACTCCTGACACATCATTCCAATAGTCAGAAGCTACCAACTCCGTAAAATCAACATTCAATTCGACAGGATTCCTGAGATCTGGAATTCCTGACACACTTTTCAAATGTTTACAATCTACAATTCTGATCCTTTCCAGACAGGTCAGACGGCCAAGACTTACCTCCTCAAGCTCTGGGCATGGACTAATATTCAAGAGCACAAGCTTTGCAAGATCAGATATTCCCGGCACACTTTTCAAAAGTTTACAATTTGTAATATCAAGACATTTTAATGTCTTTATCCTTATTAAATCCATTTCCATAAGTTTTTCCATGCAATGAAGTTTGATAGACTGAAGGCTTGGATAGTGAATTCCACTAATTAAAATCTTGGATATCAATTCCTCACCGCTAATCTCTAGATTTTCAAGGCCACCCATGGGAGCTTTAACACTGCTAGACATACCTCCATTATTCCAAGCCACTTCCCCACTAAATTTGAAATTCCAAATAAGCAGAGATTCACAAGTAGTCCTCTCTCCTGTTTTAGTGGAAGCCTGTATCCCCTGTAATGTGGAAGAATTGACACACAAACTACAAAGATTCATACTGAGAGATTCTAGTAAAGGTAAACCTTGGATTGGCCATCCTCGGGCATCTAAGACCACCTTTTCTAAATTGTTTGATATCCCTAAGAAATCTGGAATCTCTTCCAGAAAGGTATCAGAAATCTGCAGTTCCTTCAACTGGGAGGGTGCCTGAAGTTTAAGATAAATTTGTGTACAGCTCTCAATGATTTTAAAAAACAGCCCGGAGACAACCATAAAGTAATGAATTCTACCATACCGTTGAAGGAGATTTAGTTTTATAGAATGAGAAGATCAAAATACCTGTATGCGATTCTCCCACTACGTTTTGAGACGTCCACCTTGTTAGAGTGGTAGAGATACTGAGAGGGGGGGTGAATCAGTATCCAAACAGATTTTTTGCACTTACAGATATGTTTTGCAGACTGAAACAAATACCTTTAAAAACTTGTATTTAAACAATTAAATCAACTGAGTTTAGATGTTCTGTATCACAAGAACTGTGCCAACAAGATAAGATACAAGAATGAAAGTTGAAATATCTGACAACAGATCAAGAAGCATACCACAAAAATAGACATAGAGATTTGTCCTGAGTGGAAAGCCCCTGGCATAAAACCACTCGAAAAATTGCCTCACTGGCTTAAGAATCTCACTGATTACTGTGCCTCACTGGCTTAGAATCTCATTGAATACATTGCTTCATTGGCATATGAAAGATTACACAGTTTTTGAGAACATTTTCATACAGAGGAATACTCTGTTTCTCTAAAGCATATACTGCCAACAATGTGATTGCAGACCATACAAAAAAAATACTTGCACAAACATTATTTACATTATATCTTTATAATCTGTCAGAAACCTTCAATTGTTGACAGTTTCGAACTGAAAAACTAATCGACAGTTTTGCAACTGTCACCTTCAACAGAATATACAATATTGTTGCTTTTTTTTGTCACATTAAAAAAACTATTTGAAGAGGATGTGCCATGAAACATTAACTCTTAATAGAAAAGCAAGAATCAACTGTCGGTTGCCCACAAGGAACCCCTTAGGGTTACAAATTTTCTTCACAAATATTTCAACCAAAGAGATATTCCGAAACAGTTATAACTGAACAAGTTTCATTTTCCTCATGAAGCCTTGAGAGCCATGTTAACTCAAATGAATAAAGTAAGGTACTCTGATGTGAACAAAAAGAAAAACCCCTGTTGAGTAAGAGATAACACAAGAGTTTACTGCATATGGGTTAAACCCTAACCCGCAAGAAGAATATAAGGGTTTTTTTCAAGAAATCTTCCGGCAGAAGAGATAAAACAACATGTATGCGAGAATGCCCTTGTTAAGCAATCAAAAAATACAAAAACCAAAACCAAAACCAAAACCAACTGGAGATTGTATTTTACACTCAGCCAAATACATAATGAGCTGATAATAAAGAATGGAAAGAATAGCACCTGTGATAATGATGCTGCAAAAGATGGTCAAGAGAAAATTACCAAACACCTACAGTCAGATCCGCACAACACTTCCACTCGTGAACTCACTGTTTGTGCCATAAACTGTCATGATAATGCTCAAAAACACAAGTCAAATGCCACACTGCAATGATCAAACTGAAATATCAAGAGATCATGATAATGAACAGAGAAATAGTCAAACCATGCGCAGAGCAAAGCAATGATCAAATGAAGTGCTTGAAATCGAAAAGACAATCCCCTATTTATACCTTTAACTAGCTGTTCCAGTTTGCCCTAAAGAGGGCTTGAAAAGATAAGAGAGAGATGATCGTTTAGACCAGTCAACAGCCTTGCAACAGATGCTCAAAAGATACATAAGAAAGGAGTATTTACGCACAACATTCATCTTTATCACTTATGCTGCACATAATATTTAAGCCAAACTTTATCATTTAAACAATGCAAATATTACCAAGTCAACAGGTCCAAAACTGACTAGTTGCCAAGTAAAATATCAAACACGTTACCACCGTTAAACTGACTAGCTGCCAAGTGGAATATCAAACATGTTACCGCCGTTGACATCACTGCCAACCAAAATATCGCCAACTGGGGTTAACACACCTCTGATTTTCAAACACTGCACATTTTGTAGACAAATCCATGAAGGAATGCTTGGTTGTTCTGTGGAATTGCCATTAAGCTCGAGCCATAGTAAGGATGTTGAAGTCTCAACACAAATATCTGGTTGACCTAAAAAGAATGTAACTCGAGAATTCATGGACTCGTCGAAAATGGAATGGAAACACCTGACATGGGTTTTGGCCAGGATATTTTTGAAACCCATTGAGTCCTACATACACAGAAGCAGCCCAGTTTTCTATTAATATAGTAACAAGTTGAGATTTATAATATTATAGTACTAAGAAGAAATCTGGAGGGGTTAAAAGCATACCAAATATTCCAAATCTTTAGGATGCCATAGGCAATGAGGAGGCCTGAGCTTAAGTGCCATTTCTCTTCCCAAGTCCCTTAGGTGGTCATGCATTCTCAATACAAGTCCCTCATTTATGTTCAGACTCAAAAGTTCTATTTCTTCTAGAAGACACTTATCTTTGAGCATTTCCCGTGCATGGCGAGCGTTCCATCCTGAACCCTCCCATACTCTTTTAGCTATACTAATTGGTTTGCCAATGAAAAAACAAGCTACATCCATAAAAATCTATTTTTCTTCATCACCCAATGCGTCAAAACTAATTTTTAGTCTCTGCTTTACATCTCGAGGCAGCATCTTACTGGCTTCAATCAATGCTGACCTCCAATAAATGTGAGGTCTACCATGAATGTGTCGGCCCAGAACCTGAAGAGATAGAGGTAACCCTCCACACATGTCTACGAAGGCCTCAACCAGCTCCTCGTACCCACTAGATGGATGGGGTTGGCTGAAGGCATGCCAACAGAAGAGTTCTCTCCCATCATTTCTATCCATTCCTTTTAAATTATAACCAATAGTAATCCCTACGGTTATAAGCACCCCAACATCTCGGGTTGTAACAATAATTAGAGCATTTTCAAATTTATTTAAGACATCCATGACCATTAGAGCATTTAATTGTTCCAAATGATCAATGTCATCCACAACAATCAGGAAGCTTAAAAGGGGGCTCCTTTGTAGACGATCTTTGAGATAGCTTGTTCCTTGCTCTATACTTGTAAAACTGAGATCATAATCTTGAAAGAGATCTTTGAGAAGTTGAAGTTGTAAAGAAGGTAATTGGCTTCTCATAGACGCTTCTCATACATCAAATAAAAAACTTGCTCTAGAGTAATTTGACCTCTTTCAGTTAAACAACTCTTTGGCGAGAGTTGTCTTCCCCGATCCACCCATGCCAAAAATGCCAACAGCATTAGTCTTATGCTTCCCTTCTTCAAGCCCACACTGATTTTCAAAATCTTGTACAAGTTCATCAAGGCATCGCCTTTCAAAATCATCCACGAGATTGTTAAGCCCTACTGGATATGTGGCAACATGTAAACATTTTTTTTTTTTGCACTTCCTTTTGCACTCCTGCTACTATGTTTTTGCAGTCACTGGAAATTAGAAAAAAAAAAGAAAGCAGAAGCCCATAAGAAAATAGTTTGCCAAATTTGGAGGAAGAAAACAATTACTAAGAGTAGAATTGCCAAAACCACTGAAATATTACTTGTTAAATTCTTCCCTGGCTACAAATGAAAGAGATTGAAGGGCTTCCTTCCACTCTTGAAGCTTCTCCAAGTACCTCTTTTCCTCTGCATATCTAGTGAATGCTTTGGCATACTCTCCCTTTTCTATGAAGCGGAGTTCCCACGGCCTCACTTGATAAAACACAAGAATAATCTTGGCCTTACTTTGTAACATAAGAACCAGCTTAGCCAGACACCAAGCTGACTCTGCATATTTTTTTGAAAAAATGGCAATATGCACTGAAGCAGATCTAATCATAGTCTTAATGGTAGAAGGAAATGATTCTCCAAGTTCCTTCTCTTCCGAATCAAGAAATGCTCGTATGCCTAGCTCCTTAAGGGAGTTGTAAAGCTGAGTAGCAAGAGTATGTTTGACATCGGGGCCTCTGTGGTTGATGAACACATCAAACAATCTTGAAGATTCACAAACCTTTCTTCTTTTGCCATCAAGTTCTATTCCACAGAAAGCATTAAGCCCCTGATTTTGCTGGTGAGATGATGAAGAAGACGCCATTGATTCCAGATCAAACGTTAACAAACCGTTAAAAAAAAGAAGAAACAAAGAGCAGGACAAATAGGATTCGATTGCAGAATGCATGATGAAAGATGAGTTGATGTGGAAGAGCAAGGCTAGAGTGAATTAAATAGATGATACCATAGGGGGGCTCAGTCCTTTCCTCGAAGTAACAAGGAAAATAGGACTAAGGAAAATGCTTGGAAATTAAACGAGCGTCGGCCTATAGAAAGAAGACAGGATCACAAACGACAAAAATGAATTGTCTATCCAACCCTTTGGATGTACATTTGACCACTATTAATTAATTGAAATTCTCAATTAATTAATAGTGGTTCTCAATTAATAAATAGTGGTCAAATGTACATCCAAAGGGCTGGATAGACGTTGCCTAAGGAAAATGCCTAGACGACCCCCGATCTGTACAAAGAATAAGGTGGGTTCAGCGCTTTCGTCGAAACATCCGAGAGACTGAAAAGGAGACTTGATTAGATTCGATTCGGAGATTGATTCTATCGGTGACGTGTTCAGTGGGGTAGGTAATATAGGAAGATGCCTCTTGTCCTATTCAATATTTATTATAGAATTTTTTGATGTTGGATTCGATTTGGTTTCGAGGTACAGATTTTTTTTAATAAGCCGTTGCATTCATAGGTGTCGTGTTGAGGAGGATAAGTAATATTAAAAAAAAAAAAGGCTTGTGGTCATATTCAATATTTAGTAAAGATTTTTTTAAAATAAACAATTGCATTTATAGGTGCTGTGTTGAGGAGGATAAGTAATATAAAAAAGATGTTTGTGGTTATATTCACTATTTAGTATAGATTTTTTTTAAAAAAAATAAGCAGTTGCATTCATAGGTTCGATGGCATGGTGATAACTTTTAAAGAAATTGTATAATTTGTTGGATATTTTTTATTATTTATTAATTTATAAGTTATTTAATCTACTAAATTATGTTATCAATTCCTTTTGAAATTTCATTATATTAAAGGTTGTTTTCTTTCACTTATATTAGTAAAAAAATATTTTACATTACATATTGATATGAATAAACATAGTTGGGTTTGAGTTCGATTTTCATGAAGTCCTACTTCATTCATAGCTCTATGTTATTGAAATGAGTGAGTGATGTAGGAGCATCTCAAACGTGGTTATAAGCACTAAAGAATTTCGTCTCTTGATAGCAACATCTCTCTTTATGGCATTCCATTTCCCACAATGGATTATTTAATGTGTTTTTATTTGTTAGTGGGGAGTGTGAGGAGTTATGAGATGGCAGTTTCAAAATGTATCTTTCTAGTTGGCATAAACAATTTATTTCTGGCAAGCCATTGATGGAAACTTAATTGTTGGAGGCTCCTTTAATTTAGCAATGATGTGGTAAAAAATGAATGCTAGTAGCTTTGGGTCAATGTGGTTCCTAATATTAGCAACAACATAATGTGAAGTAATGAATGACAACTTCCATCATCACAATGTTAAGAATAGATTTCATTGCTCTTATTTAGAGGGAATAAAATGAGTCGAAGAAGGGGGAAGGGTGTTGTGGACTTGGAAGGTTGGGTAAGAAGGATATCAAAATATAAGTATAGTAAGCTGGTGAAGTCAAGTCATGTGTGGAAGTTTGTAATGGAATTGAGTCATGGAAGGATAAGTTAAGTTCTTGGTGAGTCATATTGGGTTGTGATCAAAACATTAATCAAGAGATTCTGAAATTTTGCACTAATCTTTGAATAAGATTATCTATTTCTGTAATTTGTAGAAGTTTAGTGACAATAGCAGTCCTCATCAACCAAAAAAGAAAATATTTTAATTTCCTATAGCATTGACTTAGACGTGGCTGGTGGGCCCCTTTAAACTCCGTTTCATCAGTCGAAAGCAAACTGCAGGTTTCAACTAACCTGACTGCGTGCTAGTTAGAGTGTGCGGTTACGGATAATATTAACTTGACCTGCTGCCGGCTGCCTCCCGCGGTTACAGATAAAAAGTCCAATCTCTCTGAACAGCTTAATTCAAATACCTCCCGCTGCTTTCTTTTTTGTTTCCCGCCCGTACTACAAAGTTCCCGCCCAAATGTTCCCGCCCAGACCATTTCCGTCCACCAATTGCCCTCCCCTGAGGCTTCACCACCATTGCAGATGAGCTCGAAGAATGTCTCAGAGAATACACAGGCTTTCATATCTACGACCTCTAATCTACTCCACCACCTCAGATCTCGTGTTCACAGTATTTCTCAACTATCAGAAACCTCCAGATCTCCTTTGCGCTTAGCCGTTTTGAGGTTCCATTAAAAGTGATAAATGCAAAAAATGTAAAAGATCACGAGGTTTGCATGAGTTTCGAACTGGAAAAGTGCAGGTGGACTGTAAAAGGCAGGAGGGTGAGGGATTGAATGATGGGCGGTGGCATGGTCAGATATTACAGTTAGGAGATATTCAAGTCGATGCTGGGAACACATCTTATAAGCAGAGTCGTGGACACCTGTTAAGTGCCTCCAAGAGTTTGAACTTGGCACCATAATCAAAATCATTTCCATAGTCCAAAGGCTTCTCAGTGGATTACTTAAAATGAAGGACACAGCTCTTCATGTAGTGATGTTTCCGTGGCTGGCGCAGGGCACATCATTCCTTTTCTGGAGTTATCCAAGAGACTTGCAGATCAGGGATTGAGGATCTCCTTTCTCTCCAACCCAGCCAATATTGTAAAGATAAAGAACTCACTAGATGAAAAGTGGGTGGGCAGAATCGATATGGAGGAGTTCCCCTTGGTCTCTGTGGAGGGTCTGCTTCCTGCTGGTGACAACACCGCCGATATTCCCATTGAAATGGCAGATCTGTTGAAGACAGCTCTCGACGGCCTTGAGAAACCCTTTGAGCTCCTTCTACGGTGGATTCAACCAGACTATATAATTCATGGGGGGTGGCATGGGTTGCATTGGCTTGCTTTGGCAGACTAATCCGCCTCCAGGCTTTTCTCTAGATTAGAGGGAAGTGGCATATTGTTGGCCTTATATAACCATGTTAGGTATTTGTATTTTTATCCAATCTTTATTGTAAAACATGAGGGCTCTGGTAGGATGCAAGTAATGTATCTGGTTAGTTCTAGTTTGTCAAAGAGTTATTGCTAAACTTTTTTATTGATATGAATTTCCATTTGCATTGGCTGGCTACATAGGATAATATTAATTGGAGAAAGATGTCAGATGTTGTAACTGTAACTGCCCTGGTAGACATGTATGTAAAATGTGGAAGCATAGACAAGGGACCTAAACTGTTTGACCAGATGCCTCAAAGAAATGTGGTCACATGGAATGCTTTGACTGCAGTATATGCACAAAATGGGTTTGTTGAAAAGGCTCTAGAAACTTTCAAGCAAATGCAATTGGCAAGTGTAAATCCAGACTCCACAAACTTTGCCAGCATCCTCCCTACCTATGCCAAAAATGGGAGTTTTGGAATAGGGTATGGGCATCCATCACAGGATAAAGGATAGAGGAATATTGTCAGATGTTGTAACTGTAATTGCCCTGGTAGACATGTATGCAAAATGTGGAAGCATAGACAAGGGACCTGAACCGTTTGACCAGATGTCTCAAAGAAATGTGGCCTCATGGAATGCTATGACTGCAGTATATGCACAAAATGGGTTTGCTTGAAAAGGCTTTAGAAACTTTCAAGCAAATGTAAGTGGTAGGTGTAAAGCTAGACTCCATAACTGTTGCCAGCATCCTCCCTATCTGTACCAAAATGGGAGGTTTCGAATAGGGTATGGACATCCATCACATAATAAAGAATTTTTTTTTTCAAATGTTGTGGTTGTAACTACCTAGGTAGACATGTATGCAAAATGTGGAAGCATAGACAAGGCAATTGAACTGTTTGACAGGCTACCTCAAAGAAATGTTATCTCATGGAATACCATGATGGTAATATATCCAAAATGTTGAAGCATAGACAAGGCACATGAACTATCTGACAGAAGGGTAAGTGCAAGAAGATGGGGGATTAAAAAGTGGCCAAATTAATTTCAAAAAAAATTAAGTCATAACGCGCTCGCGTTATGACTTCCTATTAAAAAAAGAAGGTTTCCAATTTCATTTCTTTCTATCTTCTCCTCTCTACTCGTGGCTTGCAAACCCTAGAAAGCGCACTCACGTTTTGCAAAACTCCATTCAACACAAAAAGCTTATTGATTCGTCGCCAAAATGCCGCCACGACGTCGAGCACGCCAAAGGAGTGAATTATATTTATTTTTTGTTTGAATTTGTTTCTAAATAGGTATGTTTTAGTTGATTTTTGATGTATATTTCATTAATTGTCAGGAAATGTTAATGCACCTCCTCCTCCTCCTCCTCCTCCTCAAAATCTACAAAATCTTGAGGAGGAAATACTTGCAGAACAACAACCTCCTCCATCCATTTCTCGACATGCCCTTGGAACACAAGAAAATATAATGGGGCAAATTGAAAACAACAAAAAAGAAATTGAAGATATAATTGCAAGGTTGAAAGATCCTTCCACTTCAACCTTGCATAGGTCCACGCTTGCCGAATCTCTTGAGTCTATGTTATCAAATGTAGATTCAATTAGCAAGCAAATAACTAGTTGGACGGATAAGAAGAGAGAGTTTAGAGATTACTATGTAGACAAGTTGTCATACCAAGATGTGAAAAAATTACAAATTACAAAATTAGACTTGTGTTCAATTTTCACAAACCCACAAACAAATCAACCTCCACCCATTACATGCAAGAGGTTCCCTATCCATTGGTGCAACAACCAAGCGATAAGGGACAATTTTGGGCAGAGGTTGTTGATAGTTTTTGACCATCCTCCATGCAATAATAATGAGGTCCCACAATATTTTTTGAAGAAACTCTACTGCAAGTTTGTCCTCAATAAAGTGCCAAACTATTTTGATATGCGGGACTTCTAGGGTAGAGGTGGGGGGTCAGCACAAGATAGACCAGTGGCACGTCTTGACCCACAGCGGGTAGTGAGACGAGTAATTAACAGACCAGCCCACGAGCATGTTTCTATCCCTTCCATTATGAAGGAGAGTGTTGAGGTCAATACATTTTAGTCGATTAGTGCCTTGACCCAGAGCATCATAGAGCATGCCAGTCCTACAACACAGAGTGGGTTGGGAGATAGTGTGAGGAGTAGGGTCCCACCCCATACTTGTCAGGCTTGTGGGTCAGCCTGTGGTTATGACCCCATGGACAGTCAGGACGCAGGTGCACAGGTTACATCTGTAGCTGAACAGATGGTGATGACAGATACCCTCCTGAGTGAGACTTTTGACCTTGATACTCAAGTAAATATTAGCAAGTTTATTGAATTTAATTTATTAAATTTTATTTTTGAAATACAAGATTAACTAATTTAAATTGATGATTTTAATGAAATTTCAGGGTCATAGTGTCGATGCAGTTTTCAGTGGTTCTCCACCTGCATTTTTCACTCGATCATCTACTGTCGAGGTATGTAACTAGTAAACAATTATAAATATTACATGTGAATAGCATCGTTATATGAATGGTATTCTAATATCTGATTTTGGATGTTGAATAGGTTAATACTGTAGATTTCATGGCAACACCTGCCAGTGGTGGTGGACTTCAAAGCTTTATGGAGGTAATAAAATAAATAGTTTAATGAATGAATTGTACTTACTAAATTTTTATATGTGATTTGTGTGCTTTATTGTGTGTACTTCCATGTTTAGATGAATGTGTGTGTATGTTAGGAGCCATGATTTGCATCACTATTATAGTTTTCGTAATTGAATAATGTTGTTTTATTTCTAGATGATGCAGGATGTGGAGACACCTCCCCATGTTCATAGGGCAATGGAGCAGGGTGTGGCCTTTACGATTCATAGCTCCATGGCATTGACAGGGGTATGAGGCAAATTAGTAAATTTTAATTTACATTCATTGTTATAGTTGTCTATTTTTGAAAAATCAAAAGATTATTGATTTGAAGTTTAATTTCTATCTAGATGGTTTCTATAGGACATGACATCACCAGGGCCTATTCCTGCTACTGAGGCAAGCGAGGAGACATATTATATGTTAGCGGTAAGTGATTATTTTGTTAAATGCTTCATTTTTTATAACATGTAATTTCTATATATTAATGTCTACTTTTTATTGTAACAGGTAAAGATGCAAGAAGACCTAAATAGGAGGAGTAGCCCTCGGGTTCGTAGTAGACCACCCACATGCGCGTCTCCATCCCCTAGAAGATCAAAGGCTACTCGTGATTTATTCTCTTCACCAGCCATAGGGGAATGACTTTTTATTGTGTTCCTTTGTTGTATGTCTATATGGCATTTGTGGACATATATTTTGTATTGTACATAGTTGACATTGTATGCCTATATGGCATTCTTGTAAGCCTATATGGCTATTTTGTATATATGTTATACTTATATCGACAGATATTGCTATATGCCTATATGGATATTTGGTTAATACAAATCTTTTTTATTGATGGCGTCCATACTTGCATTATAAATCCACGTTTGAATGGATATTTGTAGATGGCTACTTCAAATATTTAAAGTCTAATTGTATTACATAGGATGTTTGTTGATCTAATAAGCTAGCTATTGTTATTCAAGTATCACCTAAACCTCATTTTAGAACTAAAAGATAAAAGTTGTATTTAAAAAAAAATGAATCATTATGTTGAACAGAAAATATTAATATTCTTTATGAGTAGCATAGAAGTCAACTATATGCAATACAAAAAAATGAATCATCATGTTATTCTTTATGTTTGAGATCCTGAAAATGACTAAGTCTGGTAGCCTGATATCCTAAAACACTAGGATGAATATCCAAGTCATTAGTATGATTGCACCTTGAGAAAAAGTCATTAAGATGAGCGCCTAAAGGAGACTTTCTTAAACATTCAAACATTGAGCAACAAGCATGAAGGGTTAAGGTGCAATTTGCAACTCATAAAGCCTCAAAAAGGTGCCCATCTTAGAGAGAGCATTCATTTAAGACAAGGCGCCCATTGACACCTATTCCACCATAAAAGTGCGCCTAAGGTGGAAGGAGAACAAGCCTCTGGTAAGTGAAGTGCACCTATTGTCTAAACCACTTCATTATGGCACCCTAGCATGAGGAGGAGTATATAAGTCAATAGGAAATGGCACCTATAATGCAAATGAAGGACTACGTGGCATTTTCAATAAGCATCAATTCACCTTGAGCTTTCAATAAATACATCAAATTGAGCCCCATAAGTCTAAGCGCCCTTTGCCTGCAAAAGAACCTTGTATCGATGTCAAGAGTTGGTCGTATCGGTGTATCGGCAGACCTTGGTTAGGCTTCGCCGATAGTGGTCTATCTTGCCGACGAGTGTGGTTTGAAGTCAAAGACATCGGTGTATCAGAAGATAATCCCATCTGCGCATCAGAAGAGCAGTTGAGAGATTCACCGATGAAGGGGTCACACTGACAGTCAAAATCCATTGGTGTATCGGCCCAACGAGATTAGAGTTCATTGATGTTTGGAGTCTCATCGACGGGTGTGGTCCGAAGGTTGTCATTCGTGAGATCGGTGTGTCGGCAGAAGAGTTTTTTAGTGTGCCGATGGTATTAAGTCCTACCGATAGGTGAGGGACTTAGAGTCTCATATCGGAGTGACAAAGACATTGGTGTGAAAGGATATAAAGTCATCGATAGTGGTCTGTCTAACCAATAAGAGTCAATGATGGGATGTTTGTCAGAAGTGAAATCAAATGGAGTCATGGTAGCATCGGCCTATCGGCTGATGAAATTTTAAGCTCACCGATGGTATGTTGTCTCGCTAATAGTGAGTTTGAAGGTTCAAAAGTTGATAATTCTATGCTTCCATTGTTTTTAGACAAGTCGACAATAGAGTGAAATACAGAGTATCTAACCCTCTCTTGAGCAATCTACCTCCTAGGCGCTCAACATTGAGGAAAAACTTCATAAAAATGCCTATCTCTTTCTTGGCAAGTTTTATTATTTTGATGGTTCTAACTCATATCTAGAGAACTTCTCACCAAGGCGCCAAAATAAGTTTAACCCAACTAAAGCAAGAAAATGTGCCCAAGATGATTTCAATCAATTGGACTAGGCACCAATTTAGTGTTATTTTGACTCATTCACCCTCAAGGCGCTAAAGTATCATTCCTTCAATCAATCTAGTTTCCATGTTCCCATGTGTGATGTTCCAAGTAGGAGATAGCGCCTAGGGTCTTTATCTTATTTTCAAAATTCTAATGATTCCAAACACTTACCAATAGTCTCAAAAGATCCTATTATCCCTTAAGCGCTCAATCCTCTAATTTATCAAGGCGCTCAATCCTCTTCGAGGTTCTTAAACTCATTCAAGGAGCTATCCTTTACTACTTCCCACTTCAAACACTCTAGGGCACTCATAATTACTCCTATCACCAATCTTCCTCCTTAAAGCACATTTGAGGACTTCTTCTTTATGCTAGGGTGCTAATATGAATGTTTGATCTTGGAAAGGCGCCTAAACTCATAATGTGAGTTATTTTATCAAATTTTCAATTTTAAGGTCTTTTGGTAACTCCTCTACCAAGGCGCCATTTGATGAGGTGTTTGAAGCTTGATTTTCCCCTTAGGTGCACAAACTTGATGTTCTTGACCCTACAATGCACCTTGAGTCCCTAAGCTCTTACACTTATCATCTCTTATGCTACTTAGTTTCATCACTCTCATAAAGGCGTTTTGAGGAGTATTACTCTTCGAACTCAATCTATGGAACTAAGGCACTCAAGGGTGAGTAAATGTGCATTCTTCCAAGGCGTTCATCAAGGTATAAAACAACACACAAAGGTGCCAAGATTACTCCACTCAACCTCAAAGCGCTAGATCATATCTAAATTTACATAAGGGTGCCAAATCAAATTGTCACTCAAGGGCAAGTGCACTCGAAAGGTCATCTATCTTCAAACTCAACTTCCATTCCTCTGGGCGCTTCCTTGGGTAAGTTTGGATGCTCCCTTCATGCTTGCCATTCAAGTGGCTTTAAATCATTATAGAGACTTCCACATCTAGGCACAAATCATGATAGTTTCAAACACTTAGCTTTCAAGGCGCCAAAAGATGATTATAGAGGAGTGAAATTGCGCCTTAGTTCAAATAAGCATTTACTTCATCATTGATGGATTTAAGTCATTGTATATGCTCATGAAGACTTACCTCACTCAATACTCCCCAAACTTATGGATCTAAACATGCTTTTTCTCAGGCGCTAAACTAGAGTTGTCTAGATGCACAAGTGTGCCTCCCTCAATGAAGTTCATTTTGTTAACTTAGTTCATCCTAGTGACTCAAGGGGTTGTTATATTCTTTAGGTGCAATCTTTCATAGACTAAAACATTCACTCCATGTTAAGGCGCTCAAAGGAGGCTCTGGAGATGGAAAATGGTGTTTTAACTCACTTGTGTAAATTTTGGACTTTTAGGCAATTGCAAGATGTCTTAGAGGGCTCAATTCTTCAAGGCGCCCATTTTGTTCACCACTTGTAGCATCACTTGTTCAAGGTGCATGTTTGGGATTCTCTGGATGATGAAATGCTCCTTAACTCCCTAGGCAGTTAGACTCCAACTTTAGGTGCAAGATAATGATGATTTGAGCTAAAATAAGCATCTAAAAATCCAAGGTATTATTTGAGGCTTCCACTCCAAATTCTACCTAGGCGCTCACCTAGGGTGAAATGATTATCAAAGTGCACCTTAATCATTCCTTCCTCTACATGCCCACTATCAGGATCAGGTCATCAAGGAGCTCTAAAACTCAAACACCACTGACCTCATCATGCAATAACCCCAAGACATCATCTAAGCTTAGTCAAACACACTGGAGTTCAAAAAAGGTAGGGGGTCCCCATTTGCAATGGGCAATGTGTGATTTGGTCACAACAGGCACCTAGAGTGAATAGGCTTTCATCCTAATTTAATACACTGCCTCCTTCTGACGATTTTTGGGGCAGCAGAAAACTTTTCACCACGGGCAAATGTCTCAGAGATATAAAAAACTAAGAGAAGTTATTGCAGAGGCACTCTACGTAATTGCGTTGCCTCAGATGGAATGTTTGTAAGTGACACAGTTTTTGAGTAACATCTCGTCAAAGATTGCTACCTTTTTGCACTTTGGACTCTTCAGGGATATCGTCAGTACAATGTAACTCAGACTGTTTCGACATGTTTGGGTGAAAAACAGGACCATGCCTAGCGTAAATGTACCCATTCAGACGCGTTGGAATAGTTAGTTTGGTCGCATCAGGAGCAGGACGAAGGTTACACCCCTTTGCAACTTTACACTGCCTCCTTCTGACGATTTTTAGGGCAGCAAAAAGCCTTTCACCACAGGTAAATGCCTCAGAGATATAAAAAACTGAGAGAGGTTATTATAGAGGTACTCTACGTGATCATGTTGCCTTAGATAGAATGTTTCTAAGTGATAGTTTTCGAGTAACATCTCGTCAAAGATTGCTGCCTTTTTGCACTTTGGACTCTTTAGGGATATTGTGGGTACAATGTAGCTTGGACTATTTCGACATGTTTGGGTGAAAAAAAGGACCATGCCTAGCATAAATGTATCCATCCGGATGCGTTGGAACAGTCAGTTTGGTTGCATTAGGAGCAGGACAAAAGTTCCACCCCTTTGCAACTTTACACTACCTCCTTCTGACGATTTTTGGGGCAACAGAAAACCTTTCACCATGGGAAAATGCCTCAGAGATATAAAAAATAGAGAGAAGTTATTGTAGAGGCACTTTATGTGATCACATTGCCTTAGATGGAATGTTTCTAAGTGACATGGTTTTCGAGTAACATCTCGTCAAAGATTGCTACCTTTTTGCACTTTGGACTCTTCAGGGATATCATCGGTACAATGTAGCTCAGACTGTTTTGACATGTTTGGGTGAAAAATAGGACCATGCCTAGCATAAATGTACCCATTAGAACGCATTGGAACAGTCATTTTGGTTGCATCAGGAGCAGGATGAAAGTTACACCCCTTTGCAACTTTACACTACCTCCTTCTGACAATTTTTGGGGCAGCAGAAAACCTTTCACCACGGGCAAATACCTCAGAGATATAAAAAACTGAGAGAGGTTATTGTATAGGCACTCTATATGATTGTTTTGCTTTAGATAGAATGTTTCTAAGTGACACAGTTTTCGAGTAACATCTCGTCAAAGATTGCTACCTTTTTGCACTTGGACTCTTTAGGGATATCATGGGTACAATATAGCTCGGACTGTTTCGACATGTTTGGGTGAAGAAAAGGACCGTGCCTAGCGTAAATGTACCCATCCAAATATATTGGAATAGTTAGTTTGGTCACATCAGGAGTAAGACAAAAGTTACACCCCTTTGCAACTTTACACTGCCTCCTGACGATTTTTGGGGCAGTAGAAAACCTTTCACCACGGGCAAATGCCTCAGAGATATAAAAAACTGAGAGAGGTTATTGTAGAGGCACTTTACATGATCACGTTTCCTTAGACGTAATATTTCTAAGTGACACAGTTTTTGAGTAACATCTCGTTAAAGATTGCTACCTTTTTGCACTTTGGACTCTTCAGGGATATCGTCGGTACAATGTAGGTCAGACTGTTTCGACATGTTTGGGTGAAAAATAGGACCATGCCTAGTGTAAATGTACCCATTTGAATGCGTTGGAATAGTCAGTTTGGTCGCATCAGGAGTAGGATGAAAGTTACACCCCTTTGCAACTTTACACTGCCTCTTTCTGACGATTTTTGGGGCAGCAGAAAACTTTTCACCACGAGCAAATGCTTCAGAGATATAAAAAACTGAGAGAGGTTATTGTAGAGGCACTCTACATGATTGTGTTGCCTTAGACAGAATGTTTCTAAGTGACACGGTTTTCAAGTAACATCTCGTCAAAGATTGCTGCCTTTTTACAATTTGGACTCTTTAGGGATATTGTCGGTACAATGTAGCTCGGACTGTTTCAACATGTTTGGGTGAAAAATAGGACCATGCCTAGCGTAAATATACCCATCTGAATGCGTTGGAATAGTCAGTTTGATCACATCACGAGTAGGACACCAAAAATGCAAAAGTTGCTTTGTGCAACTTGACAACATTGACACTTTTTTGCAACATGACTCAAAGACTCAAATTGACCCCAAATGACTCAAAGTGACTTAAAATCACCTTGATTTTGGTGCACAATGTACATTATAAAGGTCAAAGTGCTCCCTATCATTCAAACATCTTAGATGAGCGCATAGGAAAGGAAAAAGCTCTAAGTTTCATCATCATGAGCGCCTAATATCAAGAGACTTTAATGGCTCAAACCTTAGCATGGAGTCTTAAGGTGCATTTCATGTCTTCTTTCATCCATTTTGGCACCCTTATGTAGATTTTTCAACTTGATTTGGCACCCTGTATGTGAAGGAAGATCTAAAGGCATGAAAGTGGATGTCGTATTGCAAGAGTTTGGATCATCAAAATTGAAAGAATAAGTCTATTAAGCTTGGGCGCCCTTGGTCTTCTTTTCATTCATTATGAGTGCCTTTGGAGAATGGTATATAGGTCATCATCATGATTGGACGCCCTGGATCCAGAGTGTTGGAGAGATCATCAAATGGTGTCTAGAGGAAGTAGGGTGAGTTATGAGTTTGGTCGCATCAGGAGCAGGACACCAAAAATGCATAACATGATGATGTAAAAATGTGTACATATGTGTAAAAATGTAGGAGAAAATAAAAAAAAAACAAACCTTACAAATTAATGTGCATACTTACAACTCAATGTAACATGACTTTACAAAATCAATGTGAATACTTACAAATTAATCCAACGAACCATTTGGGTCTGCTCTACTCTTTATTGTGTCAAGTATTGCTTCATGGTCAGACTCACGCACCTTCCACAATATTTTGTTCAAAGGTCTACCCTGATACTTTATTAAATGAACATTAGATGCCACGACAAGGTTCGAGTAATGAAGAATCTTTCGATGCATGTCAAAGTCCTGAAATAACCAAATATTAACACTCTTATGTGGGTACCTTCTAAGCCATGTTCTAGTAATAACCACTGAGCCTGTAGGGTATTCAATGTTTTCTCCATCTGTAACAGGGGCCTCCAATTTCTTTTTGGCCTCAACACAAGGACATAAGTAATAATATGTTCCCTCTTCATTATCTTCATCTGCAATAACTGCATATACGTGCCCTACATTGATATGTGTAGCAAATTAGATGAAATTAGTCAACATTACAAAAACACTACAAAGTAAGATGACATTACCTGGTTGAACTAGATGAAATTAGATGCATATACATGCCCTATATTACTTGGTTGAACTAAATCTGATATGTGGTCAAAGTCAACTAACAATTCCATCTGTGTTAGTTCCAGTGTCGTCAGGGGTCGATACGTGTCAAGTGGGCTAAGATAACTTAACTGCCATTCGTCAACCCACTCCTTTGAATCACACTCATCCCAGACTTGAATTGTATAGGAAGAACAAAAGTATGACATCTTTCGTTCATGGATACTCCATGAACATGCAATTGAGCTTCTGAAAGAGTGCATCTCATTTGATCCTGTCAGTGTACAATAATCCTCATATGGTGCAATGTTAGTATCATCTATCAACTAAAAAAAATCTATGAACTAAAGACTTACCTTCATTACCTGGACACATGGAAGAATTACACCACTCGACAATCAATTTTGCATCTATCAACTTTGCATTATCTTTATACTTTAACTCTTCTCGTGCTATGGCTCTTTTGATACATGCTCCCCCTTTCCATGCCCAGCCTCACAAAAGTTCCACATATGTTGAATACCTATAAAATTATGCCTCCTACTCAACCAATAGAAATTCTGAGAGTTCTTGAATTGTGATGCACAGTTATCTGACCATATGACATGCTGACTGAATGATATGCCCCTTCTAACCAAATCATTGTAGAACACCTGAAAGCAACCTTGCACGAACTCCATAGAATGCGTGCGATCATCACTAATATAGAAATTATACTCCCTTATGATCTTTCTGTCATCCTCTGTACTATCATTCACATGAATGAATGCGATGTGCACAAATATAGAAACATGTGTGGAGTTGTAATATTGTGATTGCACCTCACGCTGTGGCTATAGACTATAGTTCTCTACAAAGTCGACGACTGAAACAATGCTACCAACCAGAAATGTGTCCTTGCATAACTTGAATTGCAAGTCCAACCATCAAGCTCTATGGGCATGTCTTGCATACTCATACACTATGCTGTCACGAAATATAGGCATAAACTGATACACTGGAATCTTTTCAATAACTAATTCACACCTATTTGCTTCTTTACCATCTTTTGTATTGTATGCCACTATTTTATACTTGCCAAACTCTACTAGTTCATTTCCAACTGCATGTGTTATTTCCATATGTTCATATATTGGCAAATGTTGCAAGCCATCGCAACGATGACATGTGCCATCCAAGCATAATTTCTTGTAGAATATTTGACCTTCCTCTTTTTCACATAAAATTCTTGATATGAAGTCTCTTGAAGATGTTGGTGGGGCACATATGGCACAACCCTGCAAATCATTGTTAGTATGCATATCTAAATATATAGACCTATAAGCATCAAAATGGTTAGAAAATTCAATATGTAATCTACAACAACAAGTAGTGCGTGTGTGATTTATTTTAACATAGAAAGGTTTTAGCAATTCAAAATATCTTTGACAAATTTTAATTTGAGGATACTTCTCTAGAAATTTACCATAAAACTGTGTTTGAGTCTCATCCAAAAAATGCTTTGGATGTGGCTCGTGGTTCTGACTACCAATTCTCCTTCTTACCACATCCCTTTGATTCGGAGATACCCTTGTGTAATTCTTCTAAAAGTTTTCAATTAGTGATCTCAATGCTTCAACAATTGGTTTATCTTTTTGTGGTAGTCTCCCCGAGAATGACCATAATTCATTGGCATTAGTGTCCTCATAGCCATTGCTTTCTTTGCATTCTTAGCTTCTATCTCTTCCTATGTTGGTTTAATTCTTGATTGTTTCCTCGGCATGACGGAGAATTTGTCTATAGCATGATAAAGAGACCTATATTAGTTCCTAAGAAATGAATACAATATAATAGTGGGATTGTATTTTTTTTATGTTGTAAGGATTTATTCTTGTATAGTTTGACATCATGGTATGTTAAGGTTTGTTTATTACACATGATTATTAAAGAGCCCAAGTGTAGAAAATATACATGGCATCATGTGAGATTGTAGGCTACTTTCTTGATTGGGAATGTGTCTATTTTAAACATGTATGATAAAGCATGATAAAGTAATTCAATTTGAAATAAGGAAAATGTAAAGAACATGCATGTAAAGACTTGACATACCTAAAAAATGAAGATTTGAATGGAGAGAGTACCCAATTATGTAGTGTTTTTATCTTCTTGCATCAAACTCCTCAACAATTTGAGTTTTTCACCACTTGCTTCCTTTTCAATGTTAAATTGAATAACACTCAAATATCATTACTAACAACAATACTATTAACCAATCTATAATGTTAAATTCCTAAAATTGAATCACAATTGAAATTGCAACACTACAAAAATTGAAACTTGAATAGATATATATCAAACTTGGTGTGAAAACTATGTTATTTCCTCCTTCTCAAGTTGGCAAAGCAGAAAAGGTGGTGGAAAGATCATACAAAGGTGGTACAATGTGTCAAATGTGCATGTGAACTTCCCAACAGCATGAAAGCACTTCTTTTTTGTCGGAGCACACGCAAAATCAGTAAGAAAATAGAGCATGTGGGCCTAGATCATGGGGGTAACCACTTTTTTACCGTTTCAATAGCAAGACAAAATGTGAGGACATTATAACGCGCTCACGTTTTGTCCTGCTATAGATTGATCACATCCTTTGCATTGGTCACATCTCTTTCATGTAAGAGCTTGCCAGATGCTCCACCATATGATAAGCATAACAATAAAGGGGCAAGCCCTCATAATCAAGTTCTTGATAGAAAATGCCCTCAACCCTCAACCCTCAACGTCAAACCCTAATCCCTCAACCCTTAACTCTGATCCCTCGACCCTCAACCCTATCCCTAAACCCTAAACCCTCAACCCTCAATGTCAAATCATAATCCCTCAACCCTTCTCTCTAATCCCTCAACCATAAACCCTATCCCTAAACTCTCGACACTATACCTTAAACCCTAATCCCTCAACCCTAAGCCTAAACCTTGTCCCTAAACCGTAATCCCTCAACCCTCAACCCTAATCTGTCATCTGTCATCCCTCAACTCTAATCCCTCATCCCTAAACCCTAACGCTATCCCTATTCCTAGACCCTCAATAGGCTCGATACTATACCTTAAACCCTAATCCCTCTACCCTTGACACTCTTATTTAACCCTAATTCCTTGACCATTAACCCTATCCCTCAACCTCAACCCTCAACCCTCAACCCTCAACCCTCAACCCTCAACATTAAACCCTAATTCATCAACCCTAAACCCTAATCCCTCAAACCTAAACCCTATCCCTAAACCATCAACCCTCAACACTATACCTTAAAACCTAACCCCTATCCCTCAACCCTTAACCCTTAAAACTTAAACCCTATCCCTACACCCTCAACACTTGACACTATATCTTAAGCCTTAAACCCACATCCCTCAAGCCTCAACCCTCAATCCTTAAACCTTCAACCCTAAACCCTATCCCTAATCCCTCTACTCTTGACACTTTAACCCTAACCTTGACATTAAATTTTAATTCGTCAACCCTAAACCCTAATCCTAAACCCTCAACCCTCAACACTATACCTTAAACTCTAATCCCTCAACCCTCAACCCTAAACCCTAATCCCTAAACCCTCAACCCTAATCCATCATCTCTCAACTCTAATCCCTCATCCCTAAACCCTAAATGCTATCCTTATTCCTAAACCCTTAATAGACTCAATACTATATCTTAAGCCCTAATCCCTTATCCCTAAACCCTCCAACCCTATCCCTAATCCTTACACCCTCCACACTCTACTTTAACCCTAATCCATTAAACATCAACCCTATCCCTAAACCCTTGACTCTCGAACCTCAACCCTCAACCCTCGACATCAAACCCCAATCCCTCAACCCTTAACTTTGATCCCTCATCTCTCAACCCTAACCCTAAACCCTAAACCCTAAACCCTCAACGTCAAATCCTAATCCCTCAACCCTTCACTCTAATCGCTCAACCCTAAACCCTATCCCTAAACCCTCATCACTATACCTTAAACCCTAATCCCTCAGCCCTCAACCCTAAACCTTATCCCTAAACCCTAATCCCTCAACCCTCAACCCTAATCCATCATCCCTCATCTCTAATCCCTCATCCCTAAACCCTAAATGCTATCCCTATTCCTACACCCTCAACATACTTGATACTATACCTTAAACCCTAATCCCTTATCCCTAAACCCTCCAACCCTATCCCTAATCCTTATACCCTCCACATTCTACTTTAACCCTAATTCCTCGACGCTCAACCCTATCCCTAAACCCTTGACCCTGGAACCTCAACCCTCAACCCTTAATGTCAAACCTTAATCCCTCAACCCTTAACTCTGATCCCTCGACCCTCAACCATATCCCTAAACCCTAAACCCTAAATCCTCAACCCTCAATGTCAAATTCTAATCCCTCAACCCTTAACTCTAATCCCTCAACCCTAAACCCTATCCCTAAACCCTCAACACTATACCTTAAACCCTAATCCCTCAACCCTAACCCTAAACCTTGTCCCTAAACCCTAATCCCTCAACCCTCAACCCTAATCCGTCATCCGTCATCCCTCAACTCTAATCCCTCATCCCTAAACCCTAAACGCTATCCCTATTCCTAGACCCTCAACAGGCTCGATACTATACCTTAAACCCTAATCCCTCTACCCTCGACACTCTTATTTAACCCTAATCCCTTGACCATTACCCTATCCCTCAACCTCAACCCTCAACCCTCAACCCTCAACCCTCAACTCTCAACATTAAACCCTAATTCATCAACCCTAAACCCCAATCCCTCAAACCTAAACCCTATCCTTAAACATTCAACCCTCAACACTATACCTTAAACCCTAATCCCTATCCCTCAACCCTTAACCCTTAAAACTTAAACCCTATCCCTACACCCTCAACACTTGACACTATATCTTAAGCCTTAAACCCTCATCCCTAAAGCCTCAACCCTCAATCCTTAAACCTTCAACCCTAAACCCTATCCTTGATCCCTCTACCTTCGACACTCTAACTCTAACCTCGACATTAAACCCTAATCCTAAACCCTCAACCTCAACACTATACCTTAAACCCTAATCCCTCAACCCTTAACCCTAAACCTTATCCCTAAACCCTAATCCCTCAATCCTCAACCCTAATCCATCATCCCTCAACTCTAATCCCTCATCCCTAAACCCTAAATGCTATCCCTATTCCTAAACCCTCAACGGACTCGATACTATACCTTAAACCCTAATCCCTTATCCCTAAACCCTCCAACCCTATCCCTAATCCTTACACCCTCCACACTCTACTTTAACCCTAATCCCTCGACCCTCAACCCTATCCCTAAACCCTTGACCCTCAAACCTCAACCCTCAACCCTCGACGTCAAACCCTAATCCCTCAACCCTTAACTCTGATCCCTCATCTCTCAACCCTAACCCTAAACCCTCAACCCTCAACCCTCAACGTCAAATCCTAATCCCTCAACACTTCACTCTAATCCCTCAACCCTAAACCCTATCCCTAAACCCTCAAC
Source organism: Cunninghamia lanceolata (assembly GCA_027924645.1). NCBI lineage: Eukaryota > Viridiplantae > Streptophyta > Pinopsida > Cupressales > Cupressaceae > Cunninghamia > Cunninghamia lanceolata. The sequence continues at coordinate 632,521 of BSBN01001835.1, read as the reverse complement.
ACTATACCTTAAACCCTAATCCCTTAGCACTCAACCCTAAACCTTATCCCTAAACCCTAATCCCTCAGCCCTCAACCCTAATCTGTCATCCCTCAACTCTAATCCCTCATCCCTAAACCCTAAATGCTATCCCTATTCCTACACCCTCAACAGACTCGATACTATACCTTAAACCCTAATCCCTTATCCCTAAACCCTCCAAGTCTATCCCGAATCCTTATACCCTCCACACTCTACTTTAACCCTAATTCCTCGACCCTCAACCCTATCCCTAAACCCTTGACCCTCGAACCTCAACCCTCAACCCTCAACGTCAAACCCTAATCCCTTAACCCTTAACTCTAATCCCTCGACCCTCAACCCTATCCCTAAACCTTAAACCCTAAACCCTAAACCCTAAACCCTCAACCATCAACGTCAAATTCTAATCCCTCAACCCTTCACTCTAATCCCTCAACCCTAAACCCTATCCCTAAACCCTCAACACTATACCTTAAACCCTAATCCCTCAACCCTAACCCTAAACCTTGTCCCTAAACCCTAATCCCTCAACCCTCAACCCTAATCCGTCGTCCGTCATCCCTCAACTCTAATCGCTCATCCCTAAACCCTAAATGCTATCCCTATTCCTAGACCCTCAACAGGCTTGATACTATACCTTAAACCCTAATCCCTCTACCCTCGACACTCTTATTTAACCCTAATCCCTTGACCATTAACCCTATCCCTCAACCTCAACCCTCAACCCTTAACCCTCAACCCTAAACTCTCAACATTAAACCCTAATTCATCAACCCTAAACCCTAAACCCTAATCCCTCAAACCTAAACCCTATGCCTAAATGATCAACCCTCAACACTATACCTTAAATCCTAATCCCTATCCCTCAACCCTTAACCCTTAAAACTTAAACCCTATCCCTACACCCTCAACACTTGACACTATATCTTAAGCCTTAAACCTCATCTCTAAAGCCTCAACCCTCAATCTTTAAACCTTCAACCCTAAACCCTATCCCTAATCCCTCTACCCTCGACACTCTAACCCTAACCTCGACATTAAATGCTAATCCATCAACCCCAAACCCTAATCCTAAACCCTCAACCCTCAACACTATACCTTAAACCCTAATACGTCAAACCTTAACCCTACACCTTATCCCTAAACCCTAATCCCTCAACCCTCAACCCTAATCCATCATCCCTTAACTCTAATCCCTCATCCCTAAACCCTAAATGCTATCCCTATTCCTAAACCCTCAACAGACTCGATACTATACCTTAAACCCTAATCCCTTATCCCTAAACCCTCCAACCCTATCCCTAATCCTTACACCCTCCACACTCTACTTTAACCCTAATCCCTCGACCCTCAACCCTATCCCTAAACCCTTGACCCTCGAACCTCAACCCTCAACTCTTGACGTCAAACCCTAATCCCTCAACGCTTAACTCTGATCCCTCATCTCTCAACCCTAACCCTAACCCTAAACCCTAAACCCTAGACCCTCAACCCTTCATTCTAATCCCTCAACCCTAAACCCTATCCCTAAACCCTCAACACTATACCTTAAACCCTTCCCTCAGCCCTCAACCCTAAACCTTATCCCTAAACCCTAATCCCTAATCCCTCAACCCTAATCCGTCATCCCTCAACTCTAATCCCTCATCCCTAAACCCTAAATGCTATCCCTATTCCTACACCCTCAATAGACTCGATACTATACCTTAAACCCTAATCCCTTATCCCTAAACCCTCCAACCCTATCCCTAATCCTTATACCCTCCACACTCTAATTTAACCCTAATTCCTCAACCCTCAACCCTATCCCTAAACCCTTGACCCTCGAACCTCAACCCTCAACCCTCAACGTCAAACCCTAATCCCTCAACCCTTAACTCTGATCCCTCAACCCTCAACCCTATCCCTAAACCCTCAACCCTCAACCCTCAACCCTCAACGTCAAATTCTAATCCCTCAACCATTCACTCTAATCCCTCAATGCTAAACCCTATCCCTAAACCCTCAACACTATACCTTAAACCCTAATCCCTCAACCCTAACCCTAAACCTTGTCCCTATACCCTAATCCCTCAACCCTCAACCCTAATCCGTCATCCATCATCCCTCAACTCTAATCCCTCATCCCTAAACCCTAAACGATATCTCTATTCATAGACCCTCAACAGGCTCGATACTATACCTTAAACCCTAATCCCTCTACCCTCGACACTCTTATTTAACCCTAATCCCTTGACCATTAACCCTATCCCTCAACCTCAACCCTCAACCCTTAACTCTCAACATTAAACCCTAATTCATCAACCCTAAACCCTAATCCCTCAAACCTAAACCCTATCCCTAAACCATCAACCCTCAACACTATACCTTAAACCCTAATCCCTATCCCTCAACCCTTAACCCTTAAAACTTAAACCCTATCCCTACACCCTCAACACTTGACACTATATCTTAAGCCTTATACCCTCATCCCTAAAGCCTCAACCCTCAATCCTTAAACCTTCAACCCTAAACCCTATCCCTAATCCCTCTACCCTCGACACTCTAACCCTAACCTTGACATTAAATGCTAATCTATCAACCTTAAACCCTAATCCTAAACCCTCAATCCTCAACACTATACCTTAAACCCTAATCCCTCAACCCTCAACCCTAAACCTTATCCATAAACCCTAATCCCTCAACCCTCAACCCTAATCCATCTTCCCTCAACTCTAATCCCTCATCCCTAAACCCTAAATGCTATCCCTTTTCCTAAACCCTCAACAGACTCGATACTATACCTTAAACCCTAATCCCTTATCCCTAAACCCTCCAATCCTATCCCTAATCCTTACACCCTCCACACTCTACTTTAACCCTAATCCCTCGACCCTTAATCCTATCCCTAAACCCTTGACCCTTGAACCTCAACCCTCAACCCTCAATGTCAAACCCTAATCCCTCAACCCTTAACTCTGATCCCTCGACCCTTAACCCTATCCCTAAACCCTAAACCCTAAACCTCAACCCTAATCTGTCATCCCTCAACTCTAATCCCTCATCCCTAAACCCTAAACGCTATCCCTATTCCTAGACCCTCAATGGGCTCTATACTATACCTTAAACGCTAATCCCTTATCCCTAAACCCTCCAACCCTATCCCTTATCCCTTAACCTTGATGATTAATAACCTTGAATGTAAAAAAATTTAAGGGGAACGTAACGCGAGTGCGTTATAACGTGCTCGCGTTATGTCAAACATGTCAAACGACAGACTTGCGGGAAAGGAAAAATGCAAAGCAAAACATAACGCGAGCGCGTTATAATGCTCTCGCATTATGTCTTGCTTTGGGAATCCCAAGCCTTGGGCTTGGGATTTGCTTTGGATTTCCAACCCAAAGGCTTGGAGTGCCTTATGAACAGTCACAGACATGTTTTTCCATATTCTTCAAAATTTCACATAATTTCGTTCATGCTAACCCTCAGATTTGCAAGTGTTTCAAGGTTGAACAAATCGAACACTTGGGTAATGTTAGGCTTTCTCTTAGCTATTTGACAATGTGATTTTTTTTCACATTTGAACAATGTTAAGCCTTTGATCTTTAATTTCTTTTGTTTGCGTGTCTGTTTTTAGGCAAAAACCACTGTTTGGTCTTTTTTTATTGTAAATTAACTATTCATTCAAATTTCAAAAAGATTACATATTTAGAAACTAGACTCCATTCTACAAATATTAAAAAAATAAAAAATTAATTTTCAATTAATTTTCAAAATTTATAGGGGTAGCATAGCCAAAATTCTATTTTTTAGGATGTGTCCACTTTGAAAATTAGTAAAAAATCAAATATTCATCAAAAAATTATCAAAAAAATTGGGCATAAACTACATGCTATTAGCTAATTTCTCACTGAAGCGATTTTAAAAATACCAAAAAAAAGTTGACCTTTTGAGGGAGCCACAAAACATGCTATGTTATGTTTTTTTGATAGAAACAACACCAATTTCTGTGGCTCCCTCTTTTGAACCCCTTAATCTATGTCATTTTCAAAACAAAATAGTAGTTTAGAAAGTAGACTCGGAGCACTACGAACATTGTTTTGGTTGCATCTCCAAATTTTGAGTGTAACTATGCTCAATTTCTCATCCAAGGCTAGTATTTCCTAATTTTAGAAAAAAAGTGGCCACTGAAGACCCCTTTTTGGCCCCCCATCTTCCTGCACTTACCCAGAATGCCTCAAAGAAATGTGTTCTCATGGAATGCCCTGATTACAGGATATGCACAAAATGGATTTGTTGAAAAGGCTATAGAAACTTTCAAGCAAATGCAATTGGTAGGTGTAAAGCCAAACTCCACAACCTTTGCCGGCATCCTCCTTGCCTGTGCCAAAATGGGTGGTTTTGAGCATGGTATGGAAATCCATCACATGATAAAGGATACAAGAATTTGTCAAATGTTGTAGAATTAACTTAAAGGATATGGGGGAAAAGACCCAATAGGTGAGATAGTTCCAATGGTTGAAATAGTATATATGCATTTAAGGCTCAATATTTTTTGAAGTTTAGTACTAGTAGTTGTGACTTTATGGTTGTTAGTGTTACTATAAGTACTAATAATTGAATGAAATGTGCCCTTTAGATTTCAAAAGCAACCAATCATGTGATGCCACATCAGCGCACCAACAAAGGTCTTAATGCACACCTATTGGTCCACCCTTTTTTTGGGGAACTATTTGACACCTCAACAAAAAGCATGTTGATGTGGCCTTGAAACCTTAGTTATAAGCAAGGGCGTTGCCAAGTAAACTACTGTAAAATTTTTGGAGTGATTCAAAATTTCCACGTATGATTTTGAGAGGCATGAAGTTAGGGTGCACCACTATTGGGTCCTCTCCCCTATGTTGCCAAAAGTTTTAGAATTAACTTATAGATTTTGTACTTCTAACAAAGGTTGCTGAAATTAGGTACAAATAGTTGGTTATTTCTTCAAGAAGGTTGTACATGTAAATTGTATCAAGCATATAATTAAATTAAATCCATCCTTCAATGATAGCAAATAGTTATCAATAACAACATAAATGAAAAAACATTATATATTATGCAACTTGAAAGGATGTCAAGGTCTAACAGGATTTATCATTGTTCTATTGACCAACTATGGATGAGTCATCACAAGGTGGGCCTATGATCATTTGTCCTATGTCCAAAAAATTATGACACAAAGGTAGGTCTGGGGAGGAGGTGAGCTAGCATAATGATTGGTGGGTGCAAGCTAAAGAATGAAAAATCACATTATCAGGGGAGAGGAGTAATGATAGGATGATTAAAAGTGGTGTCAAAGAGTTCAATGGTTGTCACACCTCAGGGATTTGCTAGAGTTTAAAGAAAGCATTAAGTTTTATAATTTGTTGGATCTAAATAAATCTAATGGTTGGTGCAAGACAAACCAAAGATCATAGCACTTAGTACTAGGAGTTGTGACATTGGCTTTGTTATGATGAGTTGGAAAGGAGTGGAGCTCAATATCAAACTCTATATGTGTTAGATCTATGAAGTGAAACCATGAGATCAAGCATCGATGTGGAAGATTAAATGACTTGTACAAGGAAAAGGAGACAAAAGGCATCCTATAATAATATGATTGCATGATCTATTGAGTTATATTTTATCCAAAATTTCGTAAGAGTGTGAGGAGATCTATAGGACTGCATACAACTACAAATGAAACCATAAGATTGCACCATGAAAATGGAGTAATAAATCAATGAATCATTAGTTTGAGAGGATTAATGGTCACCATGTATATAGAGAGCCACAACAAAGCACTAATGCAAAAAATACATCTTGAAATATTGTGAGTCTTTAAACACATAGGGCCAACATGAACAAAACATTCATTTTAAACCAAGTACTAAATATAAAAATGTTTCATAGATTGATACATAGTTACTTTTTTTATGCATTTTATGTAATGTAACTCTATACATAATCTCTTGAGGACCATCTCAATATAAGATATGCTAACAAGGTTAGGGTTCAAAAATTTAATTTGTCTACATAATGAGCTAGTTACACATGATAGCATGCCTTTAGCAAGAACCTACCTAAAAAAGTGTGATGACACTATCCTATGTGTTTTTAATAAAATCTTGTGTGTTTTCTACATTATCTTGCATGCTTGCAAGCCCTGTGTAATCAACCATGTCAAAATTACATTCATTGGATTGAGTATGATCCTTGTCTCATTTGCTTGCCCTATCAAGATCATCAAACTAATTTTGACACTTGGGATTTTGTGGCATTTGTGGAAACATAGGTGTTTTGTTGGAGATACTTGGTGCAGGAGCTCCCTACTCTAGTCATTTTTTTGATATGTCATGTTATATTGTTCTCCCTAAGGCTTTGAAAGCCATTTTCATAAGTTGTAATAAGGACTTGGTCCATTTGGTCAATTTGTCCAATATAGACCTTGATATGGTCGATTTGAATGTAATTCCACTTAAGAAACATGTGGTTTCTTGTGAAGGAAGTAATACCCAACGGTTAATTGCCCTTGGATAGCAGTTGTATGGTTGGTGGAGGAGGAAACACAGCCCTCAAGCCTTCTATAGGTAGGAGAAATGTAATCAGATGCCAACAATAATGAAGAATTGAAGTTTTGGAGTGCAAAAACTAAAAATTCCTACATTTTTCTCGAAACAGTCATTTAGTACGGCTCTGTACGGATAGTTAGGGGCCTGAAAGTTGTGAAATGTATTAGAGCTTTGAAATGCCTTTCATTTGAATGTAGTTAGGCCTCTTGACACCTCTTGTGCTGTGAGAACCAAATCAATTTGTGCAAACTAGTTTGAAAACCCTCAAAACTAGGGTTTTGTGGCAAAATGAGTGATTTCTCCTCTATCCTCTGAAAGGCATCAACCATTTTTAGTAGGATGGAGAGAGATAGAGTAGATTTCATGTTTTTGTTGCTTGTTAGGTTTGCACTCCTCACTCCAGGGCACTTGGCATGATTCTAACTAGTCTACATAGTGACTAGTTAGTGTGCAAATGGTGGAAATCGATATGGTTTCAAGGAGCAGTCAAGAGACTGACCAAATGGATGATGTATTTGGTGTTTGTAGATGAAAACAAACCTGTGCAGGTGTTTGTTTGGTCCTAACCAGGAGATTTTGATACACTTTCTTTGTAAAGGTCCCAAATTAGGCCTATTCCCTAAAAAGAAGGGTTAACTGTTATTGGACGCCTGAAACAGAGTACGGCCCTGCATCTTGGTAGATGGTTGGAAGTCCATAGTGGGTATCTAAATGTGCAAAGAGACTGGTCTATCTTTTGGAAGTTGGTGAAGTTATCCTTTGATTAGTCATTTTCAAGGGCTACAAGGAGTAGGTCTCTCTAAGCACTGTCATAGTGCAGCCATACTCTAATTTGCTGTCCACTATCCTTGAAGGTACAAAATATAGTTATTGGGTCAAAGACCATGTGTTGGTCATGTCCTTGACAAAGTTGTGTTTGTTGTAGTGTGAGGTCCTATTGGTAGGGATATTGGTAGTTTGGTGTTGGCCTAGAAGGTGTGTGGGTGTGTTGGTTGGGTTGAGTAGAGACTGCTCAAAAGAGAGTTGAGTAGTCTATGAGGGTGGACACCAGGGTGTGGTCCGAGACTAGGTCAGTCTCTTGAGTAGCCTTGTATAGGCTTATGTTACATAGGGTTAGAATGTTTCTTGAGAAGGAAACCTTGAAGTCTAGTTTCATTGTGTGAACAAAACCAAACAATCCCAATATCTCTGCATCAATACTTGGCCTTCTCCTCACATTCATGCACTTGATCAAGTCTCTTTGTCGATGAAGAGTGTGACCAAATCCATCTTGTATAGGGTGAAATGGATGCACACTTGGATGGTCTAATCCGAGATGGAATGAGATGTGTCTACTTTTGACCTTGTTTGACAAGTCCTTTAAATACTTATCAATGAAAGTAAGTGTTTCCAAATTAGATGTGCTAGTCAATATTCCCTGAAGCTTGTTTGTTATCTGCAACTTCATTTCTGTCTCTGCATGTCCATCTCTATTGTCAATGGTCTACAAAAAAAATAGACACGTTTTAGAAATTATGAATGAAACTAACAATAATTGGAGTGAGCAAAATGTGCTTATAACACAACCTGCATATGCACAAAATAATCCCCCAAGGGTTGGCAATTTTCATTACCTCCAATCCCATCAAATTCATCAATTGTTTCCTACATTGACATTGTGATGCATTTTAAACACATGTTTTGCAAAGAATGATATACCAATAGAGCAAAAAAATCATATTTGTCAATTACCAAATGATTTGAGACACTGGTGGCACATCCTTCTTCTATAGATGCAACTATACCAACAAAATTATCAAGGTCTACATGCAAGTTGTTAGATAGATGTTGTTTCTCCCTCATCAAGTTCACCTTGATGACATGCTTACATATGTATCCTTGCATTGAAAAGTTGCAAGAGCACATACATAGATCAGTTGAGTAACTATACACCTCATATTGAAAACAAGGATTACTTTCACTTGTCACCCATGCTATGCGATCATTAGTGTCATTGAACGTAACATGGCTATCTAGAATTTGCAAGTCTCGAACCCAAGATGTGTTTTCAATCTTCTCAATACCAAAGTTCCTATAGAAACCATGTTTCTTGCTAACTTGTGTCCACCAATAATAGACATAAACATGTGTTGTTAGTTGATGTACCAACCAAACAACATGACGATTTGTGCCATGCTTGACTGTCTTCAAGAATCGTCTCTTCAGGTGTGAGTGATAGGACTCTATGGCACCATTTATCTACTGGCCTGCATGCTCTAGTGTATGGTAACATCTAGCCCACATACTCAATCTGTCAAACCATCATCCCTTAAAATATTTCATGAACAAGGGTTCCATATCTTTAAAGTATTCAATAAACATGTGAACCCCATTCCTTGCAAAATCCTCATCTATTGAATGATGCATGATATATCCAAGTCTATCAAACATCTCTCGCCTAACTACATTATCCTTGACCTTTGCGATCAAGTTCTTTAGCCATGCATGTCTGACATGCCAGGAATATAGATATACATCACATTGAAACACTTATCTGCATCATGAATACTTTTACTTAGTATATAATATTCTTCCATGGGATATATTGAAATATTTACAAAAATACAAGGTTTTAATGAAAGATGAAATACTTGATAGCTTTGATCCCAGCACCTGCATCATCCACCATTACTGTCCAATCAATATTCTTCAAGTGAACCCATTGGAGAAGAATGCACATCCAATATACTTGATATCATATGCACAAGACCTGGACATAATGACCCATGCTACATGCACCCCCATATGCTTTGAGTCAAATGCAAGTATTGTATACAATTGAAACTATTATAATCTGATATAGGGTACAATGTATTAATACTATGTTTTATTTGAGCATAAATATTTTCAATTCAACTCTATCAAGGAATGAACAACATACCTTCATTGCATTTGTACCAAATGTAGAATCCATGGCCAATATACTGTTGTGTCCATATTCAAGCATCCATTCAAGTTGCTCTGGCAATTGAATTTCCAAAACAAATGGGATTTGCTCATCTCCATCGACATTAGTGGCATTGTACTCCTGATATGCAAACCACTTGTCGGGGTTCGCCAAAACCCATTGTTGCACCGAAAGAACATCATTACCATCAAACATGTAGCTTGATGTCTTAATTTTACGATCAATGTTTGCAATATCATCCATGGTAAGAAAATCATCCCTAGAAGATTGACCCTCAAACATGGTCATCTTCTCATGCACCATTTGCTTATTTTTTTATGTATTGCATCTATAGGCATGCCAAGAAACAACAATGACTCTACCCATCCATGCAATTGTTTGCTAATATATGGCACAAAGAAGGACCTTGTTCCCAAAAACTCATTATTCTTTTGACCATGACAAGGTATGCCTTCCTTGTCCACATGCTGACCTTGGTGGTACCATATGGCTTACGAACCATGACTCGTGTGCTAAAATGGCAGGTACAACCACATTGCATGTATGTTTGTAGCCAGGTCTATTACCCTTCCCTAATTTGGGTATTGAAGAAGGATCAAAAGGTGTTGCATCTTTTTCCTTGAGGTCCTTTGGTCCATATGCACACCAGTACCTATGAAAATCATAAAGAATCTTCAAACTATTAACATATGTAGTTAATCAATGATTCTATCACTCTTGCAATTTATAATTGAGTATGAACATTTGTAGTTAACTAATTATTCTTACATGTTGTATTCCAAAAAGCTATTAATCCTAGTTTTTACATCAGAATCAAGAGGGGGTTTCTTTGAATGACTCTTATGAAAGAAGGTTGGGTAGGATTCACTTGAACTTTCTCCCTCGATAAAGTCATCTAATCTATCAATCTCAATCCAAGCTGAAAATAACCATGAGCCTTAAAGGATATACGTCTCCCATGGAAGGTCTTTAAAGGAAAACTTTCCACTAGGGGGGTGTTGAATGACTTTGTCCATGATGCGAGACCAATTGACATTCATCTAGCAGACAAACAAAAATGTTAGCATTTGATTAGAAAATGTCTACACATTATATAACACACTTGGTAGAAATTGTAGACATGTTTGATAACCATTTGAAACATGTTACGTCTAATTATTACAATTATGCCTATCATCAAGATTAGTTGTAAACATGTTTCAAATCAAATTTTTTAACTTTCAAATCAAAATTTTTTAACTTTCAAATCAAAATTTTTAACTTTCAAATCAAAATTTTTTAACTTTCAAATCAAATTTTTTAAACTTTCAAATCAAATTTTTTAAACTTTCAAATCAAATTTTTTAAACTTTCAAATCAAAGTGAAATCAAACCAAAATAAAAGCGTGAAATTAAACCAAAATAAAGCATGCCATTTTCCAGTCTATTAGGGTACATAGCCACATATTTGATAGCTAAAATATGATTTAATTCACTACCTGTACGCCTGTATTATTCTTTATCACGTTAAAAATTTATTTCAATATGTTTATAAACTCGATTCTAGTATCTAAGTTGTTTGTGAATGTAGTTGTTTTATTACGTTATTTGATCTTGATAGTGCGATAGGATTTATTTTCTTCTCTTTAGTAACTTCTTTACCACATTTCCACCAGTGAATACAATGTCCTCAATTAATCTCCGGTTGCTGGTGCAATTGTCTGTCATTACAATTAACTTGTCTGTTGATACGATCAAATGAATACTAATATGTTTATATGATGCGATCTTAAACGGTGGACAGAAATAGTCTGGGTGGGAACGTTTGGGCGGGAACTCTGCAGTACGAGCAAGAAACAAAAAAGAAAGCAGCGGGAGGGATTTGAATTAGGTTGTTCAGAGAGATTGGACTTTTTATCCATAACCGCGGGAGGCAGCTGACAGCAAGTCAAGTTAATATTATCCGTAACTACACACTCTAACCAGCACGCAGTCAGGTTAGTTGAAACCTATAGTTTGCTTTCAACTGATGAAACAAAGTTTAAAGGGGCCCACCAGCCACGTCTAAGTCAATGCTTAGAGTGTGCTGGTTAAGCCCAGCCTTTCGTCGAAACATCCAAGAGACTAAAAAGGAGATTTGATTAGATTCGGTTTGGAGATTGATTCTATCGGTGCCGTGTTTAGTGGGGTAGGTAATATAGGAAGATGCCTCTTGTCCTATTCAATATTTATTATAGAATTTTTTGATGTTGGATTCAATTTGGTTTCGAGGTATAGATTTTTTTTAATAAGCCGTTGCATTCATAGGTGTCGTGTTGAGGAGGATAAGTAATATAAAAAAAAGGCTTGTGGTCATATTCAATATTTAGTAAAGATTTTTTTTTAAATAAACAATTGCATTTATAGGTGCTGTGTTGAGGAGGATAAGTAATATAAAAAAGATGTTATATTCACTATTTAGTATAGATTTTTTTTATTAAATAAGCAAATTGCATTCATAGGTTCAATGGCATGGTGATAACTTTTAAAGAAATTGTATAATTTGTTGGATATTTTTTATTATTTAGTAATTTATAAGTTATTTAATCTGCTAAATTATGTTATCAATTCCTTTTGAAATTTCATTATATTAAAGGTTGTTTTCTTTCACTTATATTAGTAAAAAAATATTTTACATTACATATTGATATGAATAAACATAGTTGGGTTTGAGTTTGATTTTCATGAAGTCCTACTTCATTCATAGCTCTATGTTATTGAAATGAGTGAGTGATGTAGGAGCATCTTAGACGTGGTTATAAGAACTAAAGAATTTCATCTCTTGATAGCGACCTCTCTCTTTATGGCGTTCCATTTTCCACAATGGATTATTTAATGTGTTTTTATTTGTTAGTGGGGAGTGTGAGGAGTTATGAGATGGCGGTTTCAAAATATATCTTTCTAGTTGGCATAAACAATTTATTTCTGGCAAGTTGTTGATGGAAACTTAATTATTGGAGGCTCCTTTAATTTAGCAACGATGTGGTAAAAAATGAATGCTAGTAGCTTTGGGTCAATGTGGTTCCTAATATTAGCAACAACATAATGTGAAGTAATGAATGACAACTTCCATCATCACAATGTTAAGAATAGATTTCATTGCTCTTATTTAGAGGGAATAAAATGAGTCGAAGAAGGGGGAAGGGTGTTGTGGACTTGGAAGGTTGGGTAAGAAGAATATCAAAATATAAGTATAGTAAGCTGGTGAAGTCAAGTCATGTGTGGAAGTTTGTAATGGAATTGAGTCATGTAAGGATAAGTTAAGTTCTTTATGAGTCGTAGCTTTAGAGGTATTGGGTTGTGATCAAAACATTGGTCAAGAGATTCTAAAATTTTGCACTAATCTTTGAATAAGATTATCTATTTCTGTAATTTGTAGAAGTTTAGTGATGCAGGAGCATCCATGGTCAATGGCAATCCTCATCAACCAAAAAAGAAAATATTTTAATTTCCTATAGTTTGGTAATTTGGAAGTTGGAAAATAAATGCAATATTAAGCCTAAATAATATATTAAATAAATTGGCCTTATTATAATATTGCAAAAAATAATAATGTTGCAAAAATCTAGGAGTGAGAGATAGTTTAGGAGACAATTTGAAGTAGAAAATCAAAAGGCAATCTTGGGAGTGGATTTTTGGGGATTTGTAAGTGGAGACAACTCATTAAATTCCCTCAACTATAGCATGGCTAATTTGGATGCCCAAGTTGTGTGACTTTTGTCTTTTTCCAAGTTTGGAGCTATTTTCTAGGAGTAGGAATTTGAGTTGTCACTTATTTTTAGCAAATTGTGGGAGTGGATTTTATTGAGCAATTAATATTATTTTATGATTTAAAAAAAAAAGATTCTCCCAATTTGGGTGTGGGAGTTAGAGGAGAGAGAAAATGGTGGTTGTGGGGTCATTAAAAAAAAAAGGATTTTTGGCAAATTTTGAAGGGTCAAGTGACTCATGAGATCCTAATAGCTTGTGAAATAAGGAAGACAACTCTCTTAATTAAGAAGAGATGTCATTCAGCTACTCCCTACTCATGCCTTAATTGTCACAACAATGGCAAAAAGGAAGACAATCTCATAAAATATGTTGTGAATAGTAGTGACAAAATTATGCTTTGGATTAGTGTAGAGGGTGAAGAAGGGATATCAAGAGACAATTATTGAAGTCAAGGCTCATTAATATGGCAATGCCAAACTCAAGTAGATAATCATGTGCATAAGCTAAATTGCCATAAAGGCCACTATGAAGAAGGAGACAATCTGTTGTCATAACCAACACTTAGGATAATCATGAATAGGTACAAATGCCTTGCTCAGGAGTGTTGTTGATCTTTGCAATGAGAATGAAGGTGAGGATGGGTGTTGCAGAAAGATATCCTAGACAAGTTCATCGCATGGAGACATGACTGTCATATTTAGATGCAAATAAGATTGTCACAGCTATGAGGGTAGTCATAACAGTCCTAACTATCTAAGACTATCACACCTAGTTCTAGAGACAACCATTACTGTTGATCACTTCATGCACATGATAATAACTTTATTCGTAATGTTCTAAGAGGATTATTTTAGAGATTTTTGAATACAGACAAAAGGTGAAAGTTTGAAGAAGATTGACCAAGTGCTCATAAAGGATTGTCATGCCATAACTGATTTATTCAGAAGGATAGTCATATTCATGAAATTTGGATTGAGTTTGATTTCATTTGAGGTGGTGTGATGGAGTTGAATTATGTTCAATAAGTTTCACATATGACTATCGTAACACTGCAAACCATTGAAACACACATGAAGGAAATCTAAATTACTGAAATACATAGTGTGCAATTCACAGAGTAGTCCTAGGGATAGTCGTCTAAGGTTATTGTGATTAGATAATTATGGAATGATGAAGCCACTATGACATGATGAATTATACGAATCATAAAGACAATGAAGGAGATCCATGGAGAAAACCAAGGAGGACAAGATAAGACACCAAATTTGTGAAGTTGCCAATGACAACAAATTTACCACCTAGCTATCCTTAACTAATCCATGATTGCAAATGGATGTATTTTGGCTTCTATTGACTAAAAGTGACTTATTTATGATGAATATAATGCTCAAAATTGTTTCTTGCACATCTAAGAAATTGGAAACAAGTGGACATTAGCTAGAGCTATCTTGGAAATGTGAATATTTGGAGACATACCTAGGACTGTCATAAAATCAATAAACTAGTCTCTGTAATTTAGGGTATTGAAAGGTATATAGTCGATCAAGGTAACCACCATCATGTGCTAACAAAGGACAATTAGGAAATTTTGAAATATTGTTGTGTCATGTGCATACAAATCATCATGAATAGGTGCATAAGGAATGTCTTAGCCCAAGACACTAAAGAGGTCTCCACATCCTCCAACCTTCTCCAAGAGAATCCATACTATGAAACATGCATGGAGAAGTTATCAAAAGGACACCTAACAATTATGTCTAAATGATCAATAGAGACAAGTAGGATTGTCATAATAGGGGGCATAGGATAGTCTAAGATTCAAGCGATTGCATGGTTCTATTGAATGAATCATTATGCATATTAAGGAATAAATCCTTCTATATCATCCTAGGGAAAAAATTAAGAGTCTTCCAGAATCAATTTTGGCTCCATTGATCATGAATGAGTATGACAAACAATTGTTCACTAAAATTATTTTATGAAGTATTTGATATTGTTTTTCTCTTGTATAGCTGAAAATAGGTGAAATAAAGGCATGAAGGGCCAAAACAAGGTGGAAACATGAGGAATTTGGAGTCTCTTTGATTGAACTAACTAATATACCTAGACACATATATATCTTAGAACATAAAGAACATAAAGACATAAAGACATATAAAGAACATAAGAACATATATATGTGAATTAAAATGGACATAGGTTGAACATACCTTAGAATTCGATATTGCAGTTAACCAATTCTCCAAAATATGGCTTCAAAATCCTCAAATTCTTCTTTTTCGCAAGATTGATTATGAATTCTATATAACTCTAGAATAGGATTAGTGAAATTTATGAAAAAAAACAAACATATATCATCAAATTCAATCTATATATCTATGGTAATTAGCTTTGAAACAATATCACACATGAGACATGAAACTTTCAGTTTAAATAATCAAAATTTCTCCAAAAAACATGCAAAATTAGTTCTTACATGTTGAAAAAATAAAAAAAGGTGGTGGATTGATATAAAAATGATTCTCAATAAGTCAAACAACATGAAAAGCATTTTCTTGTCTGATATACTGCATGAAAAGTAGGAATAACACTCATTTGGGGTCTAAAACACGGATCCCACATGCTTCCCAGAACACGCTTGTGTTATAAGAAGAGCATGTTCTAGGAAGCATGAAAACATAAAGCATGAAAACATGGGATAGTCTCTCTCTCTCTCTCTCTCTATTTCTCTAGCCTATATATAGACAGTGACCAAGAGACATGGAGAGATAGAGAGGGACATGGATATGGATAGGGAGAGAGCCCAGGGACATCCAGAAAGAGATGGAGAGATAGAGATAGAGTTAGAGAAAGGAAAAAATATAGATAGAGAAGGATAGGTGGAGATAGAGACGGGGAGAGGGAGAGAGAGGGATTGAGATAGACAAAGGGGTCTATAGAGGGAAAAAGATATACATATATATAGAGAGAGGGGAGATATAGGGAGATAGATCTAGCAAGGGAGAGATAGATAGGGAAATATAGAGAGAGATTTAGAGAGGGATATATTAAGAGATAGGGTTATGTAGATAGATAGAGATAGGGAAAGAGATGGAGAGATGTCTAGATACATAGGGAGAGAGATTTCAAGAGGTAGAGGGATGGGGAGAGAGATAGAGAGGAGGAGAGAGAGGTAGTGAGGGATAGATTAAGAGATAGGGATCCATATGTCTATAGAGATAGAGATAGGGAAAGGGATCAAGAGATACAACTTCTAGAGACATAGGGAGATAGATTTGAGGTAGAGGGATTGGGAGAATGATAGAGAGGGGGAGTGAGATAGTGAGGGAGGGAGAGATAGAAAGGTAGAGTTAGAGAGAGGGGATCAAAAGAGAGCAAAATAGAGAGACAAGGGAGAGAGAGATAGAGAGGTAGGTATAGTTAGAGAGAGGGATAGAGGAGACAGAGTTCTCTCTCCTAGGCTCGGTCTCCTCTATATCTCCCTATTCTCCTCTCTACCTAAACCATGAACCTAAACCTCTAAACCTTAACCCCTAAACCATAAACCCTAAACCATAAATAATGCCCCTAAACCATAATTCCTAACCCCTAAACCATAAAAACCTGGAAGCAACCCTAAAACTCTATCTCCCTATCTCTCCCAATCTCTATTGGTCCCCTCTCTCTATCTCTCTAAACCCTAAAACCTAAACTCTAACCCCTAAACTCAAGCAACCATAACCCCTAAACCCTAAACTTGAGCATCCCTAAACCTCTAAAGCCTAAATAATTCCCCTAAACCCTAACCCTAAACCCTAAACATTATTTACTTGAGCAACCCTAAACTCATGTAAACCTCAAATAATTCCCCTGACCCCTAAACCCTAAACTTGAGCAACCAGGCTAAACACCTAAACATATAGTTCGATAGGGGATGATGGATGATCAATGGGAAATGGATGTAGAATTATTGGATCTTGATTAAATCATTATCCTCATTGGGATGTGCTTTGATAGGATCCAAGTTATTTGTTTGATTATCTATGTTTTCTTGGGGACCAAGTGTCTGATCATGGGATATTGATGGATAATGAATAGGACTAGCACAAAATGATGGATAGGAGTGATGTGGGTTACTTTCTCATGGATAAGATCTTGATCATAGATAATATCTTGATCATGTAGGGAGGATAAGCATGGATAGCGTGATATTAGATATGGATAGGGTAAGTGGGGATGCATTGATATTCATTAGATTGGGGAGTAAGAGGTGGTGATGGGAGTTCACTAGGAGATTTTGGAGGATCAATGATGAGATCGATGTGGATGGGTTAACCATGAGATGGTAAGGGATCTAGGACATGGGATTAGATGTGATGTTTGGAGTTTGATTAGGACGGGTGGTCGGTGTTTCCACATGCTTTGGACTAGGCTCTTAACATGGCTATTGGGTTTCTTGGATGGATGTGATGGATTCTTCGATGGGATCAATAATCTTTGGATGTTTGACAACATAGCTACATGATGGGGTTTGACTTGGACTTATGGTAGGAGACTCTTCAATGAAATGGATAGACATAGGAGTGGATGATGGTGTTGGAGTGGTAGGTCCATGTTATTAGGAGGTTCTTTGTTATCTGCTCAAGGATAGGAATTTAAGTACATGATGTTTTTCTAAGATTCCTTGCCAATAGTCCTTGGGTGACATCCTTCATGGATTCATGGGTTGATGGACTAGGATATGCATATTGTTGATAGACAATGATGGAAGATGTTGTGGGGTTAGGATTAGGATCAATTGAATGGATATAGGAGCGGATGGATTGGGATTGGGAGTGTTAGAGGGACTTGAAATTGGATTAGTGGATTTGGATGGCTCCATTTCTTTGCTTTTATTTTTGGATTTTGTAAAGAGTCTTTGGAGAAAACTTTTCAAGGGTTCATGGGTTGATGGATTAGAGCTTAGAATGTTTGATGGTGGATTAGATGGTGAGTTATATGGTGGATGGATGATATGGATTGATGGATTAGAAGATGGGTGGACTAATGGGTTAGGATTAGGAAGGATTGGAGGGAAATGATAAAATAATTCTCCTTTAACCCTAACCCCTAAACCCTAAATTTGAGAAACCTATGTAGAAACTCATAAACCCTAGATAATGCCCCTAAAGGTCTGAGCAACCCTAAACTCATAAACCCTAAATAATGCCTCTAAACATGAGCAACCATAAACCTCTCTCTCTCTCTCTCTCTCCCAAAACCCCAAAACCCTAAATTATAATGCCCCTAAAACCTAACCCCTAAACCATAAAATTGAGCAACCCTAAACCCTAAACTTAAGAAACCCTAAACTCATAAACCTAACCAACCCGAGCTCTCTCTCTCCAAAACAAGAAAACTAGGACTCTCTCTCTCTCTCTCCCCTTATCACCCTATCTCTCCCCTCTCTCTCCCCTCCATTTCCATCTTCTCTCCCTCTTCTTCCCTCTCCTCTCCCTTATCGACAAAGAACATGGAAATAAGAAAACTAATGATCGGCAGAGAATGAAGAAAGGTTTATTCGATGATGAATGTAGATACAAGACATCTATAAATACTGTGTGGTAGTTGATGAAACTAACACAATAGTTTGCAGTTATACCATAACTGCAGAAACTGACGTAACAAATGTAGTTACATATAGAAACAATGTAATATTTTATGCTAACATTCCCCCCCTTATTACATTACTTTTACAAATGTACCCCCTAAACAGTTCAAATTTGATCCTACCAAGAGATTTGGTGAACATATTTGCGATCTTAGAGTCTGTAGGGCAGTACTGGAGCTGGATGTGGTGGTTCAAAATTTGATCCCGATGTAATGACATTCAACCTCAATATGCTTAGTGCGCTCATGGAAAACTAGATTCTTCACAAGTTTTAACACACCCTGATTGTCGCAATGAAGAACTAGTGACTTGTCTTCAGGAATGTCCATATCTGCCAAAATGTGACGTAACCAAATCGCTTCACACACAGCTCCTCGTGTGGTGCGATATTCAGCCTCAGTGGATGAAAGAGCAACAACAATTTGCTTCTTACTAACCCATGAAATTGGCCTAGATCCAAGATGAAAAACATAGCCTGAGGTTGATTTCCTGTCATCTATAGATCCTGCATAATCTGAGTCTGTATATCCCTGTAAGAAGAACTGGGGGTTCTTCTTATATTCCAAACCATAATCAACTGTGCCTCGGATATATCTCAACACATGCTTTGCTGCAACCCAATGACACTTCTTTGGCTCTTGCATGAATCTAGCGAGATAGCTTACAGCAAAACACAAGTCTGGTCTGGTGTAGGTCAAGTAGATAAGACTCCCAACCAGCTGCCTATAGAGAGTGACATCTACTTGAGGTGAATCCTGGAAATGGGATAGTTGCAAACCTTTCTCCATTAGAGTGGAAATTGGCTTACAGTTGACCATTCCATATTTTTCTAGGAGTGTCTTGGCATATTTCATTTGGGAGATGAATATGTGGTTCTTCTTCTGCCATATCTCTAAGCCAAGACAATAATGAAGTAGCCCCAAATCTATCATGTCAAAGGAGTTCTTGAGATCATTCTTTACATCTTCAATGAGACTGTCTAAGCTGCCAGTGAGAATAAGGTCGTCCACATACAAGACCAGAATGACAATCTCTATGCCTACCTTCTTAATATACAAATTAGGATCTAAGGGGCTACGGGTGAATCCATGCTACAATAGGTGACCATCAATCTTGATGTACCATGCCCTAGGAGCTTGCTTAAGGCCATAAAGAGATTTGATAAGATGACATACCTTGTGTGGATGATGTTCATCAACAAATCCTTCTGGCTGGGTCATGTACACTTCTTCTTTGAGATCACCGTTAAGAAAGCACTCTTGACATCCATCTGTTGAAGCTTCCATCCCTTCTACGTTGCCAATGCACAGACCATTCTGATAGTTTTGATCTTCGCAGTGGGTGCAAAGGTCTCTTCATAATCAATGCCTTCCTGTTGAGCATATCCCTTTGCTACAAGTCGTGCTTTGTACTTGTTGGTAGATCCATCTGCCTTGTACTTTGTTTTGAAGATCCATTTGCAGCCAATGGGTTTCTTCCCTTCAAGCAGATCGAAAAGTTCCCAAGTATGATTTTGCATCAAAAAATCATACTCTGCATCCATAGCCTTCTTCCACTGAGGTTGGCTTAATGCCTCTCGAACTGTGTCAGGTTCAGTGCTGTCAACAACAGTACTCATGAGCACAAGATTCACTTCATTTCTTGTCTGACTCCTGGTTCTGACTCCCGACGAAGTGTCTGGAAGAGTGTGCAGGTTAGAGTCCCTGATTGTACTTTGGACCCATTTTGGAGGTTGACTGTGCTGCTGCTGGTGTGCAATGTTTTCTAGAGGGCCCAGATCAACATACAACTCTCCTTGTAGTTCATTGTCTCTGTGAGAGTCTTCCATATGCTCATCATCTGATTGTGAGAGCAATTTATGAGAAGTAGGAGGTTGTTGCTCTTCTTTCTGTGATAAGGAATCGAATGACCATTCATCACATACCACATCTCGACTCTCATGTATCTTCATTATCTCAGGATCTATGAGATGATAAGCTTTTGATGTAATACTATATCTCAACAATATACACTGAAGTGTCTTAGGATCAGTCTTCTTTCTCCTATTGGCAGGGACATGCATGTATGCAGTGCAACCAAACACCCTTAGATGAGAAATTGAAGGCTTTTGTCTAGTCCATACCTCAGATTCTGGTGTCTTGTGTTGTAGGATCTTCGTTGGTGCCCTGTTGATGAGGTATACAGCTGTCCGTACTGCTTCTGTCCAAATTCTTTCCTCCAACTTGGCTATGGAGAGCATGCATCGAGCCATCTCCATGACAGTCTGATTGCGACGTTCTACAATTCCTTTCTGTTGGGGTGTATAGGGAGCAATTAGGTGCTGCTTGATGCCATGATGCTTCAAATATGCCACGAACTTCTTGGAGGTGAATTCCCCCCCTCGATCTGAGTGGAGGACAAGAAGAGACTGGCCGGCTTCTTTGACATCTTGCTTGTGAAAGCCCTGAAAGTTGGCAAAGGCTTCATCTTTCTTCTTGAGAAAATACACCCAGGTCTTTCGGCAGAAGTCATCCACGAATAATTGGAAGTAGTTATGGCCTGAAAATGAAGCAGGCATGGGTCCGCATAGATCAGTATGTACCAACTCAAGGTGATGTTTAGCATGGAAGCTACTAGCCTCGAACGGATCCCGGTGTTGTTTACCTACAAGGCATCCAGGACATATAGGCAATGAATTTGAAATTGGAGGAAGACCTCTTACCATTTGTTTGGAGCTGACTGAAAGGTGCCCATAGCGATAGTGCCAGAGTCCCGTAGATTCTATTATTGAGGCTGATAGAGCTACTGTAGGGGAGGAGACAACATCTAATGCAAACAGTCTATCCTTCATAAGTGCTCTAGCAAGTATCATACCTTCTCTTGAGATTAGACAGGTCTTGACCCCGTCCTTCACCTGGAACTCAACTTTCATTTTGTGGTTCAGAAGCTAACTGACAGAGAGCATGTTTGTTGTCAAACTAGGAACATATAACACCTTGGTGAGGGTACAACATCTTGTCCCAAGAGGAATGATGACCTTGCCTATACCCTCTGCAACATACTCCTTATTGTCAGCAATTCAAACTCTATCTCATGTAGGTTGTTTTGTTAGTGCATCGAATAGCTTGCGATTGCCTGTCATATGCTTGCTGGCACCCGAGTCTATCAACCAAATATCCCTCGTGGGCTGCGAGGTTTGGGAGACAAGGACTAGATTGTGATGAGTGCCGCAGTTGGCTGTTTCTGGGTCATCTTCTTCTGATGCATCATTTTGTTGGGCCGCTACATTGCCTTTGTGCCTTCTGTGATGATGACGGTGTTTGGATGGCTAAGTATCACTGCAACTAGAAAAGCCTTCTTTACTTGAATTGCCTTTTGTTAAGGCATTGTACCAACAGTTGATAGTGTCATGACTGTTCTTGTTGCAGATATGACACCATCAGTTTGCCTTTGGAGGCTTCAATTGTTGATGTTCTTTTTGTTTCTGTGGCTGCTTTCCACGAAACTTCTGACCTTTTGATTGTCTGGAGATCAGGGCCTTGTCTTCAAGGTCACCTTGGACAGATTGAATGGCTTCTTCTTGCTGCAACAAATTCACCAATTCGTCAAATGACATAGTTTGCTTCGTGATGTTCAGCATGGTGACAAAGATTTTGAACTGAGATGGCAGTGCTCGCAGCATAATTGGGACAAGTAGTTTGTCCTCCACCTTTTCTCCAAGTGCAACAAGCTCAGCTCGCAGTTCAGATACCTACCGTAAGAATTCCTCAACTTTCTTGCTAGCCTACATACTGAGTGTATGTAGCTTGGACTATAGATGGAGGATCTTCGTCTGGTTCTTCACTTGGTAGATTTTGGAGAGAGAATCCCATGCTACCTTTGATGTTTCTGCATCCCAAATGTGAGGTTAAACTTCATCGGTGATGTTGAGTGTTATCAACGTCAATGCTTTGGCATCGGCCTTGTCAAACTTCTGCCTTTCATCTGGATCTTCTGATTTGGTTATGTCACCAACGACAATTCCCCATAGCTCCTAAAAAATGAGAATAGTCTGCATTTTTGTCTTCCATGCGGCATAATTTGGCCCTTTCAAAAGTTGAGCATCAGAAAGAAGCAATTTCGGGGCAGACATTTAAAAAAAAAAAAATCCAGACAACAAATTTATTATTATTTTATTTGACAGTACATTCACTTTCAAGAGGAAATTGTGGCACGAAGATGAGCACGATAGGCCTGTGATGTGAGACGGGGATGCTTTGGTGTGCGTTCTACCTCATCTTCGTCATCAGCATCATAACCCTCGTCTAGTTTTTCTCTAATCTTCCTTGCATGACATTGTATATCAAATAGAAAGTAATCTAGCAATCCTTGCCTAAAATAGCACGTCCACCTTGAAGTGGATCATTCGCATGATTACTGGCCACACTACTAGCATCGGGTGCGGTGGACATTCAGTTTTCTCAGACTATGTCTTCCTCTACATGCCAACTCAGACTTCAAGA
This sequence comes from Cunninghamia lanceolata, assembly GCA_027924645.1. NCBI lineage: Eukaryota > Viridiplantae > Streptophyta > Pinopsida > Cupressales > Cupressaceae > Cunninghamia > Cunninghamia lanceolata. Next base: position 609,142 of record BSBN01001835.1, on the reverse strand, counting down.
GCCTTATGGATGGAGGAAGAAAATTCAGTCTAGACACCTCCTTCGGTATTGATCTGCAGGTGGAAGTGGCACTTTCACTCAATGAATGCTCTTCCAATAGCAGTGTTATCTTTCCTCAACGGTAACAGCAGTGTTCCTTTCCTCAACAGCAACAGCAGCGTTCTTTCCTTCAATGGCTTGCTTCTTCCAACAGTAGCGTTATCTTTCCTTCAATGGCTTGTAATGTTTTGAAGACTTCATCTGCTCGCTGTTGGTGACTCCTCTTCACATGGCGCTTACTCCTCCAGGCTCTGATACCATTTAATGATTGGCAGAGAATGAAGAAAGGTTTATTCGATGATGAATGCAGATACAAGACATCTATAAATACAGTGTGGTAGTTGATGAAACTAACACAACAGTTCGCAGTTATACCATAACTGCAGAAACTGACGTAACAGATGTAGTTACGTATAGAAACAATGTAATATTTTATGCTAACAAAAACTAGGGTCCATGAAAAGAGGGATGAGGATATAAATTGGGATCTGATGAAATGGAAACAAGATAATTTATGAAATTTCATTGGATGGGAAGAATGATGAGGAGATGTAGAGAGTGGAGGGAAGTAGAGAGTGAGAGAGAGAGGGTAGGAGGTAGATATGGGAGAGAAGTAGAGAGTGTGAGAGGGTACGAGGTAGATACAGGAAGGAAGAAGAGAGTGAGAGAGTGGGTAGGAGGTAGAGAGGGGAGGGAAGCAGAGATTGAGAGAGAGGGTAAGAGGTAGAGAGGGGAAGGAAGTAGAGAGTGCGAGAGAGGGTAGGAGGTAGAGAGGGAGGAGAAGACAGTGAGAGAGAAGGTAGGAGGTAGAGAGGCAAGGGAAGCAGAGACTCAGAAAGAGGGTAGGAGGTAGACATGGGAGGGAAGTAGAGAGTGAGAGAGAGGGTAGAAGGTAGAGAGGGGAGGGAAGAAGAGAGTGAGAGAAAAGGTAGGAGGTAGAGTGGGGAGGGAAGCAGAGACTCCGAGAGAGGGTGGGAGGTAGAGAGGTGAGGGAAGCAAAGAATCAGAGAGAGGGTAGGAGGTAGAGAGGGGAGGGAAGTATAGAGTGAGAGGGATGGTAGGAAGTGCAGCTGCCCTTGTAGACATGTATGTAAAGTGTGGAAGTATAGATAAGATATGTCAATTAGTTGACGTAACACCTCAAAGAGATGTTCTGTAATGGAATGCAATGATTGCAAGGTATGCAAAAAATGGATTTGTTGAAAAGGCTTTAGAAACTTTCAAGCAAATGCAATTGGCATGTGTAAAGCTAATTTTGCTTAGCATAACGCAAGCACATTATAACGCACTTGCATTATGTGAAATCACATAACACGAGCGCATTATAACATGCTCACATTATGGATTTCACATAATGTGAGCGTGTTATAACATGCTCGCATTATGCTAAGCATGCTTAGACACATTTTTCCTAGTTTTTAGCAAAATTTTGAGATAATCTAGAGCGTGCTCCCCATCAGGATGACACTTTTTCCAATGACAACTCAAAAAAATACCACCATAATCTTGATCTCTCTGTTAGCTATCTATCCATATAATTTTTTTCATATTTTGAGTACGTTAAGGGTTTCATCTTGAATTTCTTTTGTTAGTGTGTCTATTTTTTGTCAAAAACCAGTGTCTAATATTTTTGACTTTTTTTAACCGTTCATCAAAATTTGAAATAAGTTACATTTTTAGAAACTAGACTCCATTCTACACGTATTAACAAAAAATTTCAATTTTTGATTAATTTTTAAAAAGTTTAGGGGGGGCATGCTCAAATTTTATTTTTTAGGATGTGTCCACTTCGAAAATTACTAAAAAATCAATTATTCATAAAAAAATTATCAGAAAAATCAGGGATAAACTACATGGTGTTAGCTAATTTCTCACTGGATCAATTATTGAAATACTAAAGAAAAGTTAACATTTTAGGGGGAGCACACCAGACGCTATGTTATGTTTTTTTGAGAAAAACATGACCAATTTGTGTACTCCCCCTTTTTGAACCCTTTAATCTCAACCATTTTTGGAAAAAAACTAATAGTTTAGAAACTAGATTCAGAGGACTACGACCCTTGTTTTTGTTCCATCTTCAAATTTTGAGTGTAGCTATCTTAAATTTCTCATCCAACATCAATGTTTCATGATTTAAAAAAAAAGTGGCAACTTAAGACCCCATTTTTGTCCCTCATCTTTGTGCACTTACCCTGGACCTTGTTTCTAGTGCTTAGTTGTTTTATATTTTTCTATGGATGTATTTACAATGTATGATGTCAAGTAGGAGAATCTTAGGATTAAGGTGACATCAACCTTATAAATCCTATGTATTTAATTACTCCTAATATTGTTTGTAAATCATTCATAAGGAATGAAGTATTCATCAAGTAGCAATTTTATTTTAGCTGCATGTTAGATCCCGATACTTGACAGATGTAGGTTATTCAGGGTGGTTGTAGGGGGTGCCCCCCTCCATGGTCATGGGGTGGCCCCCTTGGTGGGGGTCTGGAGGCAACGCATTTGGAAGCCACATTTTATATATAAATTTCTATTGTAAATCTGGACCATTCATTATTAGGTCATAGATCTGACGGTAGACGTTACGTTGGCTTTTCTTATCCTAGAAAGCAACCCCTTTATGAGGATATTATATTACGGCTATGTTGTAGTAGAGAGTTGAGATCAGAAAAATAGGTGTTGCTGGATTGAAAACAGAAGAGGAGATTGATAGTGTTGTATTGTAAATGCAAGTTAATATAGACTGGTGCATCTCTTCTTGTGTGGAGTTTTTCCCGAAAGGGTTTCTCCATGTAAACATTGTGTTATGTGTTTGATTTTTTGTTCTGTTATTTCTTTGTGTTGATTTCATACCATCTTCATTTTGGTTCTGCACAACTAAATATCTATATTGCAGTTGTAATCAGTTTTCAATTGGTAGTTGTTTACCTTCATTTCTAACATCATGCACATTATTAAACATATGATGTGATTGTTTTAATCAAATATGTCGTTGAGATTAATTGAATGATATAACCAATTTATGAGGTATGATTAGTCAAATTACGCATTTTATTAAACTAATTATTTGATGGATTTGGTGTACAATAAAATTATTGTTAATAATTCTGATATTTGTATTAATTGGATAATGCTAGAATACCATATAGGTTTACTATTAGTAATTGTGACACTAATTGAACTAATTAATTCAGAGCTTGTTTGTACTATTTATAGATGATCTATTCAATTCATAATGCATGATACACCTTAGTTATACAATTTGTCTTATAAGATGTATAATTCGGATTAACTTATTCTTTATCACACTAATTAGATGAAATCAAGTTTTCACAAGATAAAAGTATCCTAAATTGTATATATAATTACACTATTTTATTGGTTTAATTAGATACCTCATTAAAGTAAACGAGATCTCAATTCATAGTAATTTGATGTGGAAAAGGAGATGAGAAAAGAGAAGACATGACCAAAGTGTAGATTTCTGTAGTTAATGCCTTGTCCATTTTTCATTGGGAATAAAACCAAAGAAATATTTCTCATTTGCAACATATCTAAATGTATGCTTGCAAGTTTTGGGTGCTCTATGGTATTTTAGTTTTTAAATTTCGTGATTACTATAATTTATTTTTAAAAAAGTGAAGCATAAATAAGGTTTGATGTGTATCGACTAGTTCAAAATTCTAAGGTATATATTGCTGTACAAAATATTTCTGAAATATGCAACCTCAACCATGAATCAAAGATCCACATGATACTTCATCCTTCAAAATCTCACTTAAGTAACTTGGTAGGAAAAATAGTCAGGCTCTTCCAACTCATTTTGCTTACCCATGATATGAAGACTTCTAAGGCATCTAAAACTATAGAGGAAAACAAATTTTAGAGCTCATGGCAGGCTACCAAAAGTAAAGCTAAAAAATTTCAACCAGAAATAAAAGCCCTGCAGAAATATTTTATATCAAAAATTAGATTTTAAAAATATGTCGTATTTATATACTGTAAAATAAAACCAATGAGTGATAACGAAGTGCAGGAAGAGAAGCATAGAATTATGCTTCTTTTCTCTATGATAATATAATCTAATTACAGAGATGGCTTCTATCATATTCCTGCTTTCCCCATGATGCCCACCTTTAATGGAGGCTTCTAACAGACGAGCAGAGCATAGTGAAATCCGTACAAATGGAAATCTGCCGCCGTTCTGCCACAAACAACCTCCAATGCAACGACCCCAAAGCTGAACACATTGCCTTGTGAATTAAGTGAGCCGAAAAGAGAGATTCAAACAAATTTAAATTAAAGTATCCCATCGTTTAGAAATTATTAACTGCATGGTGTCCAAAACATGACAGTAACCGTTTGGTAAGAGAAACTTGCCTAGGTAACTGTAGTTTATTACAGACGAATATGTTCGATGCAGAAACTGACAACATCTTAAGGAGTGAAGGAGGGCCCCACATGCCAGTAAGACAGTCAAACTTGGAATGTGTTTGATAAAGAGCGTTTGTATTATTGCATTCTACTTAAATATCATCTATTTCAATAATTAAACAGTTAATAATAATTTATATCTCATCCACAATAAGAGGTGGTAAATATTTGTCTTATTTTTATTGGTTAAAATTGACTTTTGACCATTGAAGTGGATAATGTTTAAGAATAGTCCTATTATTGTGGAGGTAGGTTGTGGGGACCCTGTGCTTACCGGAGGGTGGTTAAAAATGTAAGTCCAATCAGCAGTGAAATGGAGAGCTGTAAGGAGTCAGAGGGGGCTGCCTATTGTTCCTTTGTTTGATATGGCCTGTTTTACCTCTTAATCCCATAGACTGTGGTCTCGTGGACGCCATTAAAAACTTTCATTCAATTAATCTTCATCCAAAGCCCCATTGGTGGCGAACAAAGCCGGCGAATCATATTAAGGGGGAGACAGTAGAGTATGGGGTGCCCGGAATATAATTCACCAATAACCTTAGTAAAACTTAAAAACAATTAGCCTTAATTAAACCAATAAATTTTTACAGTCCATTGTATGTAGACTAAGAGTTTTTAAGGAAAAACAGTGGAAACTTTTAAGATCAAAAATTTCAGATCACACTCCGTATTCATTTTCAGATAAAAGCTCTTCAATATATAAACCAAGATTAATAGATTTATACATATTGTGTGATGGCACAAGATTGCGCAGTACTGTACAGTACGGCCTCCAAATGCGTTCTTGAGACAAAATACACAGACAAATGAATGAAAATAGAGGAGCAAAAACAACAATGCTTTATTATTAGAATTAAATAATACGGCTAAAAATTAAACATTTTATTTTGACACTTTTATAAGCCAGGGCGGCAAGGAGTGGAAAGAGGGGAATAAAATCATGCATTCCCCTGGTTTTCCTTCTATTTTTTGCTGCATTCCCCTGGGGCTATATTACCAAAACCCTAATAGGAATTGGCTTAATTAAAGATATCTGCCCTTGCATCTCCCAACCACATATATTTCATTTAAGGGCCACTCTGGCTTCAACCATCATCATCATCAACTATTCAGGAATCAGAAGTCAGAGTCTCAATAACATAATTTCGTCTATCCTCATGTACGAACAAGTGGTAGAGAGTCATCAAAGTGGTACTGAACATTTATTGGGCAAATAAATGGACGTGTTGCACCTGACGAAAGTGTTCCTGAGCAGCTATGAACGATGCCACTTCCTTTGGCTATCCGTGTGGATTCTTTTTGCTCTTCCCACTACTGAAAAGAACTTTTATACCTGGAATCCTAAATAGACAACTTTTTCTGCGATTTTGGGCCTGCTTATCACAACTTTTGGGTGAACCAGATGTAGTTACTTCAACTTGCTTGTTAGTGTGAAAAATCTATTGCAGCTACTGATTATTAATTTCCTATCTTATGTTAGATTATTTGGCTATCAAAAAAATAATTGATTTACAGCAAATATTAATTAATAACACAGCTGCAATTTCACAGAAAAATCACGGAGATAGAAAAATGAAATCAACACAATATTTTGGACAAATTGTCACTGGAAAAACCCCAAAGGGAAAACCAGTACTGCAGATGAGGAATTTTATTAAATCAAATCAAGAGATACATAGGTTGCTTGCCTCTTACTGGCAGAGCTCCGGCAATGATCTCCTCCAGAAATTCTTCTCCCAATTTATCTTGCAGAAATTCCACTACTGCTGTATCCAACGCTATCGCTGCGTCCTTGCTCTCACTGCAAATTATTTGCTATTGCTGCAAATTTATTTATTTGCTATCACTACAAATACTTCTCGGATCTATGTTCTCCAAATGCCCATTGATCTTCTTTTATAATCCCCTCATCGAAAACCAATGGCCATGATTTAATCTCAATCAATGGCTAGGATTAATTAGACTCTAAACCCTAATATCTAGAAGTCTCTTGAGAAATCAATTTTCTAGGTATGGAGATAATTATTCCAGCTGTGTTTCCAGCCTCATAATCACAACCCGACACTAGAACACCTGTCCAAGCTACATAAAAATTAACACTCCCTCTTAGCGAGGAAGGTGTTCTGCATAACACCCAACTGCTCTATGAAAAAGATGAATTTTGCCTTCCCCAATGCCTTGTCAAAATGTCTGCTGCCTGCTAATTTGTAGGTATATACTGTAGTTGAACAATCCTCCGCTGTACACAATCCCTGATGAAATGATACCTGATGTCTATATGCTTAGACCTATCATGAAACACTGGATTCTCAGATAATCTGATGCAACTCTGATTATCACAGTGTATCATGGTAGTCTCAACCCTCTGACCAAACAAGGCTACTAGCAACTTCCGAAGCCATATAGCCTCACATGTTGCCATACTAGCTGCTATGTATTCTGCTTCTACAGAACTCAGAGCAATGGACTTTTGCTTCCTGCTGTACCAAGAGACAACTCCTGATCCCAAACTAAAGCAACACCCTGAAGTGCTTTTCCTGTCCACTGTACTACCTGCCCAATCTGCATCAGTATAGCCTATCAACTTGATACCATCACCTCGAGCATATCTAATCCCATACTCGATTGTACCACGCAAATACCGCAACACATGCTTTGCCGCTATCCAATGCACTCTCTTCGGCTCAACCATAAACAAACTAAGAGAGTTTACTGCAAAGGATATATCTAGCCTAGTGTTGACCAAATACATGAGAGATCCAATCAACATCCTGTATAAGGTGGGGTCTACATCCTTTTCCTTGGATGCGTCTACCTTCTTCCAATTCGTGATCATAGGTGTAGACATGGCTCTGCAATCTTGCATCTCAAACCTCTTCAAGATTTCAATGCAGTATTTCCCTTATCCAAGGAAAATCTCTCCATCTGTCTGCCACACTTCCATGCCTAGAAAGTAGTGCATAAGCCCCAAATCCTTCATCTCGAACTGTGCTGCAAGGTCCCTCTTGTACTCCTCTATAACCCCCAGTGAACCTGTTAAAAACAAGTCATCCACATATAGAACAAGAATGGGAATTTCACCCCCAACCACCAAGTAGTAGAGGTTAGCATCTGCCTCACTCTTCACAAAGCCTATTCCCTGCAAGTATCTATCAATGCGCTCATACCACGTCCTGGGAGTCTGCTTGAGTCCATACAAAGCTTTCTTCAATCTGCACACGTGGGTTTCACTGCTATGTGCTACAAAGCCCTCTGGTTGTTCTATGTATACCTCCTCTAACAATTCACCATTAAGAAATGCTGTCTTGACATCCATTTGATGGATTTGCTATCCCATATGCGCTGCAAGTGAGATTACGGCTCGTATAGAAGTATTCCTGGCCACTAGAGTGAATGTCTCCTCATAGTCTATTCCCTCCTTTTGAGAGAACCCCTTGGCCACAAACCTTGCCTTGTATTTTTCGATGCTACCATCTGCACCATGCTTAATCTTATAGATCCAGTGCGATCCAACCACTGCCCTATCTGTTGGTCTAGGCACAACCTCCCACACATCATTCTGCATTATTGAGGTATATTCCTCAACCATCGCATCTTGCCACACCTATTGCCGTGCAGCCTCCTGATAGCTAGAAGGTTCACTATCTACCAACTGACTAACCAATTCCACATAGTCATTATACCTGGCTGGTTGTTTCCACTGTCTATTACTCATCCTAGGAGCTCCCACAAACTCCTGAGTATCCTTATGCGTTTGTTGAACCTCACGGTTCCTCCTGCCAACTATAGAGGATGAAATATCAAACTCCATATCTTCTTGATGCATCTCTTGGATTTGCTATATCTGTTGCTCCATACTCTGTGAACTCTCAGCACCTAAGCCTGTGCTTGTACTAGTAACTATACTCGTGCTTCGCTGCCCCTATTCTGGTTGAACAATCCTTGGAGCTTCTATTGGCTGCTCATTCTGATCATCTGCTGGCAAATCTTTGGACCTCCTATATGCCTTGTCCTCCATGAATTTGACATCACGCCTGACTATAATCCTCTTGGTCCCTGGAATAAATATCTGATATACCTTTGAGGTCTCGCTGTACCCCACAAAGTACCCTCTCTCTGCAGTCTGATCTAACTTGGAACGTGTAGCCCCTGGAATGTGACAAAACACCAAACTCCCAAATATCCTGAAGTGACTGACATCTGGCTTCTTCCCTGAGAATGCCTCCTCTGGTGTCATCTTGCCCAATACCTTATGTGGAACCCTGTTCTGTATGTATACTGCTGTACTGCATGCCTCTGCCCATAAGTAATGTGGCATATCTTGGTCATACAACATAGCCCTTGCTGCCTCTGATATAGAATGATTCTTCCTCTCAGCAACCCCATTCTGCTACGAGTTGTAAGGAACGGTCCACTCTCTCTTGATTCCTTCCCTGGTACAGAACTCCTGGAACTCTTTCCCTTTGTACTCGCCTCCATTGTCTGACAGAAGAACCTTTACCTTCCTGCCTGTCGAATTCTCCACAAGAGCTTTGAACTCTTAGAAGTGACTGAAGACCTCATCCTTAGTCTTCAAGAGGTATATCTAGGTCTTCCTGGAGAAATCATCAATAAAAGTAACAAAGTACTCATATCCTCTGAGAGACTTCGTTGACATTGGTCCACATAT